>VZTI01003755.1:2938230-3107470 GCA_013397865.1 Struthidea cinerea | reverse complement strand
AAAAAAAAAGAAAAAGAGAAAAGGCTCCTGCTAATTCTAGATTGCTAAATAATTTTAGCTCAACAGTACACCACCCCCCTGAATGACCTCCTAAAGGAGGTTGCAACGCATTAGCTCTGTCATTAGCCTAATCAATATAATCGCGTTATCTTTGCTTCTTTTTTATACAGACACTCCTAGGAAAGGTTATCACCAACTCCTGTGTGAGAATTCTCCTTCTGTCCCCATGGATGCACAACATGTCACCCACTGTCAGTCAGATCATCACCGACATGGACAAGAAGCAGTGGCTGTGTGATTGGCCTATGCAACATACTATATTCTTCCAGAAGAATGAACATGAGTCCAAAGGGACCATCGCTGATGTTGTCAAGCATGGAGATGTGGTGCGAATTCCCTGCTAAGTCAGTCAGACCAAATTATTTTTTGTGATGTATTCCTAAGGAGGCCCTTGGTAAAAATAGTGGGTTTGCTACTTTTGTTTTCTAATAGCCTTGTTTCTACTTGTCAAGATGCTCAAAAGTACCTTCTTATAAATTTCCCATGACCTTTACAGGAGAAAAACTGGGAGTTTTGAGTCACTGAAATTCTGCTGGAAATGTGCTGGGCTGAGATTAGCATTGCAATTTTCAGCATAAAATGCTAACAAATATAGAACTTTCTTTTCCTGTAATGACAATTCTTGAATTCTTTTTAGGATAAACTATAGGTAAGAAAACTCACATCCAAATTTGAGAAAATGCTATTTAGAAGGAAAAGTTTGTGTGTTGTTGTTTTGCTATTTTTTATTAGTATTACCAAAAATCACAATGTTTCTGTGTTTACTGAGAGGGAGAATAATTCTGCAGAATTAGGCTATGTCAGAATTCCAGGACCACAGCCATATAAAGTTTATAAGATATCCATATACAGAGATCCAAGAAAAATCATTTCAATCTTGGTGCAAACTTTAAGTTCCCTAGATAAGTTGGGAACAAAATTTTATTAATGATGTCTAAACTTTTAAACTTGCACCAGAATGAGATAGGAAGAAATTGCTTTCTTAATCTCTCCAAAAGCACCTAACATCTAAATAAACATATTAAAAAAATCTTATCCATGCACTATAATCCATTATCTTAGACATCTGCATGTACTTCAGAATTAAACACTGATATTTGTCAATAACTTATGTCATGGCATTAGTTAAAGAGGATCAATACTTTTTTCTGACTTGCCTGAAATATTTAAAAAATAATTCCATGCAAACTGCCCTAGTATGAAAATTAAAAGCAAAGTGTAGCAGTTTCTGTTTTGCACTTTCTCAAGCCTCAGCTGTCAAAACAGCTCTGCAGGGTTTGGTGGGTTTTCATTTTTGTTTTGTTTTTGACCTAGGTATGATAAGCCAATCTGTGTACCTTTGCTCTAAAAGCTTTTTTTGTGGTAGGTTGGACTTGCTCGGATACCAGGTGCCCACAGAGCCCTCTACCACTCCCCTCCTAAGTGGAACAGGGGTGAGAGGGTGGAGAAAATAAGATGGAAAAATCCTCACAGATCAAGATTAAAGCAAAAGCAAAGGCAGCATGTGGAAGGGAAGTAAAACAGGTAAGGTCCTGGCCAGGAGGAGGGTTTCGCTGTTTGTAGTGGTTTCTCTGTAAGACAAACACCATAATAACAAATACCATGACTCCTCACTTCTCTTAGCTTGTGTTGAAGAGTAGACATCATATGGAATATCCCTCTGGTCATTTTGGGTCTGTTGTCCTGGCTATGTCGCCTCCCAAGATTTTGCCCACCCTCAGCCTGCTGGTGAGGGCAGAATATTGGTGGGACAGTGCTGATGTTGTGCCAGCCCTGATCAGCAGAAGCCAAAACTGGTGTGTTGTCAACACTTTTCCAGCTACCAATACGGAGCATAGAGCTACAAGGACAGCTGTGAAGAAAATTAACTCCTTTTCAGCCAGGGCCAAAACACTCTTCTACTCATTGAAAGCAAAAAAATTGTTATAAGATTTTCAAAATATCAGATTACTTGAAGTCTATGCTGTAATGGCTTATGTAGATGTCTTTGACTTCTTATTTATTTCTCCTCAGAAAAGAACTGGGCACAAAGAGTTCTGGTTCTGGTTTTTCTCATTTCAGTGAGAGGAAATAACTGCTTTACATATACAGCCAGGCTCTTCCTATGGATAAAGCATACCTTAAATACTGAAAAAAACAAATAGAAAACCAGATGACGACTGACTTCTCCAAGTCAGTCCAGACTCTGTATGATGAAGAACTTAGATGCAAGTTCAGTTTTAAAATTTCTAGATCATGTCAGATAACAATATTCGTATCTTGGACAGGTTTTGCTATAGATTCATCACTTCAATGTACCTAATAAGGTGATTTAATATAAACTAATGTTAAAAGTATTTAACCCAGAAAATTATTCCTTATTATCAGTTCAAAAATTTCTTGTGACACCTCTGAGTCAACTTTTCAGAGAAAGGGGAATAAACAGAGAAATTTAGGGAAAAATATGTTTTAAATGCCAATTAATTATACCGTTTTCTCAAGAAAGAATCAAGAAACTAATTCAACCTTTATGAAAAGGAATAGATTTCTTTCCTCTGTGCCAGTAAGAATGGAGTCTTCATAATATACCTCGGTGAATTAGGTAAGTGGTAGTAATGGGTCAAAACACGACTCTTTGACAGACATTCATCTATCGAACATTAGAGCAAAATTTCTAAATCAGTAGTATTTTATCAACATTTATATATTATTTGACAGTGATTTAAAAAGTTTATTAGGCCTTCCTTTAAAAAATAGAAAGTCTTTTTTGAATCTTGCAGACAAAATATGTTTTACTTAAATTCTTATGCTTTCAATGATACAATGACAAATTGTAATGAACATCTAAACATTCTTAAAAGTTTTTCTCAAGTAGTAGGCGACAACACTGCAGTTAAAAAAAAAAAAACAAAACAAAACAACGCAAAACCCAAAACCAAACTGGATCAATACAAAATATTTTAAGGCAATTTTTCATTTTCTTTAGGTTCCCTGAATTACATCCTATACCCTTTGCATTCCAATCAAATGAAGATTCACATGTACCATTTCAGCCCTTTACTCCTCCTGTACAACCATGCAAATGCTCAGAGGCAATCACAAAGACTTGGGCAGTCTTATCATGGTATCTCCTTGTAGACAAACATTAGAAAAGATTTTCTGTATGAACCACATCCCTTGTCAATGTGATAATACCACAGACTTTGGCTTGACCTTTGCTTTATATATTGTGTCTATGACAACATGACATATCAAGACGCAGCAAAATAAAGCCAGATAAAAACTAAGTAAGTAGAAAGAAGAGCTATTCTTATCTCTTCATATGCTTATATAGGAAGCAGTTCTTCCTCCTGTCTTTCATTATATCAACTTAAAACACACTCCTAAGAACTTCCAAACAAGTTAGTGGTACCATTGACCCATGGAAGATATGTATCTAATTTTCATTAGCAAGGGAAAAGAACATAGAAAAATAAAACATAGAAAACCATTATCTCTCTAGAGCAGAATTTCCCATATTTTTGATACCTATTTTCAGAAAAGTGAAACTTTAGCCTGTGTCCAAAACTGGAGCAACCTCTGAAAGTTTGCATGCATATATTGGGGACTATAACGTCAACTGTTCCCAGTATATTCAGTTAATGTTCAATTTCATTACTCAGAACAGGGAATTACCTTCTCCTAGGCTTGAAAAATGTGTAAATTATTCAGTACTGGCAGAAGTGTGTGCTTAATAAGCCCAAATTTCATTTACAGCAACTGCATTTTCCACCTGACTTGGACTTTTTTTCCATATTGTGTCTCTTCTGTAGCACATATGCTTTGCAAACTCAGAGGAGATAGTACTCATACTAACTTAATATCAGGGAGGAAACAAGGTAAGTGTAAACAGAAGTGAGAAAATTTTAGCAATCCAGTGTTCAAAAGAAGTCTGTTATACAGTTTCAGAAAGATCACTCAGTCTAGACCTCAATAGCACTGGTAGACAATTTTTCCTGGGCCAAAATAATGCTCTTTGGAGCTTAATAGCTGCAAACACAATATTATCAGAATCATGTTGTTAGCCAAAATAAGGAATGCAATTAAAAACCTTTTAAAGTCCATTTAATGAAATCAGCAAAATACTCATTGGCAACTAGGAAATCTGCTTTAGAGATGACCCCGGTTGCCTTTTGATGTTTGTAAGTTATATGTTTTCTAAATAAGGTTTGCAGTTCATTGTTACCCATGCTTTTTCATTATAATGAAGATTGCAACAAATTGGCATGTACAATGGGTTCACAGGAGGAACGACCTCCTGTAAATGCATTTGTAAACATCACAGAGTGCTGCTATTGTTCAGTGCCATTTCATTTCTTCACCGATTGTCAGAGTTTAAATGAATTTAGTACATCTGAAAGTTGCCAAACTGACATTCAGGAAAGCTGCAGAATCTTACATATACAGAGAAAATAAAAAAGGTAAGACACAAGTGGGATATTACCCATTCTGGTATCCTCTGACCTTTTTATTGGATGATTGTCTGAAAGGTCCATTCTAGACAGCATTCATTCCACTAAGTTTATTTATTTATTGTGCATAAATCAAAATTATTTTTAAAATTTGCAAAGGTTTGGACACAGGATTGTTTTTATGCATGGAAACAGGCTTATGATGAATATGATAACACAAGATGTTGATCTCTGTATAGGAATGTTATCCTTGACTACGCACAACTGGATAATATGAGAACTAAACCAAACTCCTTTGTCATGCATAATTTAATTGGGGTTTGTATATGCCAACACTTTCCACTCAGAAGACAGATTGTAATTGGAGAACTAAAATTAATCTTTTAGTATAAGAAAAATTATCTCTTTTAGACATGATGCTCATGTCTTCAAATTCTAGTAACAATGGCATTGAAAGATTGTGGTTTGCCAAAAATTCATTCCAAGGAAAGAACTTTTTCACATTTGTCATGGTTTAACCCCAGCCAGCAACCAAGCCCCACACAGCCACTCACTCACTCCCCCACCAGGGGGATCTGGGAGAAAACTGGAAGGGTAAAAGCTAGAAAAAACTTAGGTTAAGTTATAGACACTTTAATGGGGAAAGCAAGAGCTGCACACACAAGCAGAGCAAAACAAATTAATTCACTGCTTCCCATGATCAGGCAAGTGGTCAGCCATCTCCAGCAGCCCCATAACATGCAATGATTACTTGGGAAGACAAACACCATCACTCTCTATGTTCCCCCCTTCATCCTTCTTCCCCTACTGTATATACTGAGCATGATAGTCTAGCATATCCCTTTGGCCAGCTGGGGTCACCTGTCCTGGCTGTGTCTCCTCCCAACCTCCAACGCACCCTGAACTTCCTTGCCAGTCCGGCGGTCCGAAAGCAGGAAAGGCTGTGGGTCTGTGTAAGGCCTGCCCAGCAACAACAAAAACCTTGAGATAATATCAACCCTGTGTTCAGCACAAATCCAAACATAGCCCCATACCAGCCACGAGGAAAAACATTAACTCTACCCCAATTCTAACCACCACATTTTTTGGAAACTGAAGTGGAGCAATTTGTATCACTGTCTACTGTGTGTCTCTCAAGTAGTCATCATGCATCAAACGATAAAAAAAGTATTTTATTATTACCCAGCAATTAAGATATTTCTTCATTTAATTGTTTGCTATTCTTTGGATAGCATTTTTTTTCACCCAATTTTTCCCTTCCTTTCAGATTTGTAATACCTATTGCCCAGAGCCAAACTCGGTTGAATCACTGTAGTTACAGCTGAGCTAGTTTCATCATATGCTGTCTGTACTATCTATAGTATGCAGAATGAATTCAACAGTTGTGACTGATGGTGGGTCATGAAACATCTAAAACTATCCCCTAGGAATTGAAAGGAGCACTCCACCCAAGCACAGGCATGGCACAGTTTCTTTTTTTATCTGTGAGTAACCAGTTTTTCAGATTTAATGTAGAACACGCTGAACACTAGGTCTAGTCTGAATAGCGCTGTGCAATATTACACTGTTCCAAAGTGGCTAGCTTATTTTTTATAATGTTATGCCTGCTTGTATTTTTGCTTCTGGGCTAAAGTTTTTTTTGATACCGTTTAATACAGCTGACGGTACTGTCTATGACGTATAATTTCCTATATATATCATAGAAGTCCGATCAGAAATTTTTGGTGATGATAATTTATTGACAGAGTAGCACTTTCTCATTTCTTCTTTGTAACTGTAATGACCAGCAGAAAGATTATCTCAGTTTTGATGTATGATTTACTAACATGACCAAAAATATTATCAGTATATACTTAGTTTGATATGCACGCGTAATATGTAATTGGTGATACATGTGCAGTTAATCAAAATCAACTGGATGACTTCTGTTGACTCAGTATAAGCAAACTGTTTGCAGTAACCTTTCTAATGAGTTATAGGTAATAGGAAGTTTAACATCTACTTAAAAAAAAAAAAAAGCAAGAGGGAAGTCAGGCAATTAAGGAAAGAAGTTTGTAAAGTCTAGGTAGGTTACCCTGACTTCAACTTTCTGAAAAATTCAGCAGCAATTTATAAAACAACCTATTTGGAGGTTGTTTGGTATAGGAGACAAGAATGGATACACAGCGCACAAAATACAGCTCTATGAAGAATAGTCAGGGTAAAACCAGCCTAAACAATTTAATCTTTCTACACAATGACATATAGAAAGGGAGTTATGTGTCACATAGCTTCATTTTTTGTAACATATTTATTGCTCTTGCATATGACACTGTCTTAAGAATATAAGGGAAATGCAGTTAAACGACATTGGGTGGAGTTAACCCAGTACGGAGATCCATAGCCACAGAGAGGGATGTGAAATTGTCCTCTGCAATCTTGATGTATCAGACAAGAATTAATGAGCTTCAAAAGCAACACAGAAAATTCTGTATAGACACTGGGGAAACATGAAAAGGTAAGGTAGCTAATTACTGTCATAGGTTTCTGTGGGAATCTCTGTCATGAAGTCTTTAAAAGAAGTGGAAAAATGTCCGTGCAGAATCATAGAGAGAACTGATTCTACCTTAGGGCAGGGAAAAGGACCAGATGACCTCTCAATGCCTTCTTACTCCTGTTTTTCTGAGATTCTATTATGTAGATATCTACATTTGAATACATTATTAAAAATATTGTGATACTTTAGTTAATATCTTATAATAATACTAAAATAGTTAATGCTATCCAAGGAATGTTGATAATGACAGTAGTATTATTTGCTTATAGGTAAAATTATTATTGGTATTTGAATGAATATTACTGAGTAAAAGTGTCATCCATTACTGAAGACTTTATTTGTGAATCAATATTCAAAGAGAATATTCAAGGTCGCTACTTTTTATTATTATTTCATAACTATAACTTTATTTCCTGATAGGCCCATGTAGAGTGATACAAAGTTTACAAGAAAAAAGAACCAGTGAAATAGTTTCAAGGATTAAGGATACATGTGCTCTGGTCTTTTTAATCTCAATGACATGAATTCTATTTATTCATTTAGTGTGGCGGAATAGCAAGTTTGAGGTTCAGTAATGAAGATAAGAATGTAATTCAGCTTTTTTTCAGGAGCCTGATAGGCAGGATCCCATGGGAAACTTATCTGAACAGAAAAGGGACTGGAGAGATCAGGTTTTCTTCTTGGAAAAACTCCTTAGAACACAAGGAGGTCAATCCCAATATGAACAAGAATGTATGGTAGAGGGCCAGGTAACTCAATGCAGTAATCCAGAATGAGCTCAAGCCCCAAAAGAAAGCATACAGTGTGGAGCTGGGAACACACCACTAAGGAGCAATACAGAAACAGTGCCTAGGTCTCTACCTCAAGAATTAATAAAACCAAAGTTCAGCTGTTGCTGAAAATGGCAGGAGGTGCAAACAAAAAACAATTCTATAGGTAATTGAGAAATTAGAGAAATAGGAGTGACATAAAGCAGAATATGGGGCTGCTGCTGAGAGAGGCATCTAGATGTATAGGATACTAAAAAACTTGAAGTACTCAGCATCTTATCTACCCAGTGCTTTCTCTACCTCAAACTATCCAAGTCCCTGACCCTAGTAGCAGACTACAGGGTAAAGAAGTGCTGCAAAAGGTACCAGAGGACAATTAGATGGAGCGTGTCTTAGTGATTGCTATAGCAAGTTTTACACATACAAATCCATGGGACCACAGCACATGGGACTAAAATGCATTAACAACATGAACAGGAGAAAAGAGGAGCATACTGAAGAGTGGGACCAACATTTTGCAAAGCTCGAGAAACCCAGTGAAACTCAGTGAAAACAAATGTAAAGTCTTGCACCTGGAATGGGGTCAACCCATGTGACAGGACAGGCTAGAAATCTGCTGTGAAAAGGAGTCCCAACGAATCCCAATGATTGAACACAAAACAAGACGGTACCCAAGATGACTGGAGAGAAGACACCCAGATTCTCCTAGATATGCTCAGTGACAGGTACAAGAGACAGACAAAAGCTACGACAAATAAAATTCTAATTAAATATATAGAAAAAAAGATTCTTCATTGTGATGGTGGTCAAGCACTGGAATCGTGGAATAAGCTAAATATCCATCCCTGCTAGAAATTCTTAAATCTGAAGTACCTAAAAGAACAGTCTAAATTCAAAGATAGCCCTGCTTTAATCAGGAGCTTGGGTAGATGACATATTGTGTCTCTTCCACCCTAATAATTTTTATTGTATCTTTCTTACAATTTTTTCAAAATTATAAGAAATATATTTATTGATTGATATTTATTGATTTAACCATAGCTTCTTCTTCCAGGAGTACCTGTTATTTCCTCAAGTTTCCTCCTAGCTCACACTATTTTTAAAAGCTCCTGTTGAGAACTATTTCCTTTATATGTCATACTCATTTTCATATTAGCCACTACTTGGCCAAGTTGTGATTATTTCTTCACATTTCTTTCCTTTTGAACACTTAATAATTTTTTGCTCACTTTCCTGAACTCCCTGTGATTTGTTAAAGCATGTGTGATATTGAGGTTCCCAGAACTGAACTTCTTCTTGCAGGTGCAATCAAAGTGGGGTCATATAGAGTGGAACAATTGTCTGCCTGCTGTGTGACACCAATGTGACAGATTACTTGGTCTCTAACAATAGTTCTTATTTTCTTTTAATAGGAAGAGAGATGATCATTTCTGTATCTTTGCGAGGCTGGAGCACAAATACAGACATGCACAAACACACACAAACTCTCAGACATGCACAGGCATACGCAGATATACAGAGTTGAGAGAGATGGAGCTATCTTCTGTCTACCATCTCCTGAGCAAAATAATTGCTATAGGAGGAAAACAACCAAAAAAACAACAGAAACAGAAAAAGAATATTCTCTTGGACTTTTTGCAATAGGAAAAATGAGGAAAATGGCTAGAAATAACAGTAATTACAAAACCCACCAGAAAAGATGTAGGAGTATATTAGTCATTGATTCATTTCCCTTGAATGGTGCACCTGGTCATATAGGGATATGGCGAGATGCTTTCATAAAATCTTTCAATATGGCAGTAAATTATAACACTTTTTGATTAAATAAATCACAAAGTATAACTGAGCACGACCTGGAGGAAAATATCTTGGGATACAGGGAGTAGAAATGCTCTCAAAATCCGTCTGCACTTAAAGCTCAACTCTGCCTCACTGGCAGACTATCATCTGGTTTCAAACTATCAGTGTCAGATAAGTTATTCCTTCTGTTTTAGCACAATTTTCTTACTCTGGTCTTGATATTTTGAGAATCTCTCTCAGACTGTCCCAAGAGAATCATCTTCACAGCAAAAGCTTCTGACTCCACTTCACACCTGACTCCCAGTGAGATGAAGCGTAGACTGAAGGATCTTGCTCCCCCTCGATTATATTCCTAGATGAAATATATTTCAGACAGGTCCACAGGAGAAGGTTATGAACTACAAGCAAGAAATGAGTTCAGAGGGTAAAAGTGACAATTATTTTTCTACATGAACAAAAATGAGAAAAGGATTGGCCTTTTTCTTAAAAACATATCACAGTTTCTGATGATTTCTGATGCCAATTCTGATGCTTTTGTAGTCTTTCTTCACATAAGTATGCCAACCCCCCAAAAAAAAGATCTGACAAGCGCCAGTCTTTTATATGATCACCTAACTGTTGTTTTTTAAAAGGAAATGTCTACAAAGCATTTAATGCAAATAATTCTTTATAGATTAAACAAAACTTGATGATCTATGTGGTGGTATTTACACGTAGCCTCTTATTTACCCATTTAAAATCATACTTTGTGTCTCCAGGAAATTCTACTGGAACATAACCTGCTTAAAAACAGATCTGGACTGCACTTCATATCATAAACTTACAATCCTTGAAACCAAAAGGAGCACAAAAAGATGATTTTGAAGGGTTTTTGCATGCACTTTATCTGCTGACACATTTGTGTTTGTCAGCTGATCCTAAAAGGGTACACAGGGAAATTAATTACTGCAACCAGACCTAGTATGGCTTAAAGGCTGATCAAGGACCTGGAGAAGTGAGGGACCAGTACATCTCTTTCCAAGAGTCTCTACCACTGAAACGTAGCTCTTGATCTAAGCTCTCATCTTGCCTTGCTGAAGAGAGATTTTAATTCAAAATAAATTATTCAGATGTAACTGAGTGTCTTCAGATAGGATCCAGTAGGGAGCAGATGAACGT
Source organism: Struthidea cinerea (assembly GCA_013397865.1). NCBI lineage: Eukaryota > Metazoa > Chordata > Aves > Passeriformes > Corcoracidae > Struthidea > Struthidea cinerea. Next base: position 3,096,716 of record VZTI01003755.1, on the reverse strand, counting down.
CCATTTGAGCCATTGTGCTCACGTTCTGGGTTCATAGTCTTCTTATCAATTTTTTTTCCCCCAAGTTACTAAATATATTTCTTTGGCCACATATCATCACCATGCTTGTAACTAACCGCTTGCTTAGGCATACGAACTTCACTGTTAACTTGTGCTAAAGCTCTTCTAGATGATTGCTGACGAAGAGCACCATGGGAAAACATGTAGAAGAGCAATACTTCCTCTAATACTTTGTGTCACAATGGTGTAGTATATGTTTCAGTTATTCCACAAGGAATTTCGGCCATAGAAATGTATTTGCAGCCTAACTTGCCTGCATAACCTTTTGATTTTATTCTTTTGCATAGTCAATTTCAGTTTTCTGTTTAGTGTAATCACTTGATTTTTAAAAAGCAATCTCCCCTTTCCTTATGATTTTTTTTTTTTGGTTGGTTGGTTGGTTGGTTGGTTTTGTTTTTTGTTTTGGTTTGTTTTTTTTCTGGATACATCAGTTCTGTAAAAAACCCCTAATTTATTAAAAGTCGCCTTACTTGAAACATGCATTTTGCTGACTGGTTTCACCTGTTTTCTGTTCGGAAACAGAAGAAAATTCCATCAAATCTACCACTCATTTGGATTACATGACCCCAGACAGAAAATTTTTGTCTTGTTTTGGAGTACGTATATGCCATTTCTTGCATATTATATCGCTGATATTTCCATAAATGTAGTTTTTCAAAATACATATACATTTTTTTCCCATATTATAAGCTAATCCAAGGGCATGTTGAGTGATCACATGTATGACAATATTCTCAAAAATGCTTGTGGACTAAGGCACTAGAAACTACCATATTTTACTCATTAAAATGCTGGTGCTAGTGAGATTACAAACATATCAGCATCAGTTTAGGTACTGAATGTCATGATTGTGTATTTTTTCAAAAAAAGCTTTATTTGCCCTATTTTCCTGCTGAAAACACAGGTTTTAGTGGGTGTTATTTACGCTTTGTGGCAAAGAATAGGCCTGCCTTTGAACTCAAGTTCTCTTTACATGTAGAGACAGACAATAATATACAGGGCAAATAGAATTAATTATAATGTCAGATAAGAATATTAATGCATGAACAAAATCTTACATTTTTGAGAAGTATTCTTATCCAATGATATTAATCAGTATCTTTTTTTCTAATGATTGGGCTCCCTAATCACTTTTCAGCAGTACTCCTGCTAATCAATATGAAGCAAACCACCAGCTTATTAGAGAGCAACCATGTCTCTGGTCTGAACAGTGATGGAGCCGGACAACAGGTTATAAACCAAACTATATTGAGGCACTAAGAAAGATGAGCAGTAGTGCTGCCAAATGGTGATTCACCTGATTCCTGAGAGTGAGCACTGGGCCAGCAATGATGTCATGGCACTGGTAAACTATCAGGGACTCGATGTCGAGTCAATCGCGCAAATGACTTTTGAATGCAGATTTGAGTTGTGTCACTCCTTGGCTCCACCAGCATGAGTGTGAGTTGAAAGAATCACACCTTACATGGCAGTAGCACGGACTACATGTCATCTCAGATGAAGTGGGTGACATCCTGCCTGCATGACAATGGGGGCAGGCTGTCATACTGCAAGAAAAGGGAGACTTGCACAAATATAACAAGGTTTCAATAAAGACACTCCTACAAAATTTCCAACAGTTGTCCTCTTCTGCTGTATTGTCAAGATTAGATCTGAAGGTACATTGTCTACAGCACCAATAGATACCCATTTAGAAACTTTAGATGAGTTCTGTTCATTTTTCCAAACAATATCCCCTGGTTCATTCATTGTTTTTAATAGGAACTCTTTGTGAAATGAAAACTGCCACTTGCCAAGTGTCAGACTTGTAGACAAAATATTCATGAAGAACAAAATCTGATATGAGCATAAAATTTATGGAATAGCATTTTATGAACACAATATTAAGAATTAAGTAAAAATATTTTGCCTGATTTAATTATAAACTAAGATTTGTGTGTAGAAAAGGTAGTTTAATTATCTACTGGTATACTTTTATTTTGCTGGTGGTGGGAATAAGAATCTTCAATAGAAGCAAATAAATCTGTGGTTTGTGATTATGCCTCCTGAAAGAGTCATAATCTGTTTTTCTGTTTGTTGCTCTCTGTATGCCAGAACAAAACAATACAGAGTAGCTATTTACATTTTTAAAGCCCATTCACATTACACTGTGCTGGACTTGAGACTCTCTGTCCATCTGCTGTACCTTCATCTTCAGTCAGGGTGCAGAATTGGACCATTACTCTGACTGCAGTCTTGTTAGAGCCAAGCAGTGCAGAAAGATTAACTTACACACCTTATGCACAGCACTTCTGTTTCTGTAAATCAAGACAGTAGAACATCATGACCTACTCAGTACGCAACCTACAGCAGGTTGCATGGGATTGCATCCAGGAGGGTTTTCAGTATCTCCAGGGAAGGAGAAGCCACAACCTTTTTGGGCAGCCTGGTTCAGTGCTCTGTCACTTTTGCAGTAAACAAATTTTCCCTCATATTCAGATGGAAGTTCAAGTGCTTCCATTTTTGCCCATTGCACCTTGTCTTAAACTTCTAAATTTTATTTGTTGAATATTATCAGTTTATCTGTTTGTATGTTTTCAGATCACTTCCCCAACTGAGCCTTTGTGAAAAGTTTCTTCTGTATTTCAGCATTTAAATCATTCATGAAAAGCCAGAACTACACAAGACATGAGAAAACTTCTGCAGAACCTGCCTAAATACTACCTTCTGATTTGATAGCAAATCACTGTTTAAGACTTTTTGGGCACATCTGATAATTTTGCACATCTATAATCCTAATCATCTTAATCTTATCTTTTGCTTATAAGTGTCACATAAAGGAGCTTCAAAAGATTTTGTGAATTCAAAATATCTAACATATACGTTTCTTCTCCTTTATCTGTAAGACTGTTATCCTATCACAAAAAGGAAATTAGATTACTCTGACAAGCTTTGTTCCCAAGATATCTGTGCTTGCAGTTACTCTACCCTTACGTTATCTCTAGGTGCTTATAAATTGTTTGAATATTTGTTCCAGCTTTTTACAAAGGGAACTAAAGCTAACTCACACATAATTCTCAATTCCTACTTTTTCACCTTTTTTGAAGATGAGAACCGTGATTTTCCTTTTTTTCCCAGCTCTCCAAAACTTCATAACCTTTCATGAATTCTATGAGGTTTCAGCAAGTCTTTAAAGTTTTCTGAGTAAAATTCAATTGGACTATCCAACATAAAACTTCTAACTTGCATTAGAGCTCTTTAATGTACTTTTCCTTTCTCCATACTGAATCTTTACCCCTTTCTTGTTGATTATGTGTCAGCTGCCTGATCTCAGACAATCTTTTTAGCAGAATCTAAAGCTAAAAAGAACATTAAACACTTCAGCATTCTTGGTATCATAATCAGTTCTTCCTTCTCCTGTTCAGCATTTTCCTTTATCTTCATCTTGATACTAACGTTTACTGAGTGTCTTCCTGTTGCTCTTTGTAACTCTTGCCAGTTGTGTCTTATTTTACATTTTGGTCTTTTACAAATTTTTTTTCCACACATTACATCCTTAAAAATTTGACCTCTTTTTATGTGTTCCATGTACTCCCTTCATGCAATTAAAATCCCTAAAGAGTCAATACTTTACCCAAGCTGTGGGTTTTTTTCCTATACTTCCTATCCTTTCCTTATTTGTGGTCTGTGATTATGTTTGAAATATAGTTTCCTCATTAGGCTGCCAAATTTCTTATTCTTTAGATTTGTTTCTCACAGAATATAAATTCTCAAAACTCTTAATTATTGCTCTAATAAATTTGCATGTTCGAGGTTTGTTTAATCTAATGTCTGAGAGCCAGGAATTTTCCCCAAGGGAAATCTGTAAAAGCAGTTGAAAGCATTTTAGCTTTCCCTGTTCCGTGGGCTTTGACCTATTTCCCACAACTACCCGGGCATTTTCATATAACAAATCCCCTGCTATTGAATGACATACCCTGGATCTCTCCTGCTTTCTTGCTGTGACACATTGTAATTTGTTATTACCATTGTTACTGGTCTTATTTTTTTTTTTTTCTAAGGCACTAACAATAATCTTGGGGCTTGGAGTTATGAAGACGTATGTGAGGTAAATACTTAGAGATGCTTACCTATTATGTATTTAGTCATAATTCTCCAGAGATATTGTCATTAGGGCCAATAGATCTTCATTAATTGGTGTCTCTTCAACATTAAATAAATGTGTGCAGTTGCTAATTTTCTTTGTAATTTCATTAAAATTACCATTCAAATTTTTACCTTAGTGTCAAATACTTGTACAAAGTGCTCTACTATCTAATGAGTTCTTTACAATTTGTTAGCCAATTATTTGAGCTGAACCAGAGAACCATAATTTTTTCCTTTTATAAGTTACTTTTATACTCTCTCTCTGAAGATAGATAGAAAATAAAAAGAAGCTCAGGAAAGTAAAACTTTCTGGTGCAATGTGAAAAATGTAAATTATGGGTAGCTGATATCATGGGTAGCTGATATCTGTCCTTTTGCTTCAATCGGATTCATACCGTGTCTTTCTTGACCAGGACTGAGACTGAGAGAGAAGCAAAAACCCAAATATATGAACTATAACTTCAATAAAATGAAAAACCAGTTGAAGGTCTTCTTATCCAATTCAGAAATATCCAACCCAAAATGCAGCATATACTTGATGGAGAAATTGTACTCATTATCAGGTAGCCATATGGCTTATTTCAAATCTATTTGTAAAGGGATACTGCCACAGAGAGTTAATCGCATATGATGCTCATAATGTAATATGAACCACAATAACAAACCTAAATAGCCATTATGGTAAGAGCAGTGAAATGGAACTTGAAATAAACAGTGCAATGAGTGCATATCAGTTAGCTTGAAAGGATAGGAGCTTTCCGGTGGAGGAAGAGAGACCAAATACAGTATCTATTAAAGGACTATTAAATGTGAATATAAAGCATCTCCCTAAAGCCAAGTGCAACTATTTGCCATATGAGTGGGAAAAAACAAATACACAGGTTTGTTGCCGTAGGCTGGGTTCCTATTAATTTCCTAAGTCTCTCCCCTGTAGGATTCTTAGGCATCTTATAACATGGTTGAACTCAAATTGAAACCTTACTTCAATGCAGGCAGTGCTCTGTCTCTATTCTGTGCATATTGTCAGTCAGCTTGTTCATCATGTCTTCCCACTGTGAAATCTGATCACATTTTGGAAGTGGACAAAGTGTTCAACTGTTATTGGAGAAGAGGGATAGTCTGTCAGAAAGAAATACAGACAAGACAGTGAGAATGCATCATCACCACTTGAAAAAGGTTTTATTTTAAAAAGAGTATGTCTTTTTGTTGAGGGAGGTAGGGTAGACATGGAATGGCTTTCATATTGCTGTCAACACAATATCTACAAGCACAAAACCTCGGGGGCACTTGTAGCCTCAAATTCATGCTTTCCATTTAAATGGTTGTCTTATATTTTCAACTGGTTCTCCACCCAGGCAAATGAATTTTACATTGCAGCACAAGGACACATCCACAGCGACATCTTTAAGTGAGTGAGAAAAGGAACCAAGGAAACATATTTGTCAATAACCTGATCTTGAACATGGATTAGTAAATAGAGGAACAATCTCTGTCTGCTGCATTCATGCTTCAGTGTCTTCACAGATATTTTATACAAGTAGCTTGATTAAAACTGTTGTGCAGTAAACTGATTCATATTAGTCATGCTAGATAATAAAGGCAAGCAAATTTATTTTCTTAATATTGTTCATTCTTACAGAGGACACTAGGGAGTCGTCAGTCTGCAATCAACACCACTGTGATCTGGTTTCTTCCATTGTATTGTGACCCTGTATCTTTGGTGAACTTTCACAGGACTTTATGGTACAAAATAGGAACAAATTACTTATACACAAAGCTGTATTTAAGTGAAACCTTTAAAGATTTTTATAGTTTCTTTGAATAATTCAATAGTCATCATAAAAAAAGGCAGTTTCTTTAACAAAAATGATTTCTCATTAAAATGTCAGTTTCATCAAGGTTTTCACCTTGAAGAATAAAATAAAAGAGAAACATTTCTTTTCTGACTCTCACTCAATGTCTACAATACATAAAATGGAGATAATATTAGGATATACCACATTGTCTGCTGAGTAAATTATACAAGGTTTTAAAGGGATATCAAAAAACTGAATTTATCCACATTTTCACTTAGCCTCTGAAAATACTCAAAGCAGACTTCAGGTAAAATATTGAAATATGTAAGTTCTTCACAGCAACAGATATATGGAAGAGGAGAATAAATAACACACAAAATTATGACTATATATATGCTATACTTTGACTCAGGAAAATAGACCTGCCTAAAATATACAGCTCAATTTTGAGATCCAGCTGTGAAAATATTTCACCCATGTCCAACACTGTTTTGGTTTCCAAGGCTCTCTCTCTCTCTCTCAAATGTGACAGATGTGTATAGGTAGCATTCAATATGTAAGTATGGAAAAAAGAAAAGGAAAATGATTGTAACTTATATTTATTGTAATTTAAATTTAACTTGATGTAAGCTATGTGATGAAAATTCACTTCTTTAGTGAGGAGTTTGTCTTTAAAAGGGGTTACAGTTCCATTCAGAAAGGGGTCAAAATTCTGACTTTCACCACATGTTATCCAAATAATTGTTGACTGGATGCAAGATAAGATCTCATGAAAACTAGGCTTCTTAGAAATGGTTGCACCTAAAATCCCATAAATGTTGCCAATCCATAGAAACACTTTCAGCTAGGTTTATCTGACTTATTATATGTGTCTACATTGGGAAAATATAATTCACTTGCTGTAAGTGTCTATCTCTTTCCATTGACTATAAAAGCAGCTAAGGACTAAACATTTATGTTGTCCAAATCTAGATAAAATGCATTTAGTTTAGAGTACAAATGGATTACTCAGAATTAATATCAGTTATCCACCTATGTAAACACAAGTGCTGATATGTATAAGTGTTGCTAAGAGTGAGAATAAATTAAAAAGTAAAAAACGTGCCTGAAGAAAGATTTAAGCTTCGAGGCCCTTCCCAAGACTACATATTCAGCCAATGAAGGCAAAACTATAGTCGAAGAAGACACCAAGAGAACAATCCATATGGTTTGTACTGAAACTGACTTGTGGAATGATGGAGCCATTTTTTATAACACGTTAGCTGTTCAGGTATGTTAACAGCCAAGTTGTCCACAAAAATTTCTTCCAGCCATTCGTAAATGACCTACCAGCTTCTTGCGGTTTGGGGTGTAGCTGGATTATGAGGTTTCTAGTGTTTTGCTTCATTTGGGGACTGTATTTTGAGATACTTAGTTCCTAATTCTGTCTTCTCCTGGGGAAGGTCAAAAATTAAAACCATTGTTACACCGGTATCTCCAGCAAGGTATGCTCAGAGCTCAGCTTCATTCACATAACTCTATGGCAACTCCAGTGTTCTTCACAGCTTTATTATGTACCTAATTAAATAGTCTACGAACTAAGTGGAACTAAACAATCAGTCCAAATCTCCCCTATATTCCCTGTGCTGCCATGTAACCATAATACATAGTAACTGTTATTATATTTGATGAAATGGCCTAAAATCATTCATATAGTATATCATTGTTGAAACCAAAGCACTTTGTTTACAGCTTAGTGCCAAAGGGGCAGGTAGAGCTGTCCTGGCAAGCTGCACAACTCTGAGGTGTTTGAGACTGAAAGGCCTGCACAGGGTGGAAGGAGTTTAAGTCTTTCCATTATGCTACGCTATAAGGAACACATCCTAGAACCTCTGCGGCTGGACCTTATTTTCATCTCAGAGAAGTCTGTGTGGTTCCCTACAAAACAGAGCCCAGGCACTTAATCTGCAGCATGGAGTGGGAGTATGGGCCAGGAAACAAACCAAGCCACAAAATGGTATGGCACAGAAAATTAATCTTATGTTATAGAAACCTAAATATTATGTAGTCATTTCACATCACTTAAAAGCTAAACATGCAATTTAAGGTTCTCATCTTGCTTGTTGACAAAACCAGTCAACAAAGACACATGAGTACCTCCAGAAATCAACAGAAAGCAATTTATCCTATCTGGCTTCACATCTATGTTCAAAAGAGAGGTACTGGAATGGACGTAGCTGTTAGCCTTGGTTGCCAATTAAATAAGCTTAGATGAATACCTTGTTTCTTTATTGGTTCAAGTGAACTAAAGATAAATGAGATAAATCCCGGCATACAACTGAAGTGTAATGGCAACCAGAGCAAGTTTTTTTCAAACCTTTTAATTCTTATCCTTACACTGTGATGCTCTTTAAAAGCTACATTATGCTAGGGAAATTTGAACCTCCATTTTTTCTAAGCTATTCACTTCAAAATACAAAAAAAAAAAAAAAAAAAAACCAAACATCTTTTCTGCAGCCCAGGGATTCAGTAAAAGGAGGGTGCTAGACCACAGCATAATTGGCCATCTTTCAGATTTTCAGCACAGGTTACTGTATTGGCCACAGAAGGAAGTGATTCCACAATGTCAAAAGCAGGCGAGGCAGACGGCCAGCTTGGCTGAACAGGGTTCTTCTTTTGAAACTAAAGTAAAAAAATACCAGCTATATGGCCAGTGGAGGCAGGGTCAAGTGACATGGGAGGAATACAGAGATGCTGCTCGCCACTGTAGGGAGATTTGTGTGGTTAAAGCTCAACTGGAATTGAAGCTGGCTAGAAATGTGTGGGACAATAAAAAGATTCAATATAAAATCTCCTGGATGATCTGAAACATGTTTGAATGTGCTACAAGTTTATCACAGAGGAAAGAAAAGTAGAAAATAACTTTTTAGGTCATATAGTCCACACCTTGCTATTACAGTGTTTCAAATTTACAGGGTTGGGGTGTTGTTTTCTGTGAGTTTTGCTGACTCCAAAATCCCTGGTGTTGATTTAATGTTGCTTGTTTAATATGTTTAAATATACAGTGTATATACAAACACATTTAAACAAACATATGGGGGATTTCAGCACAATGAGTTCCTGCTAGTGTATTTGGCAGATCTCTTCTCCTCCTACATTCAGGCTGTTCTACATAAGGGGCTCAAATCTCTTCCCGGTACAGTAAATTTTACCAACATCCTCTTGCCTTACTGCAATTTAAGGAGTTTGTCTTTGGGTTTCTCTTTCAGGTGTGTATGATTTCTCCCTCTAATGCACACATAAAGTGTCTCAGCTTCTTTCCCATGCTTTGTCTCACCTCTTGCCCAACATAGAGAAACACTCACTCACCTCACAGACTTTTGAGTTGCCCGAGAGTTTTCAAAGCTCTGTTGCCACAGAAATGCTCCTTCATTCACCCCAAGTTTTGTGGGTTAATTTAGTGCCAGCTTAACCTACTTTTCATCTAAAGAAATGGTGAGAAACTAGGTGCCTAGAGAAGTGGACTTATTCCCTTATTTCCCTAAGCCAGGGAAACCTCTGAGAGGAAGGAGGAGAAATGGAGTGGACTCCCTGGTGCACAGCTTTGAAGAGGCAGAAAAATGTTTTTGGATATTGACTGTGAGTTTTCCTCACAGCCATTAGTTCCAAAATAAGGAGTAACATCAAGGTATTGCTTCCCTCACAGAAAATTTCTGGAAGTCTCTAGATGTCATATTAAATTAACATTTCCAAGTTCTCTTTAAAATGGAGTGTTGCAATTCAGACACAAAATTCTGAAATGAACAGATACTGGGATCATCTGATCATCCTGAATGACAACTCATGAGCAAACACAGCAAGTACTGTGAGACATCTTCCATTTGTATCTATATCAATACACAGAAAAAGTCGTGACAGTCACTCTACAGTATTATAATTAAAAAAAAGAAGACAGCATGTTCATCTTTGCTTATTTAAATTGCCTTAGTGAAAGTCAATATGATAAGCAAATGTATACCATGATGAGTAGGGGTTGAACATTCTGAATTGTGTTCGGATAAGAATATCAACAATTTCTGAAGTACTAAGAAAATACATTTAATAAAACTTTCTGTGTCACCAAAATAGAGCATGGACAGGGACAGAAACCAAGATTATAAGGGTTAACAGTTAGAATTGTTTACATATTTTTAACATTCATTAAAAAATACACTAAATTCAATTTTTTAAGGACGTAACTGCTTCATGGATTCCAGTTTGACCCTGATAATATGAAACAGTGATATTTTTATTGCTCATAATGCCCACCAATTAAAATATACCTGTTCCCTAGCTGGAGTTTGAATAATTTAGTCTTATGAAAAGAATATACATAATTTTTTTTTTTGCAGTTTAATGTAAGTTGTACATAAGTGATTAGCAAAAACCTGTGCTGAATTATAGCTGTAGGCTAGAAAATACAGTTTCCAATAATTTATTTCATTGGAAATATAAGCACTCAGGCAAAATTAGGCCCCCTTGAAATTTTCCCCATTGCATTACTTGGTACTAAAATGTGTTTGTTTACCTTCTCTTATTCAAACAAATATTGCAATCATTGTCCCCATTTAAAATATAGATTTTATAATGTAAACTATTGACCCAATTTTATTCTTATTGTAATACCACAGACTGAGAGTTAAGTTTAAAATATATTTATATGTATGCACATGAATATGTGTTCTTGAATATAGATATATATGTGTGTGTATAGTGTAAAATTACAAACTGAATAAATGAGAAACTGAAAATTGCCAGTATTATATTCAGTTGCTGCCTGCTTCCTGAAGATAGTCACCTTGTAATAGAAGGCTAACCAGGCTCCTCTGCTGTAAACATCTGCTTTTATTAGTTAAGCTCATCAACAGAAGTTAGGTGCAATTAATATATGCAGCTTTAATGAAACATACAAAACAGCAATTATAGTCATAATTATAATACAATTAAATTGCAATCACATAATCAAAGTTACCTACATAAAAACTTTGCCTTTGAAACAACTCAAAAGAGCATTGTACCCTTTTTTAATGTCTCATATCTCTTTGTACCTTTTTTTCCAGAGTATATAGACAGACAACAGTAAAAATTTAGTAGGAAAGAACAACAACATACAAAATTTACGTAGTTTGCTCGACAGCCTTGCATGCGTTTTCAGTGCATTTAATTTTTACTGAGCAAAGACCTACCCAAGTGCAGATACACTTCTTATATCTGTGGCGTTGTCGAATTTCATTAGGAAAGCAAGTCTGGGTCTGGTCAAGACTGAGGCAGCAGACCTTCAAGGATACATCAGGTGCTTCAGGAAGAGGTACTATGGGTTCCATAAATAGTGTCTTCTAAGTTCACCTCACAGCAATGTTAAATGGCACTGTGGTTTCTAGATGCTGCCATTGGAGGATATGATGGGATACCTACTGTCATTTTGGATACCAAACAAGGTTTGGCAGTCTTTTATAGGATGAGAAGGAAAAATACGTAAAATTCAATGGGTCAGTGTGCCTATAAGGAAAGCTGATTGCTTATTCCAGGTATTTGGGCAATTTAATCTGTTCTCCTTCCTGCCTACTGACCTGTCCATTCATGTCTTCTCTGTTCCTGAAGGTGTAAAAAAAATGATGATAATAATGTGGCCCATTTCTTTCAAAAACAGGAAATGGGCATTTGTTTTTGTTTTGTTTTTTTTATCTTCTCCCACCCTGTACAAGGAAAACAATAGTTAAATGGAGATGTCATCTTGTGGGTTTCTCTCTCACGTACATTGTTTTGGATCTTTTTCACTTGCTAACTAAATGAAGTTAGAAAATGCCTGACAAAGTTTTTACTTCTTCAGAACATGATGTTTTGTTAAAAACAAGACACATCTTTGGTCCCAGGGCTGTTTCACTTTTACAAAGTCATACATTTTTTCCATAGGTCTGGTTTGGATATAGAGTGGAAATCAAATCTCATCTATTTTACCTGGTGTATTTATATTTTGAATTTTTTCTTTTTGTTATTTCTTTTTTGTTCTCTCAACTGACTGCTGAGAGTCACAGAGTCTAGCTTTGAAGGCAATTTTTATTTTAGTTAAACAAGAAAACATAATATATTAGAACTTTTTATGGCTTTGTACTTTTATTTGAATGAAAGCTATGAGCTGAAACAGGAAGAAAAATCAGCTTTGCATAATGAATTTGTGGTTTATATCATGTTTGAAAACCAGAAAATCACCAAATCTTCTTTCAGTGTCAAGAATTTAAGTCAGAAGACAGTTGCAGAAAGTTATAATCCAAGGGCGAATTTCAGGAAAATGTAGTCTTACAGAACTCTCCAAACTTTTTTCTCAAGTATTCATGTCATAGAGAGTACGGGTCAAAATACAAGACTAGTAACAGGGTTAAAACACACGGATGGGATTCATGACCCCCATCTTCTACATTTCTTTTTGTCACCCTATCCCATTTAACTTCAAAACTTCACTCATAAAACTTCTAGTGCTCAAAGTTCTTTCCATGTATTAGATTTATATGTGTACAGTTTATAAACCAGGACCAGCTGCAAACCACTTGCAATTAAATACGCTGAAGATGACTTTAGGGGTGAGACAGTAAATTAATTCGTCGGTTAAAATTCCTTATGCTATTTGTTTTGGCTTTGAGGTGTTTTGGGTACCCCAAAGCCAAGAGGGGTACCCGTGCTGGAAGAGTTTGTTCCTGAAGGACTGTGCCTTTTTGAAGGGACCCACACTGGAGCAGTTCATGAAGAAGTGCAGCCGTGGGAAGGACTCACACTGGGGAAGTTCGTCTAGTGCTGCCTCTTGGGGGAGAGACCTCACACTGGAACAGATGAAGTGTGTGGACTCCTCTCCCTGAGGAGGAAGGAGCAGCAGAAACAATGTGTGATGAACTCACAAGAGCCCCTCTTTCCCATCCCACTGTGCCACTATGCTGGAAGGAGGTAGAGAAAATCCTGGCTGACGTTGAGCCTGGGAATAAGGAATAGTTGGGTGGAAGGTATTTTAAGATTTATTTCTCACTACCCTACTCTGATTTGATTGGCAATAAATTAAACTGATTTTCCCAAGTCAATTCTGTTTTCTCTGTGATGATAATTGTTGAGTGATCTCTCCCTGTCCTTTTCCCATGAGCCTCTTGGGTTTTTATCCCTCCCCTGTCAAATTGAGGATGAGAGTGCCTTTAGTGGCCACCTGGCATACAGCCAAGGTCATGTCACAACTATAGTTTTTATTACTCTATATAACTCTACTTTTTTTAGTCTCTTTGCATGCAAATCTGTACTACTGAATCCTTTATTTGCCTGACCAAAACTTATTATTCTGATACAAATTTCTGTGTAACAAATGTTTTCTCTGTGACATCTCAAAATTGTAAAGATATTTTCATTGCAAGTGGATAATTTAAATACTACCATGAAACATTAAAGAAGCATGAAGCAGTGAGCTAACGATGATTTGCTGATGTTTCCCTAAACAGCATCTTACTACTGTAGTTGCATTTTACCTTGTTATTTATTCATAACCGAATTACCAAAGATATTAAACTAAAGTGAGAAGTAAAATGGATATCTAGTCACATGAGGAAACATCTCTAACTACCAGTGACCCCAGCGATTTTGGCATCTTTGATTCATGGATCTTACTTACCTGGGAAAATTATAAGTTACCCTCATCCCAAAACTATCCTTTAAACAATGCAAAAAATATTTTCAAGCTCATAGTTTCTTTGACTTAAGAACATCCTGCATTAGGAGTACTAAGCAAGGGTTCTCTAAAAAAAAATAGCATGTTCTTCTTCAGTCTGCTAATGGGAAGCTAAGGCAATGAGGTTTTGACCATTTTTTTTTCAAAGTAATGCGTATGAACCACATTGAAGGTGTCTTGACACCCTATATGATCTGCTAGATCTCTTGTTCTCCTAGTGCTGGCAGGTTGTGAAAAAATAATTCAGATTTTTGAAGGTGCCTAAATATAATACATTTCATAAATGATTTTCAGACAAATTATTATAAAATGAAACTGAAAATGATTAGTTTTATATTAGATATTAGGAAGAAATTATTTACTGTGAAGTTGTTGAGGTACTGGAACAGTTTGCTCAGAGTTGTGGATGCCCCTTCCCTGGAAGTGTTTGAGGCCAGGTTGTATGGTCTGGTGAAAGGTGTCTCTGAACATGTCAGGAAGGTTAGAACTGGATCATCTTTAAGATTGCTTCCAACTTCAGTCATTCTACAATTCTACAATTCTATTTTTCTATTAAATTTATTTACAAGATGAAATTAGATGTGATGCACAGTTCACACTAGCATCACTTTTTCAAAATAGTGATAAATGATCCTTACAAATACTTCGTATGTGAAGGCAAAATGAATAATTTCAAAATGCACACCAGTGAGTTTGTGCATGCCAATTTCTTACAGGACCCGATATCTGAAGACTTTTTTTGGGAAAGGGCCTTTCTGTTATCATCAGCAACCAACTATCAATAGAGACCAACCACTAAAGCAAAAATTCATAAATGTGCACAGGATGTTGCTGACTGTCCAATAAAATCAGCATTTCACATGTGGTGTCTATATAATTCATTGCTAATCCAAAATGTTTTGTGAAGCGTTCATTTTAAAAGCAGAGTATAAATACCAATGAAGTCACAGGAGTAAATGCTGAATAATTCCAGTTTCAGGATAAAAGAAGAGAAATTAGCAGAAGAAAGTGGTGTTAGATTAAAATGACATTAGGCTTATTTTCTGTTTAGTTTCATAGTTTACTCATAGGCTAGACAGTTCTAATGATACCTTTTAATTCTTCAAACATACTGCAGCAATTAAAGATTCCTTGCCTATTTCAAGATACTATTTCATGAGGAAAGTCTGATATCCTAAAACTTTTCTGCTAGGAATCAAAGAGTATGTCTACACTTGTCCTAGAAGAAAATAACATGCCCTGTTGCCAAAATTAGAAACGTAGAAGGAGAAAAAAAGCATTAAAATAGAGCAGAAAACAAATGACCCAGCAAAAATTTGCACTGTAACATGCTTAATTAGACATTTTTTTTTCCTGCGTACAATGTGTAAAAGAACAGAAATCAGGTTTGATATTGATTTCTGATCTTGAAAATGTAGGCTATGATGTGCTCCTATACTAGACCTTGGGGATCATTTTATAAAATAAACTTTTCTCAAGTCCAGCAAAATTCTTAGATGTTTCTTCCCTCAACTTATGAGCTGTTGAACCTTTATGCAACCCAGAGAACCACTCATTTTCCTGAATATTAATATGTAATACTATCCAGCATGGTCTAGAGTACGTCTTGTGTTTTCTGCTGTGACTTAAGAAGGACATAGCAGTTCCAGTGTCTCATGGTAGCTCTATGTGCAGCTGTTCTATGTGAATTCTTCTGATATCCTAGGGCACCTCAGACAGTACCAGATGCCTGCATTTGGACAAGAGCATCAGCCTTTAATGTCTTTCACAGTTTTCTTTCATCAACAATACAACTTGTGTTGGTTACCCATGGGTTGGTGGAGCAGAATAAAATTTTTTGGTCTCTATCAATTTCTGCACTGGATAGATGGCAGAGAGGAGGTGCTGAATATTGTAGACACATACAGACTGAGTTACCTCGCATTTTCAGCGGAAGTTTCCCTTGTTACTTTGTTGTTTGTTTGTTTATTTGGGGGGGATTTTTTTTTTTTTAATTTTGCTAATCTCACTTTCCAGAATCAAATATAGCAGAGTTCTAGAGCATTATTTGCTCTTCCAGGCAACATTAGCAGCCACATCTGTATGGGGTGAAATTTCCCCAGCATATTTCACCTAGCTTTCTGTGCTTTCTGAACACCCTTCTGCTGCCTAATTTTCCATTTTAATGCAATAATTTCCTTTTAATATAAAAGAAATGATAAGAAGAAGAAACTCACAGTCTCAAATGAGCCCATCTGAGGACTGCAATAGTCTCACAGCAGATGCTGACCTCTCTTCCCTACAAGGCCTAGGTCAGGTAAGGACCTGATGTTAGGTGAAATTTGCTTAGGACCCAGGGTTTCTTTCTCTGTTGCTTAAAATTTCATGGCATTTTGTGTGAAGCTTCTCATTTTCTCTGCACAGGAGCAAACGTCAAATAATCTAATAAAATATAATGTAATGGAAAGCAGGAAAAAAAAAAATATAAGGCTATTCTTCCTAGAATTTGAAGTCTACATTTTCCAGGTTTTTTACTTGATTTCTTTCATTAAAAAGGTATAAATAATTCCTTTGTCCTCAGAATTAAAGAATGCTGGTGGAAAGAAGCACTCAGAAATCTCCTTAATTTATAGACAGATGGGGCAATGATTTAGTTTGCACTGTGGGCTATTGGTAGAAAAGTAATAAAATAATATATCCTTAATCTCTACCACAACACACAAATTCAATAGGAAAGAGATTAATTTTGCAATGTTGTTTTTCAAGTGTTATGTAGTCTTTATAGCCAATAAGCAGCAATCTTTTTCCCCATACAAGAAACTCCAGTATTAGTATAACATATATATTCATTTAGAAAAATAATAATAATTTTTAAAAAGAGAAGAAGGAGATGAGGAGGTGCTCCAAGTACCAGATCATAGAGTCTCTTTGCAGTCTTTTGACAAGACCATGTTGAAGTAGATTGTTCCTTTCACAGTACATGAAGAACTCTGATGGAGCAGATTGTAGCCTGTGGAGGCCCCCATGTCAGAGCTGGTGGATAGGTCCTGAAGGGAGCTAAAGCCCATGGAGACCCCACACCAGACCAGGGAGAAAGTCTGAGGAAGAGGGAAGAGGGAGCAGAGAGGAGCTGCTATGGACTAATCACAGACCCCATTCTCTATCTGCCTACACAGTTCCAAACCCCCTGCCATGGGTAGGGACACATTCCACTAAAGTTGCTCAGAGCCTCATCTATCCTGGCCTTGAACACTTCCAGAGAACAACTTCGCTTGGTAACCTGTTCCACTGCCTCATCATGCTCACCGTAATGAGTTTCTTCCTAATATCTCATTTAAATCTATTCTCTTTCACTTTATGTCATTCCCCCCAGTCCTATCGCTACACGCCCTTGTAAAAAGGCCCTCCCTGCTGTCTTGTAGGCCCCCTTTAGGTATTGCAAGGCTGCTCAAAGGTCTGTCTGGAGTCTTCTCTTCCCCAGGCTGAACAACCCCAACTCTCTCAGTCTCCCTTCACAGAGGTACTCCAGCCTTCTGATCATCTTTGTGACCCTCCTCTGTTCGTGCTCCAGCAGATCCACACCCTTCTTATATCAGGGGCCCCAGGGATGGATGCAGCACTCCAGATGGGGTCTCACAAAGGCAGAGCAGAGGGGCAAAGTCATCTCCCTCCACCTGCTGGCCACACTGATTTTGATGCAGCTTTTTGATGGTTGGCTTTCTGGGCTGTGAGCACACCTTGCTGCTTGATGCAAAGTTTTTCAGTCAAGTCTGTTTTGCCTGCTGTGATAACCGGTGTATGATTTCTCTTTCTTTATGTTGATCCACAAAATTTTTCATCTTATTTTCTCTCCCTGTCCTGTGTGGAAGGGGCAGTGAGAGAACAGTTGTCTGTGTGTGCCTGGCAGCCAGCCAAGGTCAACCTACCACACAGATGGTCAGAACTGGGTGAGGATGTTAAGAATTTTAAGAACAGCCACCTTATCCAGCAGGACTCCTGCCCAGGACTCCTGCACAGTGCCCTGTGGTCTCTGCTCAGGCAGAGGGATGCAGCTGCCACTTTCCTGTTTTCAACTTCAACCAGTAGCAAAGCTGAGCACACATCCCAAAGACAGAAACAGACACACAGACACACACAGGGCAGGGACACAGACGATCACAGAGAAGGTGCTGCCCCAGCATCCCCCACAGGCAGGACTCACACCAGACACAGGTACACAGGGACACTTCCCCTTTTCTTGTCCATGCTTATTTTATCTTTGTTCCTTGGCATGTAGCCTTAATCCTCAAACTGTCTAAAATGGCTGTGTGGTCTAAAGTTACCTACTGATCTGCCATTAGCTTTATCTTCATTATTACTATGGTCAAAACTCTCCAGATGAGTACTAATTATATTTGAGGACTTAATTCTGGTTTTGCTATTAACAGGAATGATAAGCATGAGATACAGTGATATATTTCTGGCACCTTGATGTACAAATTCTTAAATGTTTCCTGCACTAAAATGATGTATTTATTTGACTCAGATATGAATAACTTCTATTATTCAGTTTTCACAGTTACAAGGCTATAAATAATTTAAAAAATGAATTTTAAATCTAAATTATTTTCTTCTGAACTTCAAGAAATTTGGGTTGCTTCAGTACTGTTACAAGACAATGTAGGCCCACAAACACATTCATGACTTACAGGCCATATGTGATAAATTCCACTGACAATTGCTGTTTGAAGCATCTCACGTCGTCCATTTTTAATGGTTTCAATATAGTCTGTATTGCTCCTAAATACATGATCACAAAGAGAAAGACTGGCTTTATAACATTGCTCAGCCTTTAACCTCAGTCATGCCAGCACAGTTATCCATGTGTAAAGAACAGTCCAAATCTCTTAAATCTGTACATCTCATCATACTGCTATCAGCTGCAGCCAACTGCACTGGGGTGCCCAAGCAATTCAAACACAGAAAGCTTTAAGTCTTTGTTGAAAAATAGTGACATTAATGTATTTAATTAAAATTAAATTTGAATAAACTAATACACGAAGAAGCTTTGATGTTTTAAAGTATTAGGAAAATGCTGTTTTAAAGCAGTAGGAAATCTATCCCAGAGTAAGCAAATTTTATGTCATTTTCAGTGAACAGTAGAGAAAAAGTTAATGGAGACAACAGAGCAACATTGTAAGGAACCCTCAACTCTCCAATTCCATCCACAGAATAAAGAAATGGGCTTCCATTTTTCCTTAAACTGACAAGAACTCCGACTTAGATTAGTTAGGAAAATGTCTCCAACAGAGAGTACAGAAATACTATGCTTTTAAGACTGATAAAACATTGGGGTAGTCTGACATTCAAAAAAATCCCTCAGAAATTTAGCAGAAAATATTCATTAAAAACCTAAATTCGGGTTCTTACAGGAAATGAGTAATTCTCAAAGAATTCAGATAGCCATTTCAAATAACCACAGTGCTGAGAGGTTAAATATACATAAAAGCTTCTCTGGTCTTGGGACTTCCCCCTCTTAGCTGTACATCATCATAATCTTCTTCATTACCTAATCATAAACCTATAACATTATACCTCCTCTCTATCTCCATGAACCATCTGTGACAATTTACTTTTCCTGCCTGACTAGTGAATTCCCATCACACTTAAATCTGCACTTAAGAGGCACATGCTAAAAATGAAATATTTATTCAATCGTAGTAAATATCTCACCATGCTCTTATAGTCTAGGAATAAAACAAAAATATTGCAACTCGTTAAAAAATAATATAACAATAAATTTTTGTTTTAAAATATTTACAGCTATATGTAACTTTCTTCATCACAGAAGTAAAGCAGGCTGCATAGACTATACAATCTATTTAGTAATATTTTCAGCTTTGCCTAATAAAATAACACAATTTATTCTCCTTTAAAAATTGAGGTCTAAACCCACAAAGGCATTTAGAAATTTTTTTTTCATTTAAATCAATGTGAAACAGATCCCTGAAATAGTTACTGTCTATAATTTAGTAAGATACAATATAGCTACATTTGCCATTTATGTCAACCACTGTACAATATTAATATGCAAGATCAATACATTTTTCCATTTTCCACTCCTCATGGCAATCTTTATTGAAGGCTTAATTTTTCTCTGAAAAAATAGATTTGTTCAAATGGAGTTGGCAATGTATGCAAATATAATTTTTGCAATGAAATTTATAGAACACCATTTAAAAAACCCTGACCTAAATTAAAAAAACCACAACAAAAAAATTTAAAGTGACGTTTTAGTAAAGACAATAATAAAATAAATTTCCTGAATGAAGAATTTTGGGGTAGCTTCTGAGGCCTTAGGAAGTCAGACTCTAACAGAATGAAAGAGGAACAAGACACACTCTATTTCGAAGTAGTTTTTTATTTCTGATCCATTAAAAATAACTGTATATATGCATATAAATAAAACCTGACAAATGTTACTTTCACCTTGACATTGATTATGATATTTGGAATTATTTCTGATACAGGAAGGATATTTGGTAATAGTCTTGCCACAATGCTACTTAACCCCTACTTTGTAATGCTAATTAGCATAGATTAATATTAAATGAAGCAAACATCTAAATTCCCTTAAAGGCGTTCTCTGTCTGTAACTCAAAAGCAAAACATTAAAAGAGGAAGCAATAGGAATGTCAGTAAATTTACGATTAAGTGGTGACCTAAAACTTGATCTCGTTCTGCCAGCAGCAGTGGAATTGAAAAGACTTTGTCACATTCTCTAGACACATTGACTGTGAATAAAACACATACCTTAGATAACTGAGGACCTGGTCAAGGATTAGACCTGACATGACATAACTGACTTTGAAGGCTTGAAGAGGAATTTACACCATTGTAGCTAAACAGGAAGAATGTCTAAGGAAATCAGATTAATAAAAGCCTGTCTTAAATGAAAGCTCATTGTTGATAAAGGATAAATTCACAACTATTATCTTAACATTAGTTGCCATGAGTGAATCCATAAACTACTGAAACTTAAAAAACATGTAATCAGTTGAATTTGAGTTTATTAGAGAAACAAAAACCCGAAGGCCTTGTCATCTCTTCAGAAATTCTGAATGGTCTAAATAGATATTATGGACTACGTAGTGCTTAGAATTTTTTTGAGGACTAAAAATGCAATTGTGCTGAAGGAGATGTTTTAGTCTTTGACAGTGCTGATTTCTGTGCAATGACTGTTCAAGTATTCTAAAAAATAATTTTAGACAGACTGATCACTGCAAATGTTTTCTAGAAGGAGAAGGTTTTAAATAGTCCTGGGGTGTGTAAAGAGTAGGAAAGTATGGCCTATAGACTCTTCTTCTACATTTTCTGTTTTCTACAGTTAGCCATGCAAATCTTTTTGTTGTTTATTTGGGTTTTTTTGTTTCCAGCTGCCTTTTCTGAAGTTTAATACCTTCCATTCGATACTGCAATAGTTATCCTGAGTGGTCCTTGGATATCACTGGAAACAGATCTACAGACATTGAGATACTTGAAATGTCTTCCATCCACCTCATGGACAGAACACACAAGCTCTGATGCATCCGCAACACTGACAAACAATCCTGGAGACATGTTTACTGCCTCATGTATATCCAGTTAGTGAACGTGTTGGAAGCTGTCTTGATACAGGTTCCTGTACAAGGGAATAATTTTAGAACTTTCCTGAATTCACTTGTACAAGGCAATAATTTGAGACCTTTTCTGAACCAATATTAACTGAGTGGAATGCAGCATTAAGCAGAATGATGAAGATGGTATAAGAATCAAAATGAACTTTCAGAAAAACACCTTGAAGTTAAATTGAATTTGATTCTCTAGGTCTGAAAAAAAAAACATTCTCTTCTTTATTGCTGTCCAGAATAAATATTGGACTAGACCACTATTTTTTGCAGAGTCTGAGAGGAAGATTTAAAAAAAAAACAAGCAAGACAAAATTAATCAGATTTTTCCCTTAATTTCCCCAAAACTTAGTTCTGAAGGTTTGTGAATATTTTTTTCCCTCATGAACGATTCTTTACACAGAAAGCAGTGTTAATCTATCTCTTAAGAAGGAGTGAGACTGGATTAATGCACAAAAATTCTTTGCTATATCTTTCCTGTTGCTCCATAAGAGTCCTTTTGCTCTACTTGCTTCTATTTTTCCTTTATGTATCTCATTTTTCTTTTTTCCACAGGATGATGCCTTTCTTTTGTGCTATAGCACAATGGTTAGAGCACTCAGGATGTGGGAGAACAGGTAAAGAACAAAATGTATTATGTGGCTGTGCTACGTGATAATTTATTTGAATGATGCTTGCCAGAGATGATTTTTTTTTATTTAGCTTAAAACTGGTTCTTGTGTCATGAATTAGAACAAAAATAAGATTGTCTTTATCAAAAGAGGGAATGTATTTCAGGAACAGAACTAACAAGAAATGTGACTTGGAATCAAATATATTACTTGGAGACTGTCTGTTTTGCAATTCTGTTAGGAGTCAGAGCTTTATTGAATTTGCTTTGAAAGATGCATCAGAAGTCATTAATACTTAAACATTGATATTGGCCTAAAATTTTTAATGTCATGTCCAAGCAGGTAGGAACTTATTTCTAGCCCCTTGCAGTCATATTGTAAGGGTTAAAAAAAAGGCACAATTTTCTTTAAAAAATTTAGCTATGTTGAGTTACATAAATTATCCATATCATCCTAAGAAAAAATTGCTTTTTAAACTCAATAAATACAACACTGCATTTTCCAAATAATCAGCAATTTTCCTTCTTGAGTTGTCTGAAAAAGACTGTGAATTCAGAGACCATCTAGCAAAATCTTGCTTAGCTGTGAAAATAAGCCTGAGGATGCTCTGCCAAGCATTACAACAAACTAGCTAAATCATTGACTATAGCCCACAACAGAAAAGCATCTAAATGGAAGACGATATGCACTGGAAGCCTTTCCCTGAGTAGCAAAAATAGCAGCAGGACAGGGACAAATAGATAAAAGATATTCAAGAGCCATACTCTATTCCACAGAAGAATGAAGGCATCATGTTATTCAATTTCTAATGACATTTTGCAACATACCACTTGAGTTTTGTTTCTGAATATTTAATTTATTTTTAAATATTACTTAAACATAAAGAAATATGGTCTAAAATACTTCTGCTACTCTTCTATCTGATTATATTAATTAATATGCCAAAAAAAAAAGATAAATTCAGGTATTTAAGATTGTTAATCCATTGTTTATTTTAATAATGGTTGTAATCCATTGTTTTTGCAAGACATAAACTATCACATATTTGAGGTTTTATCTTTCAGACCTGGCATGTTTTTTTGATTCATCTAGAATCTAAAGTACACCGATAGAAACAGGTAGGAATCTGTAAATTGGCTTTTTTTTGTTGCTCCAAATGGTTTTGTTGCAGTCAAATGGTTTCCCATGGGCATCTTTATCCTGTTCCTGTTTCACTGCATAAAAACACTGCATCTGACCAAAAAAAAGCAAATGCAGGTGGACATGCTTTTTTGTCTCTGACTCTTCTTCTTTCCCTTCCTTGCTAAGATTTCAGAAGAACATTGACAGCCAGTTTACAGAGCAATAAAATCATTAGTTGTGTATTTATCACTATTATTTTTGTATATAGGGCATATAAAATAACCTGGGGATGAAAAAAAAAAAAGAAATTCTAATCCCTAAATTCACAAAAATCTAATAATCATACTTAATTTTAAATATTTCTAGCAATCTTTTAATTTAATTATACTACATATTGTGTCTGTACGTAAGCCTTATGATTGTAGCATCTTGATCTAAACACCTAAATATGCTAAATATTCCTCAGTTCTAATACTCAGTTTTAGGACTTATGTAAGCGAATGTAAACAGTAATAAAAAAAGTTTGCCAATATGTGTGTTGTGTAGTGCTGTATGAAGATCAAAAAAAAAAAAAAACTCAATGAAAACAAGTTAGTCCATTTTAACTTCTGATGTTATTAGTCATACAGAGATTTGAGAAAAATCATGATGCAACCAAAATGGTTTTCTTTTACAAGGAAGGATATCAGTGTTCTTAGCAGATCAGAAGCAATTCCATTGAAAGCTGTAAAATAAAAATGCTTAGAGGCAAGGGAATAAGACTGTGACAATGCGTAAGATGCAGTGTGCCTTTTCATGACATTTACAGTCACTTCCCAATTTGCAGTAGGACCTTCTCTTATCCTCTTTGCTCGCCAAAGACAAAATTTGAATGTGCTGCCTCCACATTTGTGTTTCTGCTCATCTTTGAGGAAAAAAACATAACTTACCAGGTCTCTCTCCCTCCCTCCCTCCCTCCTTCCCTCCCTCNTTTCTTTCTTTCTTTCTTTCTTTCTTTCTTTCTTTCTTTCTTTCTTTCTTTCTTTCTTTCTTTCTTTCTTTCTTTCTTTCTTTCTTTCTTTCTTTCTTTCTTTCTTTCTTTCTTTCTTTCTTTCTTTCTTTCTTTCTTTCTTTCTTTCTTTCTTTCTTTCTTTCTTTCTTTCTTTCTTTCTTTCTTTCTTTCTTTCTTTCTTTCTTTCTTTCTTTCTTTCTTTCTTTCTTTCTTTCTTTCTTTCTTTCTTTCTTTCTTTCTTTCTTTCTTTCTTTCTTTCTTTCTTTCTTTCTTTCTTTCTTTCTTTCTTTCTTTCTTTCTTTCTTTCTTTCTTTCTTTTCTTTCTTTTCTTTCTTTTCTTTCTTTCTTTTCTTTCTTTTCTTTCTTTTCTTTCTTTCTTTTCTTTCTTTTCTTTCTTTCTTTTCTTTCTTTTCTTTCTTTTCTTTCTTTTCTTTCTTTTCTTTCTTTTCTTTCTTTAATCCTCTGAACTCTGATGGAAAAGAAAAAACGTTTTTTAGTTTTAGAAAACTGTTTGAAGTTTATGTTGCATGTGGTTGGTTCTTCCTTCCTTTTTAAACTCTCCTAATTATTACAGATACCTGCAAAAATCTTACATCAGCATCAGAGAAATGAAAGGAAGTTTTAATGTTTCCCATTAATTTTGGAGCTGGCTCTTGTTATTCTTCTGAACTGTTCTGATTGCTGTTTTTTTCAGGGTTAAAAAAATTAAAGTGAAGAAACTGCAATGAATAAAACTCTTGATAAAAGTGTACATGAAAAGAAATTATAAGACTGAATTATGAAATCAATACCTACAATAAACTCAAGTACTATCTCAAACTTGTAACAGCATCATTGGGACTGACAGCATCAGCATTACTAAAGATATTTGTTTGTATGTCTTGGATTCTAATAAAAAAATTTAAAAAACTCTCTTTTTCTTTTTACAGAAATAGTAGCTCACTTTTTGCAATTGACACTTCTTTTTCTAACTGTAACATAAAAGTGGGACAGGGGTGCCTTGTATTAAAGGAAAAATGTATTTGTTCAGGACTAATGATTCTTTAGGCAGTGTGACCCCAGCTGCTAACAAGCTAGGAAGGAAATCAAGGAAGAAAATAAAAGGAAGGAAATCAAGGAAGAAAATAAAAGAAAGAAAATCATGAAAGTTCAGGGAGCAAAGAAGCATACTTGCAACATTATTTGGGACAAAAAGAGAGGAGAAAGTCATTGCTGCATTGCATTATGTTAGAGGTCCCTGGTGGCAAAGACCTTGGAAAGGTACAGTATGGAAAACTGTGAGGTGAGAAGAAATTTCATACTTACTATTTCATAAACTGCTTCTTGCAGGGAATTACACTGTGTCCCCCTGCGCAGAGGGAGGATTGGCAACACATGCGGAGAAACAACAACTGTCATCAAGAAAATGAGTGATGCAAAATGGGAGAATGTTATTAGTGTTCCAGTAAGAAGTAGGCCCATGTTTTCACCATTTCCCCTGAGTCATCCACTGTTTCTTGCTGCGGGGTAAAAAGAAGGAACATTGTGTCTCTGCCTCTGAAGCTACTTCCCCTCACTGGGAAATGTATCTCTCCTTTTCAATCTTTCCAACCACAAATTCTTTATTGAGTGACTCTGGAAAAACCAAACCAATACAAAGAATCCCAGACGGGCAGGAACATCTCTTGAGTGTAAATGTAATGCATACTACTGCAACAGTATCCCCCTACACCACTGCACAGATGCACCAAATAAATGCATTCAACATAGAAAACAGAGACTATCAGTATGAATTTCATGGGGAAAAAAAAGAACAAGATCTCATTTTCTTGCTTTGTTGTGATACGATGATGCTACATGCTGCCAGATCCTTCTCTTAAATTGCTCTCTAACAGCTAGATGCCCTCCACAAAGCTGTCACCAGAGAAGAATAGCACACACCAAGGTTGTTTTTGTTTGTTTAAGCTCCTGCTGTGCTGCTTGTCTCCAGTATCAAAGCATTCCTTTTTCAGAACAAATTTCTTTTAACATATTGTTCTCCCTTTCTAAGATTCTGCTTGGTTCGCATAACAAAATCTCCACCAAACACTCATTGATTTATTGAAAGAAGTTAAATTTTCAAAAAGAAGAAAAGCTGCTGAGATATGGATTTTCACATATTTAATCAGAAAGCATGTGCTGATGCATTGGTAACATATGATTAAAAATCATTATTATTAGCTTCTCTGGACCTCACTACCATGAAAAGATATTGTCATCTATTCCTGCTGCTTCCATAGCAGAATTATAACTTTAAACATTTTGATACCAAACCTTGAAACAGGTCCTTTTTGGCATCTACACAGATGGCATCTATACAATAAGGACCAATCTCTGCAGGTATTTCTGCATATATATATACATGTATATAGTGTTTTTATACATATATATAGATATAAACAGTAATGTCAGTATTAAAATGTAGGCAATATATTGTAAACATTCATTGTCTGAGTTAGTGACATTCATGGTGTCAATCCCTATGGACCTTGTGTTTTTTCCAACGTTTTTGTTTTATGGAATATTTATAAACATGTAACACAACATAGTAAACTAAAGTTACTACTAAAGAGTGAGAGCAACATTGTTTAAAAAACCCAAGAAAGAATAAGCAATTTTTTAATAAATATTTAACTGTTATGTTTATTAATGTATACTTTGGAATATCAGATTAATAAAAGAAATAGAATCAGTAAGGAGATATATCCCAGAAAGGAAGCATCACTCTACCTGCAATTTATTTTTCATCTCCTAAGTGATAGTCACAAAGCTGTACTATTTATTAGCACTGTAGTGGGAGCACGCTGCTTGATTCAGTCAATAGTGTGCTCACTCCCAGAAGCTTTAGGATGGTGTATGCCATTGTGTTTTCCTAGCATTATTTTTAGCCTTCCTTTTTCTTTTTTTTTCTTGATCACGTCTTTCCTTGTGACTGGCTCAGCAAGTCAACATGATGAAAACAAATGTTATTAGACCTTCATTTTCACACTAAAATCCCGGAAGGGGAGCTATCCTGCCTACAGCTCTAATTGCTTTAACAGCACATCTTTCAGCGCTTGTTCTTGTGGGTTTGATTCTGAAGTCCTTACTCAGCTTGAGCCGTACAGTTCTTCTGAGTAGTTTCATTGATACCCAGGAGCCTTCTCTCACTATTAAGTGCTTCTCAGCAGGAATAAGGATTGTAGAATGGAGCAGTGTGAGCCTATTTCAAAAGGGCGAAGAAACTAGGCACAGATTCCAGTGAAAGGCAACACAAGCTTTGCTTATCTCACATTTGCCTTCCACACACAGCTACCCCCCCACCTGCCCCCATCACCCTTCAGTTCCCACGTCTCTCAAGCACAAAATAAACAGAATTCTGGCAAGTTAAAAACAGCCAATTCTGCTGATGCTGTAGCCATTTTTAAGCCAATGCATATTATTTAGTATATTTCTATACAGTGGAAAAAGTACAACTTCAAGTGTTTACAGAGCTCCTGGTTTGCTCTCTTAAGATAATTTTGTTGAGGCAGTCTCCACCAAAGTTATTAATTTAGACAAACAAGTGAAAATAATTTATGAAAACAACTTTGCCATATTATTTTATGTATAATTTTTTCTTTTCAGAAGTATTATTCAGTTAGTCTTCCAGCTCTCCTTCAAAGTTCACTAGAATTAGGTATCTAACAAAGAACCTAAAGGAATGTATTCCTATATAGTTGACACAAATGTCTATGAATGTTAAAACCCATTATGTAAACCAGAAAATTGCCAAGAATTGTTCCTCCAATAAATAAGATATCTCTAGTAGAAAACATAATCTATAATAGAATCAGATAAAGGTAAGAAAGCAGAAGGATGCAGACCCCTACTCAAATATCACGTGCAACAGTGCAGTGTTAGTGTGTTGTGTTTGGGTTTTTTTCTAGTCACGGGAAAATAAAAGCATTTGAATGCAGAGAATTTCCCTTGCAAAACTCTATGGCATCCCCTGCCATCACAAGCTCACTTACCTCCACAGAGCACTGCACTCTGTCAGCTTCATACACTCAGAGATTCACAAATCCTCGTCCTGATGTCCAGAATTGTTCCCCAAATTGCAACATCAAGAAGATGCTTATGTCAATAAAAAGAACTGCTCTGTTAATTGACTAATTAATATAAACCATATTTTACAGAGTTCATGATTTTCAGGTGAATTTCAGATTGCTTTGCCAAAATCAAATCCTAAAAATACAATTATTTTTTTCATTCATCAGAAGAGCTTTAACACTTACATTAAAAATATAGATGGAAAAATCAGTTAATTAATCTATGAGGTTTAACACACGATTGCAATATAATTAATAAAAGTAATAAATACTTTGCTCATAGATATATACCCTCTTAAGCTCATTTTAATTCTGCATTGTTTTGAAGAAGGCAAAAGAAGTAAAAATTGTTGAAGTTAATGTCTGCCAAAATTGAAGGTCAGATGCAGTGGAGGTTGTGAAGATATATATTGGCATTCATAAGGTTTACCTATTATTATTATTATTATTATTATTATTATTATTATTATTAAACTCTCTAAAAATTGGGTATATTTTATGCCTGATTCTTTGAGCTCAGATCAGAGGATAACTGTCTAATACCATCCAAAATATAACCCTTTACCCCAAAGTGTCAAAACTCGAACTACTTAGCTCAACAGGTGTTTGGCTTCATTTTTGAAATTCCCCAAGAGATTATGAACTGCCAATGTTCTCTCAACTTGCACGGCGGAGACTGTGAAGCCCACTAGTGTAGTTGATCATGTTTTTCATTTTACATTGATTTTTTTTTAATGAGAAGCTAGGGATATTTTGTACATTTTTGGTGACCAATCACAAAAGCTAGCTCCTGATTATTCTTATCCAGAGCGGAAGTTTCTGTCTTCTACAGGAAAAGCCTGTGCAGAAGCCAACTTTTTTCCCCCCAGTATTTGTGGCCTGACTCCTTTCCAAAACCTTGTATGTATCTACCTGCAGCAAGAACAATGGTTCATACATAGAGTTTGGTTTTGTGGGTATTTTGGTTTGTTTGTTGGTTCTGGATTGGGTCGACTTTTTATCAGATACAGATACCTGAAGCAGACCTATCTCAATCAAAGTTTCCTGGAGTGCATTGTTATTTTCATGTTCATACCATTCTGTACTACTTGCATTTTGATCTTTGAATTACCACAATTACTAGCAATTACATTTGCTGTCTTTTCCTTTTGTTTCCACTTTCTTTCTTCTGACATAATGGACCTTGCAGTGATGCGAATCTTTAGCAGAATCACACTTCTGTACAGGGCTTCTAATAAGGCTTCCTTGATTAATTTTTCATGATCCTGTGTGCCTTGTGACTCCGTAAAGCCAAATTTTTCCAGAATGTATTTAATTTTTTTTTTCTTTATCTTTCAAGAGCTCTCAATTTAAGTTTCTCCTACATGGTTGAAGCTTTTAAAATGTTTCTGTAATTACTCAATTGAATTAAAATATAAGCCATTCTTCTCTTATTTTGCAGCAGTCTCAGCTTATTCAGCATCAGAATATGAAACATATATAAAAATGTAACCTTTGTTTAGTTTTCTTATTTGATTTATAATCAAAAATCAGGTAGTATATTTCTAATTACGTTCTTAGCAAAGCAATCCTTGGGACTATTAATTTATCACAACTCATATCAGTCAAATTTATCCTTGAAAGGGAGATAGTAAGCCTTTGTCATATTGGATATTCAACATATATAAATTTAGACTGAAATCTGCAGCAGTGTCCAGCTTTAGATCCCCACTGGAAGTAAGGGAAGTCTGATCATAGGCTCCAATTTTAAGTGAATGTTGAAGCTGCTACCTGAAATGTTTCACCCGGTTGTTTAATATAGCCTTTCAAGTGCAATTTATGACTTTTGTTCACTATCTACTAAGTATATTAATTAATCAGTGCTTTATGAACCTAACACTTTACAGGTTTTGTTGCTTAGCAACAGAACTTCCTCCAATAAGGGGCTATATCTAGAGTCCTTTAACCAGCTTTCATCTTCCATGGCATTTTTAAATTCAGTTATTTCATTACTTTTAGACAACAAAGTACTTCTAATTTCAAAGGATAAATTATTTTATTTAATTTTTTACTTCAAGTTCAAATACTAAAATGACACTTAGGAATTACTATAGCTGCATGAAAGTATTATTCACGGTAAATATGTACAATGAAATCCAAACAACCGTAAAGTAATCACATCAGCCAAATGTTGGCAGTTCTTTTCATTGCTGTGGGAAACACACTCTCACTCATTCCAAAATCCCTATTAAATCTGTATTAATGTCCTCCATCTCTGGACACAAGCAATAGAGTAGTAAATTATACTTTCGTGTAAACTGAATTCTAAAATTGAGAACAGGACCTTTGCAATTTACAGGCATTTTAATTTCTAATGTCGTTAAAATAGATGTTTCTCAGTCCATGAGCTCTTCTATGGCACAAATAACAGCTTTGTTTGGTGCATCAAGGGTTCAGCTTTTAATTCCACTGTTATGCATAACATTATTAGAATTAATATCAGTTTCTGTATTTTATAAGACTCATTAGCTGAAAGCTAAATTTATCCCCACCCATGCAGACATCAGTTTCAGAAGGTACTCACTAAACTTTCATCCTTTTCAGGAAGTGTAAACATTTAACAAATATTTGGTCTGGTTCTTGGATATGTTGTATATCCACTTTATGCCTGCGTCAAATGTTCAGTACTGGAATTATGCCTGCATCTAATTTAGGAGTAGTTATAAAATCAATGGTAGTAACTCTTTACATTAAGGTAAATACCCCATACAGTAGAAGAGAAGAAAAAAATTTTTTAAAAAAGAATTTTACCCATATTTAGACAAGACAGTACAGTCTTACCACATTTTAACGCTTGATTCATAACACTAAATGTGTCAATTTACCCCCTTTGATACCCACCATCTATGGAGAGAGGATTTGTTTGGAGAGAAAATGCAAAATGAACGCGTTTGGGTACTATGCCAATGAAGTTAGCTTTTGACAGGTGCTATACAGACAAATATATTTTATATGTCCATATATGAATTATGCTTTTTAGTTTTTCAGTATAACTAGGATTTCACAATGGAGGGAGCTATGTTCTCCATTGTACATGCTCCACTGCTGTTGAGAGGTTTGCTACTGCAGCGTAGCTATTTGGATAAAAATGCAATCCTGCCCTTTCTTCTTTCACATTATGTGATATAATTTAATAGAAACAATCTTTCACATCTGTGGAGTGTTACCTTATAAGAAAACCAAATGAGAATATTGTGGGATGCAACTGGTTCCAGGAAAGTACCCCATCTGATAAGCATTCTCTTAAAATCTATGTGGGACATAAAAGGATACAGTTAAGCTGAAAAGATCTTTTCTAGGACCGTGCATGCTTGGTATACGCCGCATAATATATTACATGAGCATTAACCAAAATTTTGGATTACAGCACCTATTTTTACAGACAGCTTTTGGGAAAGTTTTTATTTTGTTTTGTTTTGTTTTCCCTTTGGAGTCACTGAATTCTGTTCTTGTCTTTGATACAGATGAAAAGATGGAATACCGATAGAACAAAGTTACATTGAAACGAAATATGACTCAAAAATCCTTTGAAATTCTTTCTATAAGTATTGCTCCTCCTTCAGGTGCTCAATGTCTCTGTTTCACACATTTTGTCTTCATTAAGAACGTTGTGAAAGATTGAGAAAACCAAGGATTCGTCTTAATTTTTTTACCCATTTTTACCTGAGCAAAGTTTTTCCTCTCAGCTATTCAGCTAGCAGGGAAAAGTCCTGAGGACTACTGTTCACTTACATGACATTAATATGGCAAAAACTTCTTGCTACCACAATGTATTCCATGGATATAATAAAGACAAAGGTATCTGCCTGCATTTTTTTCCATGTTTCTCTGTGCAATCTCTGCTCAGGAGAAAGGAATTGTAAATGCAGTTTCGTTTTGCTTTTTACTTTTGACAAAACAGGTGTACCATTGTTCAAATACTTTATTTTCCATGGTAACATAATCAGTGCATAATGTTTCTTAAAATTTTAATAAAGCATAAATAAATTTGTGCAAAGCATTTTTTTTCAAGTAACTGCAAATATTTAAAGCTTCTAATCACTGCAATGCAGTGGTCTGTTGAAAAATTGGTTTGCAGACAGAAAAGAAAAAAAAGAAAAAATCAGGATCTCATTCATTTTTCATGGCTGGGAATTGATGTCTCAAAATTTTGATTGCGTTTGGGGAGAAAGGCAAGCAGTCATGCAAGGGTGGAAGTTTGGTTCAGACTAACGTATAGAAATAACATTGTCATTATTAATGAACCAAGACATCATAATCACTGAAGTCTCTGCCACCTCTAAAATACACTTTATGAACCCCCTACTGCCGACACAGTGACTTTCTACATCATTCTATAGACCTACCAACTTCAGTTACGCGGTCTGGGACCAGGCTAGAATCTGCCTTGAGGCTCAAAGAGAAAAGCCAGTGTCTGCCTGCAAAATGACATGTAGATTTTCCTAAAGAAATGTCAATGTTCAGAAATAGTGAGCAGAATATTTGGAAAAGGAAGAATTTTTAAGGATTAGTCATGAAGGTATTTAAGACAAATTTTGCTGATCTGCCCTGAGGAAATTAAAATAATATTCTTTATATATTGCGAAAATGTGGCTGAGTATTATTAAGATAATTATTAACAGAGTTTAACCTCATCATTGTGCTAAGTTTTTTCCTGGTTTCATAAATACTGAACTCTAAGTTGCTACAACTGAAGTTATGGGAGTATTTAAACAGAGTTCTTAATTCTAAGTTCGTAAGTAAAGGTATCTTAGAGTGGGGTGTGTTATGAAAGACTACTCAACTGACTGAACTAAGGCTTCAGCAGTGCTAGGGTATTCAACATACCCAAAGAACCTGGAAATGACAAATGAAACATCCATGCATCTAGAGAGCAATTAGAGTACCACTAGGCATTTCAAATGACAATAGATACCCATGGAAAAGTAACTGCATCAAGTTATGTGTTGTTTGTGGATCCTTTGATACAGTAGGAGCTCAGAAATACTAAGAGCAGTCTGTAATCTAGAGTTCAATCCCTCCGTAAAAGTGAACATTCTGTCACCTTAAGAACCCAGAATTGTGGGAGTTAGTCTAACGTACATCAGCTGGCTTCCATCTGCCTCTGCAAAAAGGTGCCTCTTAAAGCTCTCCTTCTGTTCCTCTGTGAACATTTTGGCTAGTCCAGCAGATTTGACATGTCACCTGACTCTTATATTTAGGCAACTGATGTCCATCATGGGTAGACAGTCAAGATTAAAGAGAAGAGCACAGCAGAGAGATTTTAGAGTGACTCATTTCATAATAAGAACCCTTTCAAAATGGTAAATCATCCCACTGATGCTACACACTTGTGTTTCATCAGTGAC
This sequence comes from Struthidea cinerea, assembly GCA_013397865.1. Classification (NCBI taxonomy): domain Eukaryota; kingdom Metazoa; phylum Chordata; class Aves; order Passeriformes; family Corcoracidae; genus Struthidea; species Struthidea cinerea. The sequence continues at coordinate 3,063,194 of VZTI01003755.1, read as the reverse complement.
TACAGACATCTTCCCTTTAGGAGGTCAGAGCTAGATGTGATTAGTCCCACTACAGGCTGATTTCTGAGTACCTTTCATCCATTCCATTGATGGCTAAGCGGACAGACCTTTTTGGAAAGTTCATGACACATTTGTCTGCTTTTGCAATCATCTGTCTACTTTGAAATATCTGGCAATTAGATGGTTGATTCTATTTTTAAGAGCCTTAAATAATAAAAACACACTGTCCTAGAGAGAAGTAGATCTCAAAAACAAATTTAGATGCATGGGAAAAAACATAGGGTGTAAAAACTGTAGTGAATGTAATGAATCTTTTAAAGTGCTATTTCAAGTTATTGTGATATTCATGGGAGTTGGAAGCTGAGAAAAAGCTGCCTGCATGTTGAAATACCTTATTTTTTCTTGTTTATCAAATCCTTATTTCATTCTCCAGCAGCTTCTGAATTATTGATTTGCATGTTGATAAAATTCACCCTAAAGTTAAAAAATTATGAAAAGAGAAATTTGAATTGTAAATATTTCTATTAAAGTAATTGTTTAAAAAATGAATAAAAAGCCCCAAAAAATCCACAAAAATTTAGCATATAGGTAAATCATGCATATTGTACAAGATAATAGCCTTTCATCTCAACAGTTTTTCTAACACTGAAGAATAAGATGAATACAGAATCCACAGTTTTTGTGAAGTTATTTGCTTGGGACTGTTCCTCTGAGATGTATGGAGAGGAACTGTGAGCTACTCCTTTGTTTTTGTCTTATTGACTTACCTCTAACTGCTTACAGACATCTCCTTTTTTTCCATATTTCCCTGAAATGTTATTCTTCAATCTTAAAATTTTTTGTGCATATGCTGGATACTAAACCTGATTAGACCTTGTCCATTATATTGTGTTTCTGAAAAAACGTTTAATAATATGGCAGTTGAATTCATCATTTCAACCTTTTCTCCTTCTCTGGTGCTCCTAAACACAAAAATTATCTCTATTTATGTAGATACACAGAGAGAAAAACTCTATCCACACCACACAAATACACTACATTATATTCTTTCACCTTTTATTTATTAAATGGTTAGAGGGGTAGTGGTTTTAATTTAAATAACTTCATTCATGAAAAATCTGCTGAAAGATATATCCAAGGCCACTTCCTCTGGCCCAGGAAATCTCTGGAGCGTAAGCCACTATAAGCTCTAAGAAAATGTTTATTATGCTCATGTAGTGGATTCTCTGGGATACTCCACTAGTGGTTTCTGTACATCAGACACCAGATGGGTCTTTAATCTAATATAGTCTTCAAGACATAAATAAAATGATATAATGATATTCTGCAGATCTTTTCTGCAAAATTTTGCAATTCTAAGGCAGGGAAGAAATTCTGAAACCCATGGCAACACTAGGATGTTCTGTCTTAAACAGTAGGCTATTAAAAAGCAAAGTCTTTAAAACATGTTTAGATTTAACATATTGTTTTACCTGAATGCATGTCACTAGATAAAATGACAGTTCGTTGTGATAACCAGTGGTTTTCGTACATGGTTTGGTTAATAAGACTATAGAAGGACACTTCTTGTGCTTCCCTCTTAGATTTTCATTTTTTGTCCCTTCCTTTCATTAGCGGGAAAATTTATATAACAAGGTAAATACCCAGTAAAGAAACTATAAAGGAACAATGGCCTTTCTTCAAAAGGATGCTCAGGTATCATTTATAACTCATCCAAGGCATAAATAAATGAACAAAAGTATATATCAAGTGATTTTGAATTATGGAGTAGCACAGATAATCTTGTGACATTTTTTCTGCTAAAGTCAAAAAAAGCATTCAATATTTAAGCAATGACCATAAATTTTGATATTTCCTCTCCCATTATTCTTAAAAAAAAAAAAAATTAAGGGGGAAAAGTCAGCATATTTGAAGTAGGCTGATTGGAGGATTAGTTAATAGAAGAATATTTAAAGCTATTATTAGACAAACTGGTAAATTCTTTGCATATGTTTTTAATTAAAAACACCTTATTAAAAAAGCTATTAAGAAATTGGACAAAATTAATAGAACTGTGAAAACAAGCAAGTGCGTGGATATGCACAAACACAGACATAAAAACCAGGACTCAAATATTAATCTATGAACTGCCTATAATGCTGTCCATATTATATTGCTTGATTTCAGTGGCTTCTTGGGCTTTTCCGTTGGCTGTTCCATCCACCTATGTCAATCCAAAGGGCCAAGCCAATATAAAACAAAAAATCTAAAAGGCTTTGATACTTTAAAAATATTTTAGCTTTGTCAACAACCCTCAAATAACATACTTATCTAGCCAGGATGATCCTCTTATATATCCTCCAAAGAACTGCTATGACTCTGCCTTTTGTCCTAAAGACAGCAAAATTGAAATTATTCATCTGATTCAGGATATGATACTTAGCAAAATTTTAACATGATCATATTTTCTTTAATGTTCAGACAAATAGAACTAAGATACAAAGACTTTATAGATTATTTTCATAGAGACTGTGAGAGTGAGCCATCTGTCTTTTCTACAGTTAGGTGTCTTTCTTTGCACTCAGCTCTATTCTGCATCTAGAAGACATTAAGAAATTCTGATTCTGGAAAAAAAAAGAAAGTTTTACTAGACCAAGACCACTTCTTATTGACACTAGAATAAAGTAACAAAAGAGACTTAAAAGATCTTCACACCTTTCTGTTTATCACTACTCTAAATAAATTTCTTAGAAATTGCCATTTCTAAAACAGTGCCAGATTTTGCATTTTTTTTGCTATTCTTAATATGCATAGTCGAGTTTTGTTTAGAAGCTATATATCATTTAATTTCAAAAGTTTTCCTTTTTCTTATTTATATTTCTAGCAGATTTTCCATTTTCAGATTCACGTATTAGTGTAAAAGCTACTGGATTTACAACATGAAAGACAGAGATGTACAAGTTTAGCCTACGTTCTCCTATGACACCATGAGTAAAGGACTATTACTTTCAGCCTCCAGATTGGTTCATTACCATGTTTCTCAGAGCAATTTTTTTATATCTGTCTATTTCTTAAAGTACAAAATTATTTTACATATTTTTCACACTTTTTTTTAAGGGAGAGTGATGCAGTTTTCTACATTGAAGCATTTATAGAGTAAATATCTAGGTTTATCTTTTTTTTTTTTTTTTTTAATTCAGGAATATGAATTCCTTTTAATTTCTGCAAATCACTGACTTGTCTTCCCATGAAAGGACTGCATGAATATTTTATAAAGCAATCTATTTTTCTTAATTTGTTATTTCAAGATGTTTATAGGTGTTCTTATTTCTTGATACAAAAAAAGAACACAAGGCAATTTTCCCCTGTATTTTATAGTGGGAGTCTCATTGCAATATATCTGGTGCCTTCAGTCGTATAAAGTTGTGAAAATGTGATTGTGCTTGCCTCAATAGAGCGTGCTGGGACAACAAGGAAAACAACTTTCCAAAACTATTCAACAGCCATATCTGGGAAAATGCAGACTAAATAACCCCTCACTTCAGCAGTTTGCCAAACTGAAATAAAATAATATATTCTTGTAGATATCGCCTTCTTGAAGAAGACTGACTTTTCAATGACAAATCTGGTGTTGAGTCAGCACCTGAAACATGTTTGCACTAGGGTTATTTGACAATATTCATAGGTTTTACAGGGGTAATTTATTTTGTGTCTGGTACATGCAAGTCAGAACTACCAGCACACTGCTTCCTTCAACCTCTTCAACTTTCAGTGCATTTACAGGTCCTTCATGGAAGGATGAATAATCAGTTCTTCATTATTCTGCATTATCAGAGCAGTCCACAAGTGTTGGTGAATTAGGCTCAACTTTCAGTCTCTGCTCGATGGGCTAGAAACAGACCGGTCCTGGGTGAAATCCTGACCTGTAATTCTGTAGCCATGTAATACCATATTTCCAGTTTGACAGGTCCATAAGCTCTTAATTGAGTTTGTAAGGGCTCGGGACTGCAGCTTGTCAGGCCCACTCCATCGGAACTTGTCTTGAATGAGAATTATTTTTAATCAAAAAATAAGTATTACAGAAAGAAGACATATATGAAGAAAAAGTTTAATATTAATAATGATGCAGTTAAAGTTGTCATACTGCACTCCTTAGTTTCTATCCCTTTTCTTGAATCAGTCTTCAGGTGGGGAGATCCAGGAATCAAAGATCCCAGAATCCCAGAATCATAGAATCATAGAATCATCAAGGCTGGAAGAGACTTTCAAGATTATCCAGTCTAACCATCCACTGTAACACTTAAACCACCATTCCATATCACCCAGCACCATATCATTCCATACATTCTAGGTATGCCTATGTCTTGATTAGCATTTCAAGTGATAGAGCTCTATCTTCAGGCAAATACATATTGCCTACAAAATCCTTTTTAGGCATTGGAGTCACCAAAATAGAGTGCGTTCCTCAACTTCATCATCCAAAGGAACAGGTTGCCTACAGAAGCTGTGGATGCCCCATCCCTGGAAATGTTCAAGGCCAGGTTGCCCTGAGTAACCTGGTCTAGTGGAAGGTGTCCCTGCCCATGGCAGGAGGTTTGGAACTAGATGACCTTAAGGTCCCTTCCAACCCAAACCACTCTGTTTCTGTGATTCACAGCAAAATGTCGTAGGACATCATAAACCCTGAGCTGTTACCTGCTAACCTCGTAGAGATGTCTTAGATATCTTGTGGTGTCTCAGAGGGCACTTTGATTGAGAATTATATCTGCGGACTATAAGAGGCGCTTAAACACATCTGTAGACACCTACAGAAAGGTTTCAACACTTCATTGTAAGTTAATTATAATCAATCTAACATGGAATCCCATAATTATAGAAAAATACATAAAACCAGAAAATCTACTTTAGACTGGGGTTTTGCTTGGAAAAAAAATATTAAATATCTTCAATTAAGATATGGACAGCCTCAAATCAAATCCATTTTCTGAACCACACCGGATAACACACCTGAGTCCATGTTTCTTATTTCCTAGAAATCAAATATTTTAAGCACTTGCCTCACTAGCAAAAGTGTGAATTTTTCCCTTTTTTTAAGCTGAAGGAATTAATCAAATTCAGCATAGATTTTTCAGTGAACCTAGCTTTACCCACTGATTTATAATTTGGGAGCCTTTCATCAAATTAAGTGTTAAAACAGAATGAGTGATGGCTACCTTTCCCTGTCTTAATTAACTTTGCCAGAGTTCTTTTAGTACTAGTTCTCTAGGCGCTATTTGTGAAATACTAGGATATTTTAACACTCTCAGTGATATTTACACTGCATTAGCTGTCATATTTTAAATCAGATTCCACTTGCCACATCTTTAACCCTTAGCTTTGCTGCCAGGCGTGGTTCATCAGGTTTGGAAGGGGAAATTAATATTTTTCTTTTTAATTTCGTCTTTCTCCCCACCCCTATATTTTTTTTTCCTCTTTGTTTATTTGAAAAGGAAAGGATTAATAATTCTTGGGAAACAATACCTTTTATTTCATTATGGCAGAGGGTTTGTGTAGAGAAGAAAATAAGTGCCGTACATGCAATCTATAACATATGACATGTTGGACCAAACTCATTCACATTACGTAACATATCATATGCCAAATAGGGCCAGGATATTTATTGATAATCGCTTGATTGCTTGTTACTCAGCAAATTCAACTGAGCCACAGTTTAATCTCTTAATTTTCACTTTCCCAAAATATTCACAATACATACCTAACTAATCACATTGCCTACAAAGGTAGCAATTTAGAGTTTTGTCACGTATTTCATTACTTGTATTTGCCAAGTTATTTTTTGTTATTCTGCTGTTGTCACCTGTCATTCAGTGAAAACACTTGGCTGGAATTATACAGCATCATTGATCTTTACCTAATGTGAATTAGGTGACATAGCTTATGGCTTCTTCAATCATTTCTTGAATGTGAAAACTTTGCCAAGTTCCTTTAGATGTGTAGGACATCAGACTGTAGATCGTGACTCTCATTTGGAAAATAAGGATATTAATTCCTACCAAGAAATTAACAGCAAAAGAAGGAAGTGTCTTCCTATTATAATAAACCTGTGATTTTCCCAAGACAAACAATTAACAATACCTTAAAAGCAGAAGGAATATTCTAAAACAAGAAGTCTTCTTGAAGGGTATATTGTGCAAACCCATTCTTCTTAATAAAGATTGTGGAACTGAACATAATCTTAAGGAAGAGAATGAAATAATTTTATTTAAATAAGAATTATCTCAAATTCTGCTTTTAGGCACAAAAGGAACCTTTATATGTTTTGGATCTATCAAGAATATACTCAAAACAGTACTAAGATTTGCATAACTTGATTAAGTTCTTGCAGTTTTTTTTAGGAAATTGAGTGTTTCAGAGATACAATTTTTTTTCTTTGTCTAAATATGTCAAGATGAGTTTAAAAACCTTGCATCACGTATTTATCTTAATTAAATTGCTTTATCTTAGCATAAAACTGTCACACTTGAACTTTTATATTATTATAGTAGATATGAGGTGGTTTTATAGCAATACTAAGTCAAGAGCTAAGTTAAAATAAGAGCAGGAGTATAAAAGTTCAGTTTCCAAATATTATCTAGGAAGTGTTGAAGACAATGCATTTGATGAGTTTCACCACTGTTGCTACGACTTCTAATGCTCATTTGATATCTAAAAACACAAAATGTTTTGTAATTTTTTTTTTTATGTCATTGATAAAGAAGGTTTTGATGTCAACTTATTCAATAAGTCAAGAAAAGCTCTAACAGTACCTACAAAACCAGCAATTTTCACAACCTACCTGAAAGGATTCTGAAAATGTTGCCTGAGGAACACACTGACTCACTACACTGGTTTTTAGATAGTGCTACAGCCCTAGGGAAACCACAGATTGAGAAGAAAGCTGATGCTGATATAACGCTTTTAAAAAGAAACAGGATAAGCTGTGTCAGGCAATAAGATGTCAGCCCTGGCTAGTATTTAACTAATAAAGAATTAAAGCCATATAATTTATGCTACTGAACATTGGTAACTATTTTTTTGTCTTTCTTAATAAGATTTCAAATGTAGTACATAAAATGTCATTCAGTTTGGATTCTGCAGGGAATCTTACTCACTAACAAGGAAATACAATCACTATGATCTTATCACCATGTGGCATGTTAAATGGATTAAGAACTAGCCAACCCATAGATCCTAGCTTGATGATATTTGACACTGACAAGAAAAGGGAAAAGGGGGAGGAGTGGGATTTCACATGGGTTGGTACTGGTGTGACCGGCTCAGAAGCGTCTGTTCATTCCCTAATCAAAAAAAGGGATACGGTGTTGAGTTGGTCTATAGATGTGAAGAATCAAAGTGGTACCACACATTAAGAGATCCCTAGCACTCTGATTTAATCAAAGAAGAAAACAACAGAGAAAACTGACCAAAACCTTTTTTATTTTTTTTTCTAGAAGAATACTCTAATTCAGACAGTAAATTGTTCTCCAAAGTCCTATTCTGAAGGTTATGACATCATATTGATAAATATTTAGACATATAATGGATATTGGACACAAAAACACTAATTTCAAAAAGACAAAGGGTTTAAAGTCTGCAGTGATAGCTATAAGAGGTAGTTTTCACACAGCACAATTTCACATTAGCCACACATTCAGATATAAAAGACAAAATGTAGACAAGAAAAAAGAGAATAAATTTCTAACAAGACCATGAAAAAAAAAGGAAAGGAAGAGGGAATATGTACAGAGATGTTATAAAAGTTGGTGTGAGAGATGAAAAAAATTATTACTGGCTCAAAACAACCAAAGTGTGGACCAGGACAAGTTCTGCAAAGAGTGTGACGGTGCCCTACTCCACACCCTGCTCTTGGACACTCTAGCCCAGCCCAGAATGGCTAGCAGCCACTGGCACACCAGAAGCTCCACCTGGAGGGTCCCAGGAGACCAAAGCAGATGAAAGCAGTTGCACAAAGACACACATGTGCACAATCCATTGTTTTTATTTTATAGTAGCTAAGATTGTGCTGGACTTCAAGCAGTGATTATTAATCTTCCTCATCCCCCTTTCTCTTTTTCTCCCTCTCTTTCTCTCTCTCTCTCATTCTTTCTTTTCCTAATTTCCTCTACTCAAAATCTGGGTGACTTAAAGTTGGATGGATTAGAGTTTGCTAACTCAGTGCCTTGTGAAATGCTTTATTTCAATTGAATGTTGCTTCAAAATCTGCCAAGCACCATTATTTTCTAAAGTTTGCCAGTAAAAGTTTGTTGTTTAAACTCCTGAGAATGTTGTCACGTTTCTCCTGTGCACCTGCCTCAGGGTATTAAAAAACCTAAGCCCCTATAAGAAACTTGTTGAGTCCAAGGCTTTACAGATGACAGACAGAATTTGTGGACCAGATTATCAAAGAATATTCCAGCTTCTTTATTGAAGAAGAGTGGCTATGAGCCTAAGAAGCCATTGAAACCAGCTTTATGTGTTTTTTGAGGTGTGCATGAGGTGTAGAACACTCATGGGAGACGTAGCAGCTGCATGTCTGAATATAGCCCTGTGTAGTTGTGAGTTCTTTATTCTTTGTTATAGTATGTATCAGAGACATAAGTAAGTGACAAAGCTACCTCAGTTTATGCCTACATTTTACTAAAATTTCCCTTCCAAATGACCTTATGTAACTGCCTTCTGCCCACATGTATCCTACAGATATCACACAAATTTAACTGTCATTCATTGAGTCTCATTTACACATCAGAGTGCCAGGTTAGTTGCACATCTCTCACAAGAGTGCACAGAAGGATGTTGCCATTATGAACTAAAGACTGCATTTAGGAAAATGCAAAAAACTCTGTAACAACTATAACCAAGTAAAACTGCTTAAAATGCATCTGCTTGAAGGAAATGGTCAGTAATGAAAACGTAGATAATTTTAGAAGCCATTTTTCAAGATGTGCTATTATTAGAGAGAGAACGGTATTCTCTTCCAAAATATTTATTCAAGGAAATATTCAAGGAAAGCTATGTGCTTTACATTCCCTCTTTAACTATGTTTAAATTCCTTCCTTTTCATCTTCACTATAATCCCCAGAATGATTGATTGCTAAGGTGCAAAGTGCATAATTTAAATATATGATTGCTAAAATATCCAAAGAAAGAACTGGTTTTCCTTCAATGAAGTAGCTGTGTGCTGGGATTTGTTCTCCAAATCATGAGGTAGTTTGAAGTCTAATATCATTGAGGAGTGTATTTCATATGCTACATGTATTTTGCTCGGCTACGATCATTTGGCAAAGGAAAAAGCAATAAAAATTCTTTATTGAAATTGTACTTCATATTTGTCTGTAAATTCTAGCTACTCAGATAGTGAACACAGCTTTATGTAAAGAAATAATCAAATGTCTTCTCTGATGTTTTTATACCAACCAGAAAGTAAAGTTAAAATTATACAATGAAGCCAGTAACTCCAGAGACAATATGCAATAAAACCAGGCATAGACATTCACCGTATTCCAAGTACATATAAAATCAAAGGGAACATGATAAATTCCTGAGAAGCTGAAACCATATACCCTTAGCCACATTACGTAAAATTACAGGGGTTTCCAAAAGAACTGAAGCCCTCTCCTTATGCAAGCAGACATCTGAAACTGAAACCTCTTTTTGTAGGGCAGTCTTTACTCACCAACAGTGCTAGTTTCTTCCTTGTAGTATAGTTCCAGAATGTGCATTTAAATTATTTCTTTCCTCTGAGGTTTGGGAAAAAGTTTAGAGATATACATATCACTGAGAAAGTGAGATAAAAGCTTCCTCAAACGTAGTAATTTTCTCATCTGAAATAATGATGTTTCAGTGAAGTAATATTCATCTAAAACAGGTGAAGACCCGACTCAGAACATGAGGAGGCACAAGGGGGAACAGTGGGATGTAAAAAGAGATTTCCAGTGCTGCAGGTCCTCTTGAGCAGCCTCCATCTATGGCTCCAGAGCCTGTAACTGATTTGCACCATGTTAAATCAGCCATCACCATACAAAAATTTTGAATGTCTTCAGGCATATGAAAATCATACCGTATGCCAGATAACAGGTGGATATATGTATATATATATATATATATATATGTATATATATATATAAAAATATAACCTTAGAACTGTGACAGGCTNGATATATGTATATATATATATATATATATATATGTATATATATATATAAAAATATAACCTTAGAACTGTGACAGGCTTTGTATTCCAGGACATCCTGACCTGGTTCTGAATATAATTTGATAAACTGTCTGGGGCTGTGTCATCTGTAAGCTTTTCATTAAGTTATTCTAAGACAGACGCTGAGAAAGAAAGAGATGTCATACAAGGTTATAACATGTAACAAACATTGCAGAACTACTGTCTGTACACATACATACTGTTAAGATCTAAAATGTGAAGCCAAAAGAATGTAATTAGTACTAAAATGCTGGTTATACTATTCTCTGGAATTTTAAAAAGGTCTTATAGCTTTCATTGCCTTTTATAATGGCATAGTACTTTCTTATTTTATTGTGCTTTTCGCAACTAACTATTGATGGCTATATATATCAAATATGTTGAAAATGACCAAACTAGAAAAATTGGGGGTTGTATTTTTAATGACGTTTGAAATTACAATCCAAACAGCAAAAGTCTAGAAAATACACATTGCTATACCACAAACAAAAAAACAAACAAAAATTACCCCTAATTAAGACCCTTAACTCTTTCATTACTTTCTTTATCAAATTAAAGAGAAGTAATCCATGTACACAAAGATGGTCAGGAGAAAATATTATATTTTCACTAGCTGTAATCTTTGTAATTTAAAAGCTCTGGTCCATAACACAAAAACAGTATTCTCCTGCATGCTGGCTTTTTAATGGACTGATGTGTCAGGAATGTGGAGCAATAGAAGAGATGTTTTGCTCCATTCTGACCTTTTGTAGTAGCAGTGATGCGATTAAACCAAATGAAAGCATGCTGTCCTAATAGTGCAGCTTCAGAGTGGAAATTCTTACCAAATAGTATATAATTATCTGCTAAATGTATTTCTGTACTAAAAGGTGCTAAAACCTTACAATTTATGGGTTTCTCAGAATAGGAAAGCTTAAGCTGCTAGGGAGAACAATGGTTCTTCAAATAATATCCTTGGAAGTGTGGTACAGGGCACATAACTGGAATTATTCATTTGCTCTCTGGCAGTACCTAAATCCCTCATATGTAGCTCAACCATACTAAGGTCCCACAGCCCCTCTGCATAATAGCTTACAATCTATTCACCTAGAACCTGCAGACACACAAAAAGTAATCACTAAGAAGCTAAAAACCGTCAGGTTTTTATGTTACATAAATGTCCAAGTTCATGTTTTTTCTTCAAGATGTGTCAAAACGACAGATAAATACCACCTGCAGAAGACCTCAAATCACTTTTTTTTCTAATAAGAGAGTTCTAACCCATATGCAGGAAGGCAGTGCAAGAGGCTTTGTTCTGAACTGCTCTTTTCTTCTGAACAGATTTCTCTGAATCTGTTACACATCAACAAAAGTAATTAAGTACTTATTGATACCAAGGTAAACAGTAAGACAAACAAGGACACTAGTTTAGATGGCTAAACACCTAATATAGGTTTTTACCTCAATACCTGTAGAGAACCAAAGGACAATTATCTGATTTACACTCACTTTTGGTTAAACTATCAACACAGGCACTAGCTGAAGATGACTCACATTGCCTTGAATGTCTCTAAAAATGGATTATCACAACCTCCTAAAGGTCTGTTTCTTTCCATTAATACGAAGGGAGTTTTTTTAACTACAATAAAGACATCAGTTTCAGATATCTGACTTAACTGAAATGAAATCTACCTAAGACATGTATTTCTGCTGTAAACAGTCTTTATTAATAGCCAATCAAAAAATGTCATTCTGAGGATTCCTTATTCATGGATATGTCTTCCACGGGGGGATACTCCACCACATAGCAGGAAAAGGGGTTTGAGACACTCTTCAGTGTTTGAGCCAGCACAGGCAGGACACAGGAACAACCACAAAACCACAAATGAAATGCAAGGAGTAAATTTATTTTTGTTATCTCAACAACCTTTGGATGCCAAGCATCTGTGCAGAAGCACACTAATACAATGCAGGCACTGCAGAACTCAATCCGTGCTAGAGGGTCACGAGACGTGCTGTCTTCATCTGTACTTCAGGAATTCACCCAGGAGTGGTTTACCACTGTACTTTAATCTTTCACCTAGAAGGGCAGGAATATGCAGCATGTTCAGTGGGGTCCCTCTAAATTTATCACAGGCCTATGTTATCTAAGCGCGTACTTTCCCGTCAAACACATGAAACTAAACAATGATTAATATGATACTTGTGCAAGATTTAAATGCTTTGATTTACCTTTTTTTTCCTCATTTTCATAAAGAAAATCATAAATCCATATTTAAATCAAGCTCTGATGGGGAGTAAGGTCTTCCACCAACTTTCTGTTCATTGTGCTGAATGCTTGATTGCTTGCGTATGGCGTGATGAAAGACTACTTCTCTGAGTCCAGAGATGTGGGCATCCTTTCCTTCTTTGCTTTCTGATTCTCCTTTAGCTTTTATAGATACAATGCTAAAGGGCACTATCACATGCAATACAGATAATATCTCAATATTAGACATTGTGATATGAGCGCATGATCTGCAACTCATGATTTTGTTGCTCTTAAATATAATATGCCAATAATTGGGTTTGAAGACAAAACTGTGTCAGCCCTGTTGGAATATTTTTTTTCTTAAGAGATCTATCTGAAGTTCAGTAAGTTAAGTTATAGTTTCCACACCATGGGAAATTATTTCATGCCTTCATGTGCATGAGATTTTTCATATCTATGCTAAATGAAAATATTACAATGAAAATTCAGGCTCAACAATGAAGAAATTTTACAAAGAAACCGTCCAGCAATCTAAAAAGTAAAGAAATTATCTTCCATAGTCCAAAATCTACTAAAATTTTTGGCTGTCTTTAACACCTGGAGACACCATTCAGATACTTAATTTTGAATACATGTTTGATAAAGCCTATGTTATAACAACATTGCATAATTGTTCTTTCACATTAAGAAAAGAAAAAAGGTTTATAGCCTTAGGTTGTTTGAATATTTTAGAGGCAGAAGAGTGACTTTAACTTTTCCTTGTGATATTCCCTATTGCTTCTTTCACAGTGACTTCTGTAACAAAATTCAAAGTCAAGCACAAACATAAATATGAAAATCACATTCAAGTCTCCCTTTGATTTTAAGCCTATAATCAAGCTGTTGAACAAAAAAAAGGTAAAACAGAATTCAATTCTTCTGCTTCTTTCTGTCATTTAAGGAATCTCTTTTTAAAGATATCCAAGGCACAAGGATGACTAAGATAATTGGTTTTTTGGGATCAATTTATCTATTAAAGGTTCTAAAACATACCCTGATCCTTTACAGTACAAAGTTGCAATCAATGCCATGCATTTAATCAATGTTATAATAAATAGTATTAATACATTAAAATCAATACATATATTCATGGACAATATCTTATGGATTCTCGGATGGATGCATTATAGTGGAAAGATCAATAACATGATTGAAATTTTCCTAATTTCAAAAAGAGTGTTGGTAAATCATGTATATCTCCTACAGTCAGCGAAGATAAAGGATATGCACTTGGGAGAAAAATTAATATAGTATGTTATAGATACCTTTATAGGGTGAGGGTCACTTTGTAGGGAAAGAAGACAATATAAACCTAGCTTTTCTTGCTTCCCTAAAAAGAAGTCCAAGATGAGATATAATGCAGGGAGACAGAGGAAGTGGTATTTTATAATGGAGAGAGATATCCAGTCCTGTTTTTAGAGCCTTAGTATAGCACTTTACAAGTCTTTTTTGTCTCAGTTCAACTATACTCAAAGGTTTTTGTTGGGGTGATGTAGAAAGGATTTGGAAGATTGGCAAAAATGAAGGGTCACAGCAGGTTTTGGACAAAGTATATTCACAAAGACAGGTGAGCAATTGATGACTACTGGACAACAACAAACTTTGTACAATGAAAGGGAGGCAGACTCTTAATCCACCATGAGTGTATAAAGTTTTTATATATCCTAATCACTATCTAGTCTAACTAATGTTGATATGGGTATAGTGAATAGGTAAGATGGAGTGTAGAAAGTGTGATTGGCCAAGTCACCTGGAAAAGGGATCCCATCTCTGAGGACAATATTGTTCCTTGTTAATATCTGTGCAGTAGTATTACCCCAAAAGACTATGAGTATGTACAGGTGGGGCAAATCTACGTTCCATTATGGAGTGTAGCAATAGGCACACTTTATTTGACTGAATTTACTTTATTAGTAACTGCTGTGAACACGACAGTAAATGCATAGAGAGCTTTGTCTATCCTTTTGAATAAAACAGCGGAAGATGCTATTAGACTAGCTTAGACAAAAATTACTTTTTCTAAGTTCAATTAAAATTGGAGTTGTATACTTCTTTTACTTCAGGTGGCCTAAATGCTACTATGGTAAACACCTGCTATAAATCTCAGCTATAGACAATAGCCTATTTGACCTTGCTTTGAACAAGAGCATAATACTGTCCATGGAATTGCAACATGAGATAAATTCCCACATAAAGCAGTTCATCTATCAGTACCCATTCAACTTGAAAATGACACTGATGATGGGTCCTCAAGATGTTTGCCAAGTCCTCAAAGTCAATATTCTCACAAACATAGCAAATCATGACACATAATTTATGTAGGAAATAAGCCGAGTTATGATTTCGTTAATTTAAGACCATCAGTGGAGTAAGTTTACCCACAGAAATCATCCTAAATATAATTAATGCATATAGCCATAAATAGTATTAATGTGAAGCTGTTCTCCAACTGTTAAGTGGTTGTTATGGTGGTAATATATTAAACTAAAAATTACTATGAAAGTTACTCAATATTAATTCTAAATTTGCAAAACTTTCAAGAGAGTTAGGAAATTAAGATTTTAAAAAAATTATTAAAAGCACCTGCGTGTGTTTCATGCGCAAAATTAATTGCCGTATTAAATTAGCAGAATGATATTAACATTAAGGGATCATTGGTATCATTCATAATTATTCATTATCTTTAAGCTGAATCATGTCATTTCCTTGACATACTGTATTTATTATTAAAAAGGTTAGCTTTTCAAAACTCTAATTATGGGTACAGAACATATGGAATATATAACACACACAAAGATAAATATTCTCAAGTATTTTTACTTTTCTGCAAGGAATGGAATATTTTATCTAGAGACTTAATCCAACTGGGTTCAAAACTGGGAGGAAGAAAGTTATAGTGATGGAAAAGGAAGAAAAGGGAAAAGCAATGGCATCAAGGTAATCAGTCATTGTTTTCATTAAAAGTCTAGATGTTACAACATGCACCTTTTTTTTATGTTCTTTGTACTGTGGTGTGGTAAATAACCCCAAAATGCTATTAGGTGTATAGCTCAGCTTCAAGAGCTGAATCTTTTATTTTGTTCAGTGATTTAAATAATTTCATTGTTCACATGAAGATGTGTGCTTCTTTTTGAGACCCTATATAAACTGTGCAATCAATCTGAGGTGTACTTTGATTCTGTATTATTAGCTTACACACACTTAAAAATATAATTCAACAGTTATGCCAGTACACATTTCAGCTAGTATAATCTAGAGGTTGTAGAACCACGAGCATAACCTCTACTCAAGTGTTCTGTGACAGATGGATTGGCTGCATGGTCCCAGTTCTCTCCTGACATACCCCTAAGTGGCAATTAGTCCACCTCTTACACGGCCTCAGCTGCTCTGCACTGAGAGTGATAAAAAATAATAAAAGCTCTACTGGCTTCAGCAGATCCACACCAGCTGAAACTATGATGCTGTGTTCCCAGAGAATTAATATAATAATAGCTACTGACATTTCAGGATTATCCTAACTTTTTTTACGGAAAAAAATCTGTGAAATAAGAAAGAAAAGAAGTAAACATTTAAGTGACATAACCAGTTTCCTCAGTTTATATATGTGCAATAGGTTCAATGAGTTTAGGAGACTGAGGTGAAGTATTTTCTCCTCCTTTCAGCTGACTCTCGTTTACACAAACATCTTTAGACATTTAATGTCTAAGTCCTGTCATATTCCTGGAGACATCTCTGAGTATGTCAGAAGAGGAATTCCAGAAAGTAGTATCAAAACCTAGCCTAGGATTTACATATTTTTGAAAAAACGGCAAAATCTTCACAAGAATCTTTCCCAATCTTCTGTCTTTAGCCTTTTACCTTAAATATACTCTTTTCACATGTTTCTCTGATGTAGTTAAACACTTTTCTTTGATTATTAGGCGGCACGAATGCTATTTAGTGGTTACAAAAGTTCACAAAGATTAAGGAAGTTTCTAAAACCAATGGATGGACTGCATCTTTCACAAAATATGCAAGTTTGTTCACATAATTCAATTTTCCATTGAAGATTGCTTGAAAAACATGTTTTTTCTTGTAAGCACCTAGCTATGAAAAATGGACCCCAGAACAGCATCTATTATTCAGTTTTATAAGCAAAAAAAAGAAAAAAAATAATGGACATCAGTTATTTGGCATAGCACTTCAGCCCTTTCTTGATAAAGTCAAAAATACTGCAAATATAAGGGCAGTGGTTGCTGCAATTAATTGATTTTGATGTGAAAGCATTCAACAAATAGGTTATGCTATGCCTGGATCACTTTTAATGATCTTGTTAAATTTGCAAAATAATAATTCAGTATTTGAAGAGAGGAAAATATTTGGTATTGCATCACCTAAAATAAACCAACACTTCAAAGAGAATGACAACCTAATGAGCTGCAGTCAGCTCTTGAGAGTAGTGGAAAAATAGTAGTAGTTCATCATGCTGATGTTTAGCTCCTCAGCCCCTTCTTGCTCCATGTCCTTGCTCTCTCTTCCCCCAGCAAACACTGGAAAATAAGATATTTATCTACCTACCTTCTGTTTCACAGATGCTCTGCAGCGTACCCACTGTCTGTCATCTCCCCACTTTAAAGGTGGACACTTTTTGCTGCCCATGTAGCCTCACATATTGTATGCATCTGGGTAAGGGAAGGTAGCTATTGCTTGCTCAATGACCTCTGCCCTGAAAGGGCTAGTGTGTCCCTGGAACCCAGAGCTGTGACTCTGAGACAACTGACTAACTTCCTATTAGAAATCTGCTCCCTCCTTACTTGTAGTTTCCTCTTTTGGCAGGACAAAGGCCCCACAATTATTTTGGAATAGCAAGCAACACCCATTCAAGAAAATCAATATATATGGGCTCACCACATACAAAGTCCTTTTCCAGCTAATCTCAAGGGCAAGGACAATGTTGTTTGGTTTTTTCCTTGCCTTTTTATCTTTAACTGAAATATGTATCCTTAAATTCATTATTTTTCAAGCTATGCTGTGCACCACGAGTTAAAAATAGCAAAATTTTAGCTCAAGTAAGAACTAAAACCCATAAAAATGAATCTTGGATGCTTTTTCTTCAGATGCCTGGAGTTTTGCAGATGAAACTATACGTTCAACACATAAATTTTGAATAGTCTTGCAATATTTGGATAAATAATTTTAAAAACTTTCTTTTTTTCCCCTTATTTGTACAATTCCCTTCCTTTATTGTGATTGAGTCTTCTCTGAAGTACCTCTAGGCACTAAAGCAAGCCAAGTCCAGCTGGTGAGTTAGAATGGAGTCATTGAATGGAGTCAATTGCCTGCACACAATTATCATGTGAATTACTTAGTAAAACTGTTTTACATGTTTCCTGCTTAAAACTACATTTACTTCTTTATCCTTGACCTTTCTTCTATTACTCTGAATATAATTTTTGATGATTGACAACAGATTTTTAAGCTACTGATTTTGTTCATAGTCAGCTTGGCAATTTTTGTGCTTTTATTTTCTCACCAACTTGGACTTCGAACAAATAGTATTTTGTGAGACCTCCCACCTCATTAAGCCTCCTCATTTCTCAGGGAGACGTCACCTAACATAATCAAACTCCCAAATTTTTAAACCAAATGGAATGGTTTGTTTTGCATTATAATAACAATAGCAATAATTGCTTATTCTAGGATGTCACTGGTGAGATGTCCGAAAGACATATTCTTATTTTTGTGTTAACTATATCAATTGACTTTCTGTCCCATTTAATTCTTATTCTAGCATTGTCTTGTAGACTAATTGGTATTCCCCTCATTTTATCTCCATATACTTATCGACAACTGCCGTGTTTCCCCATCAAATATTGGTGAACTAAAATTCCAGTTTTCTGTCTTTTCAACATATGATATACTATTAATTCCTTCAATACTTTAGTACTTCTACTTTATAGATAAAGTATATATAATGTTTGAATGACATTTTTCTGGAAACATGCACAGTATTGTGGTCTGAGTCTTATCACTGACTTTTAATGGATTTTCTATCCTTATCTCTCTCTTTTTTTAATTTTTTGTTTTTATTTATATTGACAAGGGCATCATAAGAAGCACTTATAGACAACTAAATTTTCTCCCTCCAACTTTCATGGTTTTTCTCCAACACTATCTTTGACTCCCTAAGTTTTAGTGATATCTTTGCTTTTTTTGTATGATTATTTGGTGATTTCATTTATCGGGTGGTACTTACTATTTTTCTTTTGTTTCTGTCTGTCTGATGAGACAATGAATTTCATACAGGCAGTCCTGACTATGGTTCTAGGCTTCTGTTACCATTCCACTATGCCTTTATAGAGTAAATATTAGTATTGCATTCTTCCTTTCACTTTTCTGAGCTTCTTATATTAACACAAAATGAAGATTTCTTGCCAACCACCTTCTCTGTCTTATTATCATTCCTGAGGATCTTAGCAATGGTGGTATTGTCTTTCTTCCCAGTGACCATTTCATAAAATCATAAAATGATAAAATAATTTGTGTTCGAAAAGACCTTCAAGATCACTGAGTCCGAATATTAACTGAACACTGCCAAGTCCACTACTAAACCATGTCCCTAAGTACCCCATATAGAAACACAGAACCATTTACATTGGGAAAGACCTCTAAGATCATAATTTCCAACTGTTAACCCAAGGACTTCCAAGTCCACCATTAAACAATGTCCCCAAGTGCTACATCTACATGTCATTTAAATACCTCCAGGGATGGTAACTCCAACACATTCCTGGACAGCCCATTCCGGTGCCTGACTATCCTTACAGTGACGACATTTTTTCTCCAATCCGACCTAAACCTCCCCTGGCACAACTTGATGCCATTTCTGCTTGTCCTTTTCCTTGTTACTTTGGAGAAGGGACCAACATCCACCTCACGACAACCTCTTCTCGGGCAGTTGTAGAGCGTGATAACGTCTCCCCTAGGTCTCCTTTTCTCCAGATTAAACCATCCCAGCTCTCTCATCTACTTCTCATCAGACTTATGCTCTAGACCCTTCACCAGCTTTGTTGCCCTTCTCTGGACATGCTCCAGCACCTCAAAGTCCTTCTTGTAGTGAGGGGCCCAGAACAGGATGCAGGACTTGAGGTGTGGCCTCACCAGTGCCAACCACAGGGAGAAAATCTCCGCCATAATCATCCTGGCCACACTATTTCTGATGCAAGACATGATGCCACTCATCTTCTTGGTCACCTGAACACATTGTTGACCAAAAGCCTCAGGTGCTTTTCCACCTTTTCCATTTCCTGTTACTGACATTCTCTATCTGCTACTGCTCCCTTTTTCCCTTATGAAACAATTTTTCTGTCATCATGAGTATTACTAGCAGCATTAGAAGTTGCTTTCTCCATTTTCTCCTCTCCTCTTTTTGTCCTATTTGCTAAACTCCATTCTCCTGTCCTAATCTTCAAAGACTGAAGAGAGTGCAATGGTCCTTTCCAATCTCTACTTTTCTATGGTTCTATCACCCAAACCTCTGCTTTCTTCAGCATCTTTCAGACTCCTTATTAATACTTAAAGGAGTTTCTCAGTGTAACGTTTTCCAACTAAAAGTTCCATTCATGATTTCTCAGGTCTTTCCAGCACTCCTTAATTATGCAAGCACACGTTTTCTTCACTGCGGATACAGGACTTGTTTTTGTGTTTTGTTGTTTCGTTAGGTTTTTTTTCTTAATAAACATTTGGCAATTACACACTCCTAAGTGGTCCCTATGAATTCTAGACTTCTATGTTCCATTCACCTCCAGACCACCTTGTCTAGGACAGTCTTTTGGGTATTTCTAAGTCACCAGCTTAAACAAACAATTGCCAGTCATACTGATTAAAAATCTATAAATCTTACTATGTTACTAAAATAAAAAAAAAATCCTTAAACTGACATTTCCCTTAGACCAATATAAATGAACATTTCAGGTGCTTGTAATGCAGAATAAAAGCACCTCTTCACTTGACAAAGTCCTATGCCTTCTATAAACAGACTTGAAATGTTGCTATATTGGGTCTGTGTGAGATGGAGTTCATTTTCCCCAGAGCAGCCCTCACAGTGTTGTGCTTTTTACTGCTAAGTAGAAAGGTGTCGGCACCAGTGTTTGGCTACTGCTGAGCAGGACTGGCACAGCGTCAGCACTGTCTCTCCAACATTCCACCCTCACCAACAGGCTGGGGGTGGGCAAGATCTTAGGAAGGGACATAGTCAGGACAGCTGACCCAAAGTGACCAAGGGGATATTCCCCACTCTATGATGTCTGTTCAGCAAAAGAAGCTCAGAGAAAAAGAAAAGAAGTGGGGAGGGGAATTAATTATTACTCTGTCTTCCAGAGCAGCCACTATGTGTACTATAGTCCTGGGAAACAGAGAATGAAACTTCTGGATTTTTTGTCTTATTTGCACAGTCTTTGGATTTGCTTTTTTAAACTGCCTTTGTCATGAGGCTTTTTTCCCTCTTATTTTCTCTCCCCACCATGCTACCGAGGAGGGAAGCTAGTGGCTTGGTTGGCACCTGGCATCCAGGTCAACCCACCACAGTTGTGTAGGAGTCCATTTGCTTCTCAGGACTTGATCCCAAGCAAGACATTTGATTGATCTTCTTGTATCTCAGGTTCTATCTTCCAAGAAACTGGGTCAAGTGCTTTTGCATGGCCCATTAATGGAATGGGCCTGTTGACTGTTACGTTATCATTCTTCTTGCTTCTCAGACTCCAGTACCTGAATATCTTGCTTTCATCTTTCTGTTATCTCAAGAGCTGGCTGCTCTATTCTTATGAATAATCTCCCTTCATCTTTTTCTTCTTCCTGATCTTTTCCTTTGAACTAGGGTGAATGAAAATAACCTTACAAAGTCACTATGCAAGAAACTCTTAAATCAATGAGAAATCTGCAGAAATAGAGAATTACTTAATCATTTAAGTGTTATTTGGCTGATGTTAAAAAGTCAGCAGGAGGAGCTCATAATATTAATTTTAATCATTTGTTTAATAACCCTTCAAAACAGTGTCTCTTATATAAAACCTGTTTGCACAAATCCCCTTGGTCTTTGGAAACAGCATATATCTGAATATAACTGAACTTGCATTTAAAATTTAACAAATGTGATAGATGTCTCTTGGGGAGAAGCAGCTGGACCTCTGGATGTAAACGCTGTTAGAACTTACTGCCTGAACTAAATGACCTAGCTTTCCTAGCTCAAAGGCTAGATTAGATTAAAAAAATGATTTGTAGTCCGGTCACTATGGAGGGAAAGAAGGACACACTAATTCGTGGCTTATGTGCATATTCACATAATGTTTTCCTTCATTATTTATCCTTGGCTATTGCCTAGCCTGAGTATGACTTCAAAAATCTGCTTAGTTTTTACTACAGAAACTTTATTCATTTTGACTTGCTTCCTAAGGTGTTTGGAGGAGTCTGCACTTAACTTTCTTCTTTAGACACAGCTCTAAACCAAATCCACTGATCCAAAAATTAGTTTCATGGAGAATCACACTGATGAGAGGAGTTAGAGATGGGTGGAGTCTATTAAGGCATCCTCCAGGCATTATATTCATGCATACACTCACTTGAGGAAAATGCCTGGAGCAGAAAATTGCACAATATAGATTTATAAAGTTTCTGTGTGTAGCAGTAATAGGCAGGATTTAAATTTAAAACTGATAAAAGGATATACTTTGTTGCACATGCATAATTAACCTAGAGAGCTCATTGCCACAAAAATATCACTGAGGCCTAAAAGATTAGCAGAATTTTAAAAAGGATTAAACATTTATATGGATAATGAGAGCACTTACATTTGCATGGAATTAGAATTATTTCTTTAAAACAAAAAGTTAGAGACTGTCTTATTTCAGGACATAAAACAAAAGGTAGTCATCAAGAATATGAAGAAATTTCCCCTCTTAGTAAAATTATTGCATAATTGTTCATTTCAGCTTCTTTATGAGCAGGTTCTTCTAGTCCCTGGCAGCAATAAGATACTGGACTACACACAAATACTGCTTGATCCAAAATAGCAATTACCAGGCTCCCTATTGACTTACGTTAATGACCTCATGACCTCACAGGTACCATGGTGGAAAAATAAATGTTTTATCAACAGAATTTTTCATGAAGAGATAAAGGTGGCATGCAGATATAGAAATGTTTTAAAGCAAACTCCTGTTTCTTCTGCAGGAGGGAATGCTTCTGGAGAGATGCAGGGAGTATTTAATGACTGAGTGACATAGAAATAGAATTATTGGCATGAACAAGTTAATGACCAATTAAGTACAAAAACAAAACTAAATTACTTGCATTGGTACCTAATTTAAAACTGTGATTGTAATCCAGGTAATGGAGCTCTGCTGGAAGTGTTCTTAGCACTCCCCTAACAAAAAAGTCATTACTGACTGGACTGCTGCTTCATATAATTGCTGTGATGAGCCACCACAAATATAATTGGCTTTAGCTAAAAAAAAAACTTCATCATAAAGCAAGTACTATACTTATACTTTGACTTATGTATTTATATCAACTTAAGGAAGATCTTCAACACAGTTAGTATCCAGACATTTTTACTAAGGCAGAAAATGTATGTAAAGAAATTATTTTAAACAATCTTTAGGAAACAATATAATTTTCCTTTAACTTTGTTCCTTTTGAACACTGAAATGGCTTCAATGAGCACATTTAGTCTGTTAAAGCCAAAAGGACTTCAGATCAATTTCTGTGCTCTTCTGGCAAGTTTTGCTATTATAATACAGTCTGAGAAGCTTTCTAGTCCTAAACAGACTCTGATTAATTGTGTATATTTCCTGTGCTTTCATAGATGTCCAGTATCAAGTTCTATTCTCTTGCTTGTCTAGCTCAAACAAATAAGAATTTGATGTAGTGATAGATAAATACCTCAAAAACATGGAGTGTGAATATTCAAGGAAAAACCATAAAACCAGAATTTTATTCTCTTTATTAAGAACGCCCCTCCCCGCCTCCTGCCCCCCAGTTGCCATTCCTCTGATGGTTGTTCTAACAAAGAAATTTATCAGTGGAAATTTCCCAGAAACACTAATTTTTAAATGAATATTAAGCATAGTCATGACAAGCTCATTTTAAAAATCGTGTACACTGAAAACTTAATTATAAAAAACTGCAGTCAGCCAATGAAGATCAAATCACATAACATGCAATTTGTGTGTCCAATCAAACCTAATCAAAGGGATTTAAAAATATCAGTGTAGGCTTCTACCATTAGCAATTTAGCTAGACGTTTTTGTGTATCCCTGTTCCTCTGTGGTCACATACAAACACACATACTACACGTGCTCCTTGCTGTTCCAATGGCTAATAGGATAGATTAGTTTGCATATTTGGACGTCAGAACCTAAAATTTCAAATAAACACATAAATAAATGCATACAAAAATAACTAAATAAAACAACAAACCACATGGGTGGGGGGGGCAGAAATCTTGCAAAAATACAATTTTCTCTAAATGGCACTTGTTTTATTTGCCTTCATGTGTCTGGCCCTGCTTGTATTGTTCATAGGAACAAATCTATAGCAAAAATTGAAGTAAAATTCATAAATTAAAATTTAGAAAATAAACTTATAACGTGATGTTGTATTTCAGTTAGTTGATGCCTTTATTGTAAATATTCATGTTTTTTGCTGCCATTTTATTAATTTTAAAAATATTGCTCTATTGTTTTAAGAAAAAAATTTAAAAAACACTTTTTCCTAAGCATTCTGTAAAAAAAATCTCTGATATTATTTTGAAGCAGAAATTCAGAAACCTTAGATGTGTTTTTGTAGATAATAGTGGTCAATGTCATCTAAGGCTTTTGATAAAACTTCATAGATTTTTTTACTAGGAATTAATAAAATTCTTCATAATAACCTGTAAGCTACACCAGCCCTAAAATTTCAGTCTACTCTTGCAAACTGTTTGGAGCATGTCGACCTTTGAGTATGCAAGAAGTTCCACTGACTATAATGGACTTTGGACCAAACCATAAAAAGAGCAGCCATCCAAAGTAGCACCTCTCATCACCACTATACTGCATCTGTTAATTTCCTGTATCATTAGCACAAAGAGTCAATCATTCATAAAGGTTACAATGTCATTGTGAAGAAATTCAGGAGTAACTGATGCTGTCTTATAAATGGTGTGTCTTCAGAAACATGTCATCCACTGAGTGAAAAAGTGGTCTGATCTATTGTTTTATCCCATGTATAATATGATAGTACTAGTTGTTAACTTCTTTTTTATAGAGGAACAACACATGATAGTGAATGACTGATCAATTTAATAAATAAATTTTGTAAATATTGATATTTAAAATATAAAAAATACTGAAGTTGTTCTCCTCTATTAATCAGTAGAAACACAGTAGAGGAAAAGATGTCCTAATCCCAGAGGTGTCCTCTTGTCTTCATGGGCTGCTGTTCGTGACAGGAGCCTATGCTAGCATGAGATTTCCACAGATTGCAGCTTCCTTTAGCACATATCCACCTGCTCTTTCCTGGGGTTCCTCAT
The DNA here is from genome assembly GCA_013397865.1 of Struthidea cinerea. Classification (NCBI taxonomy): domain Eukaryota; kingdom Metazoa; phylum Chordata; class Aves; order Passeriformes; family Corcoracidae; genus Struthidea; species Struthidea cinerea. The sequence goes on along the minus strand of VZTI01003755.1, from coordinate 3,038,150 downwards.
GGGCTGAATGTGGATCTCCGCTCCACTGTGGGCCTCCATGGGCTGCAGGGGAACAGCTGCCTCCCAGTGGTCTTCTGCATGGGCTATAGGGAAGTGTCTGCTAGAAGAGCAATTCCTGACAGCACCCTACATGAGAAGAGCACAAAATCTTGCCAGTGGTTGGACTTGATGATCTTAAAGGTCTCTTCCAAGCTTGACACTTCTATGATTCTATAATGTGTGGTCCCAGATAGCAGAACCATCATGTTTAAGAAGTAGATACTGCAGTTTTCTAAAGTAACATTCAACAGATATCATGTGAGCCGATAATCCCACTGTATTTCTATGTCAATTTTAAACCACCACCACTGAATTCATTTGTTCCTTAACAACTCACCAGACTCTGTGTAGCCTAGTTAGAAATAAAATTGTCACTCAAGAGGTAGTGACACTGCTGGAGTTTTGATCACTGCTGTATGTTTTCTATAAACAACATCAGAATGAAAAATCACCAAAAATCAGAATCACCTAAAAAAGCCTAACTTTTATTTGGTTGCTCAAGTTTCAAAATAGGTTAAACTATAGTGTCCTTTCTGTGTTGTAGTCCAAATATACAAACCCATATAGAAATTTGCATTTTCAGTTTCATGCTTCATTTAGCATCTTCACCCACAGAAATCCATGATCTCTAGAAATTGTTTCATGGACACCAATCTTTCTCCTAATGTTATTTGCTGACCACAAAAAGCTACTAATGCCCTTATGAAACGTGTTATGAAAAAAGAGAGGAAAGATTTCTGCCTATGCAAAGTCTGTATAATGCAAGCACTCTTGTCACTCAGTGTTGTTGTCTTGGTCCATAGAAAATCGGGATCTCATTGACCTCAATCTTTTGTTACTGCGTTTCTCAGTCCCCAGAGGGTTGTTTATTCTCTTCTTCATTAGAATCTAAAATAATTTAAAACAGTTCCTGACCTAGCTTTTGAGAGTTTTATTGGGGCAACCATGCATGAGAGAATTCCAGCAGAATGGAATGAGGAACAAGGATTGTAGGATAATAATAGGTCACTGGGATGTGAACACACAAGGAATTACGTTTCCCTCTAACAGATGCATTGACTTAACACAATGAACAATGAATAACACTCAATAATAGTATGAGAATCTTGTTTTATATTGTTATGCTATTTTAATACCTTTCAAAAGGTGATTTTGTTTTTGCATGCTAAATTTCATCTCATTAATCAATCAGATGTTTACTTATTAGGCATGCCTTTAACAGATCCAAGGTCAATGAAGGTTATCTACCTCACAGTATATGAAACAAATTCTCTTCTTTCTAACTGAAGGGGTCAAGTCTTTATTTTCTGTGAAGAAAAATAAGGTATTGATGATTGTGTTTTACATAACTAAAGCAATTGGGAGGATGTTCATGGTTCTGCATGTGTGTGGTGTGTTGGGAGCATATTTACCAAGAGTCTGACTACAGTTTTTGCTATTTTAAACTCTAAGTGTTCTCTCACTTGAACGAATTTGCACAATTTAGGTATTGCTCTAAATTATGACCCTTGGCTGTGATTCCCCAGGGGATCACACTTTAGCTGAGAATTACCCGAACAAGTCTCATTCCATCTCCAGCATGCAAACAACCTGATCACATCACACAATAGGAAAGTGTATGTATGCTATGCTAAAGAAAAGCAAAAGCTACTAGGAATGGATTCTGAGTTAATCTGATACGCAAAACAATCTTGTTTTCAGTAAAATTGCAATCGCTGAAAACAGCACAAAATCTGGTCCCAAGAATTCAGCACCAGTGAAAATTTTCAATTTGACTGAAGTATGCAATCTCTTATACAATAAATATGTCATTTGTGTCTAACCTATACAGATTCTGCAATTCATTTTGTGGTGAGTTTACAGGATTACATTTTTTTCTTCTTTTAGTATGGCACAAATCTTAAACCACTGTTTAAGAAAATATATGTAGAAAATATGTATAGAAAATATATAAATATGTATGAAAATATGGTTTTTTCCTTTAACTTTCAATTCAGTTGATTTTAGCAGAAATTTTTCAATCATTTTTAAAGGATTGAGGGCAAATTGGCATAAAAGTCCTCCTTTAAATACCTTCAAAAAATAGGCTTCCTTCTTCACTGCTGCCCACTTCTATTCTCTCCTTTACATTTGCAGGTTTAAAACATCAGGCTCAGGGATATTGAGCAGATTTTTTTCTCTCTCTTTTTCTAGACTTATAAGAAGATCAATGCATTATTTTCCCTGAATACAAATTGCTATTACAAAGTTTTTTACTAAGACTGAAAATGTTCAGCATATTGCTTCAGGACTGGAGTTTCCTCCATGGTTGTCTGAAGCATTTCCAGTTTATGTATCTTTCCCCCTGCATTGTCTAAGGTCCTTGCATTGTTTCAATATCCATGAATTCATAATTCTCCATTGTCCTTCTCAGACCGCACAGAGTGCAAAGTCTGTGGAATGTCCAATTTCTTGTTTTTAAAATCAATAGAGAGGAAGCAATTTTTCTTCTCCATTATGCACCTCCACGCTTCCAGAATCAAAGCCTTTCATCAACAAAAAATCTGAGGCTCTGCCTCCTGATATGGATAGATTGAAATCCAATGCTTTTGGATGGCTTTTTCCAGAGTGTGTGCTTAGACTCTTGCTTTTGTTACTTTATTTTATAAAATAAAGTATCATGAGACATCCTGTATGAATAACACTGCAAAAATATTGCTGTTGTTCTTGAACTAGCATTAGGCTCTATGGGTGCCAAGCCATGGTAACACATGGAGCTTTCACAGTTCAGTGCTCAAAGTCACATTTTTTGTATGGAAGAGTTCTAAATGATTCAAAGTTACCAGCTCCCTGAAAAGTGAGTGGTTGCCAAAAAAAGCCCTCCTATTAAAGAAACACATATGGTCATGAAATATTTTACAGTTTGTAAACTTTTGCAGTAATGATTTGATTTCATGAGCTTGAATAATATAAAAACTGGCTGCTCCTTTTTTTTAAGAATGGTGACTTCTTATGCCATTGACAGTGCATTTTTCTTTATTTACATTACATTTGCCACTTCAGGTAACATGACATTCATATTAGCTTAAACAAAGGACAAGATTAAGGAATCAGCTATAGGTCTTTCCTTCTGCTTTTTTTTTTTCCAAAAATGGTAGTGAATTCTTGTGCTACTGGTGCAATCTTTTCTAGTTAAATTTTCTTGTGTTCACCTATATGTTCCTCAGAGTGGGAAACATTTTTAGTGCTTGAGTAGATTGATGAATTACAATGCAACTGTAAGAACAGATTTTACATGTTTTCTACAAAATATGAGAATATAATTCTCCCTCCTGAAAAAAAAAAAAAAAAGACGAGCCAAAAAGAAAACCTGTAAAATATTGAGCAGATATCCATTGCAAATGCATCTATCAGAAAAGTTTGTCTTGTGCCTTTGACTACACACGTCTGAAAAGTACACAGACTACTCCCAAAACATTATAGTTTAATGGACTTTTTTGAGCACTCTTACTACAGTCTTCTATACAACAAGAGTCAGAAAAGATAATGTATTAATACCTCCCAGCCTTAGGAAGTCTTCCAGTTGTACAGATGAACACCATGTAGAAACTTTCTGTATTTATATCTCTAGTGTTCCAGTTAGCCCAGCTAGAAGATGGTTTCCATGGGAGAAAATCATAGGGAACAGTTTCATTGTTGCTCTGAGCCACATCTAGACTGATGATGATGTTCAGGCAGCTTTAGATACAAGGAGTCTGCAAGGATAGCTGCTGCAGTACACAATACACACAGTCACACAAGAGCCAGAAACTAAAATCTCCATATGGTAAGAGATACAATCTCTTTACTATTAGTGTTTGTTTAATTGTTCAAAAAAGAAAAAGGGTTTATTTTAATTGTTGCTTAATTGTAGCAAAATAGAAAATATACAGAATTGCATTTTTATTGGTAGAAAGCAATTGAGGTCATAGCATATAATCCATGAAAAGGGAAAATATTGAATTAACCAAGAGAGTTATTTGTTAAAAGATTTTCACTGACTAATTCCAATAAACTTCATAAAAAGTGAACTTGAACTGCTGCTCCAATCATGAGCTGAACCCTTGTCTTTTAGAGAAACCTTCTTTTCAGATATTCTTATCAATTCAAGAAATTAATATTCATGAGTTATGGCTGAGGTGTTTCCCCTAATTTTGGAGGTACACTGTATGGGTTATTAGACATTTGGCTGATTCTCTACACTTGGGACTAGATCTAATAATTTTAGCTTTTATCAGGTAACACTATGAATACTACAATAACAGGCTCTATTTTAAGACCTTTTTGCTTGACTGCAAAACATTAAATCATGCAAAGTATTAAACTACACAAAGTGTAAGAAGGTGCAAAATCATTCTCTGTATCTTCAAACCTTCTAGAGATGTCCATTATTATGCTCAGTAAGTCATGAACAGAAGGATTGCCATACATATGTTTATCTTTCCACACTATAGAATTTTTTGAAACAGCTGAATATTCATCTTTTATGTGTGTCAACATTTCTGTAAATCTTTAAGTAAAGCTCTAGCAAACACATGATCACCGTCTATTGCAACCACTTGTTAAACTTAAGCTTGATAATATAATCACTGGTGTTACTTCTGCAAGTCATCTTTGAAGACTGGTCAACCAATCGAAATTGGTGAAAAGACGCAAGACTTAAAAAGACATGTAGGTAGAGCCTGCTTTCATAGGAATATACCCATTTTTATGCAGAAATAATTTAGGCATCTATTAATTCAAGTATCAAAGAAAGCAATTTATTTTCACCTGAAATCTCATGGTGATTTTGGACTAGAGAACCAAAAATTTTAAACTGAAAGGCTGAGATTATCAGGCAGTATTTTTTTTTTTTAACCCAGTGAATTGATTTGATAGTTTAGAGAAACTAGTTTTGAACAGATGAGTGAAGGTAGAAAGCATTTGTACCTTTTAAATGGAAATCATGACTATAAGCATTTAGGCATCATGCCTTTAACTGTAATTTAAACAGCTAGGTTCAAATAAACTTACCGGGATTTTTTCCACTTCAAGCAAACAAGTATCTCCACTATGTTTGATGCTTCCAGCTTTAAGATTGATTTAGATAAGGTAGATAAATCACTCTTCAGATATGTGAAATTCTCATTATTGATTACAGAGGGAAGTGATTGCCTCAGACTTAGGTTTTTGATGTCAGATACAATGAGTCAATTCAAATGAATTCTATGCAAAGGAAAGAAATTCAGGATCTTTTATTCAAAAAATTCTAACCAACTTACCCTCATGTGGCAAAACCAATTCCTCTCTTACCATATTCTTGTTGCACCTCTACACATTTGTAAGGTCAGTGCAAATGATGGACTGGGCTAAATTTCCATCATATTGTTGGACACAAACATAGCATCCCTTCTCTGCAAGTGATATTACCATAGAAAATTCAGGCATTGATTCTCATGTATTATTTCTCTTTTCCTTCTTCCTAACAGATATTTTATTTCAACTGTCTTTAAGGCGAAGTTCTCAAACAGTGTATATTTGTAGTGTTTGAAGAAAGAAGAGGATTGTAATCTGACTGAAAATTAAAACTGTTTCCATTCTGATTTGTAAGGTTTGTCTTTTGGGTTCTAGAAATGCAGACACTTTGACTAGTCTGTAATTCCACCAAAATAAAGAGAATTTTTAATATTTGCATTTTAAGTTATGGCAAGTGCTCCCAGAGTAAAAGAGTGGATATGAAATCTAAGCAAATTAATTAAAGTTCCTTTAGGAAAATGATACACATTTCTCCAGAGAGATATTTTGATATTGTTAGTACAAACCCGTCCTGCAATTTTGAAATAAGAAACTCAATTTTTATGGTAATTTAAAATTTAATAGCATATTTTAAAAGTAAGTACTTTGCTGGAAACAATGTTCAGTAACAAAATACATGACTAGGTTTGTCCTGCGCTAACCTGCAAAATCCTCACATGAGACACATCTTCTCATCATTAAAGGAGAAATTAACAAGTCAGTAATTGGCACTCAGTACTTCATTAGTGTATACCTCACCAGCCACATACCTCAGTATCTGCAGGTCAGGAGACAGCCACTGTAGAACAACATTCTCAAGACCATTTTAAGTGAAAATATATGCATCCTTGTAACAACATTCACCTTCTCTATTTACATACAAGAGGTTGGTTCCCAAGACTATTTCCATCTGGTCAGAGAGCACAGTCTTTTGTAGAGGCAGGAAACAAAAATGATTATTGGATAAACTCCTAGGAGAAATACTGCATATTCTTCAAACTAATACAAACAACGATTAAGTTGCAGTAGAGTGGAGATGCAGGGAAGCAGGGCAAGAAAGTAGAAGAAGACACTGAGAGAAATAGGGAGAGAAAATGGTAGAGAGAAAGGGAGAGAAAGAAGAAATGAAAAAAAGAGAAAAAAGAGAAAGAAGGAAGGAAAGAGAAAGACATAAGAGAAAGGACAAAAAAGGAGGCAGGAAGGAAGGAAAAGGAAAAGGAAAAGGAAAAGGAAAAGGAAAAGAAAAGGAAAAATGTTGAGATGAAGTTTGAGGAAGAGGAATGAGAAAAAGAAGAGGAATAAAATAAAGAAAAGCGGATTATATAATGCCTTGTAGTGTTTTGTTTAGAGGTTGAATTGTTTTCCTTTTGCTGATAGTCATGAAAGAATACTTTCAATATTGTACTATTTAATTACGTTTTTCAGATTTAAACCTTTTTCTTTTTTAATTTATTTCTATTAGTGAATTCCACAGCAAGTGAACTTTGTCAATTAAGTGAACACATATTCTACTCTGAATTTTAAAAGGTTTTAATGATTGTGTGACATGTACTCTATGCAGGACAATGTCATTTGAATTACTGGAATTCAAGGAAGTTTTGTGGAGTTGTTTATTCTTGTGTGTTCAAGTTTTTTGCTATCTGATCATGGATTTTAGCATAATTCTTATTCAAGAAGAAATCTGTTCTATTTGTACAGAACGAGGACAGGGAAGTTGGGTTTCTGGTTTCTTAATAAGGACATAATTCTCAGAAGACCTCCATAGCCATGTATAATGCTGAAATCAAATAGCAGGTAAGGTCCATTGAGAAGTATAAGATTTTCCTCATTATTGTTTTATTAAAAGTTGTAAATATTTATTCTTATTTCAGATGAGAAAAAAGGAGAAAGATCTGTCACTGAAAACAGTTTGTAGAAAAATGCAACTGCAAATTCCATCATTAAGACTCTGGCTCTGTTAATAAATAAGACAGTCCAGGGACTCTTTGGACCGCAGGCTAATTGGCACAGCAAAGTAGCTTTCTTTACAACTAAACTCTCTTTCCTTCCTAAATAGACCATCTCTGTTCAAACTGCTATTGGGAATGATCCTTGGCTCAGGTTTGCCTGGGAGAAAGTTGCTGATTTTAATGATGACACCTTAGGGACTATGCTGGCGATTTTGCAGTGTAGGTGACTGCATGCCAGTGATCAGGCCCTTGACACATCCTGTTAGATTAACTGTTACAGGAGTGTCTCAAAAGCACAGATTGCTTGGCTTACAGTACTTGGAGTACATTATTATCCACAGTGGGGTAGGTCTGGTTCTATGTAAGTTTGGATCCTGACAGAGCTGATAAGTCTACTAGGGTCCTTACATGCATATGTATTTTATCTATATTTAAATTAAAGTTATGAGTGCATTTATCCTATTTCTTTATGCAGACATAAGGAACTTTTTTTCCTCCTGATGGCAGTGTAAACATACCTGGGCTAAATTATGTTTTGACATCTAAGTTTGTTTAAAACCTAAGCCAGGTCTTTCACTAATTGTTATGCCTCAGAGTGGCTAAAGCAAATGAGACAAATCTGGTCCCTGGATCTTGCATGAATAACTGTTAAATGGTTCATAATCCTACTTCAGATTTTCTATTCAATAAATAGTGTATAAAGGGAAAAAAAAGTTGAAAGAAGATGTATTTGTGTATGTTACCTTGTAACTACCTCTGTGTGGTTTCCACTCCATTAAATCTCTTCATGCACTTCAGCAATTCTTTTCATTTCTTGAAATTAATCAGGGTGAAACTATGACACTAATGAAGACACCTGTTCTGCTTCAGCCCAGTTTTCCTAAATGGTGTCTAGAAAAGAACAAAAGGGTTTCTAGTCTTCTAAAATATTTGTTATAGTGAGAAATATAAGAAAATATTCAGCTTATTCAGAGATAGGTTTAGAGACTGATGAAGTTACCTTTGGCAATAATGTGTGATAAATTCAACAGAAACAAAAGATGGAAAAAATTTGAAAGGCTGAAAACAGAAGTTAAGAAATTCACACAAGAGTTGCAGTGACAATTTGTTAATAGCAAGATAATTAAAACATTGCAACATCTTGTTAAGGAATATGGGAAAACACCTGATGTTTAAAAAGCATTTTCAAAACCTTATGTTGTAACAGTTTCTCTGGATGAGGTTGCAGCAGTCAGTATGGTTTAGGCCTCGTTAACTATAGTGTTAGTGAATTAACACTGGTAAAATTTTAGGAAAAGGAAGTAGTCTAGTTTTAAGAATAGAGGAGCATCTCTGACCTGCACAACCTGCCCCTGAGAAAGCAGCAAACATATGGAGAACCTCCCAGGGGTGCAGAGTTAGCACACCAGTGATGGGAACAACCAGGTCTTATGCACGACTGGAACTCGAACTGGCTGATGAGGCATCTCTTTTTCTCTACTTGATAAGACCAGTGTCAGTAACCAGTTAGAGGATAAAATAAGAGTCCTGGGCACCCCACAGCCTGGATCCAGAATCACAAAATGCCTGGCAGAGACCTCAAAGCCAACTTGACAACACTTCACTTTGGACTGTGGTCTACCTCCCACAAAACTCCTAAAAGTATGCATTTATCCATGGTTAAAAGGTATTGATATCCAAGTTTCTGCATTGCCCTTTGGTGTCAGAAGTAAGGTAGTGATTACATGAATCACAGATAGCTTTGGGAAAAGGAGCAAGAAAGAGAAATATCTGGTCCCTTCACAGGAGGATGAAAAAGACTCTTAACATAGTATTTGACCCAAATACGTGCCCCTGTTGGAAGGGGAAGGTAGAAAATTCTGGGTTATTGAGAAAACCAAGTTCAGGAAATTTTCAGGCTTAATAAGGGAAATAGGGAATATTTTTAAACTTTAGTGTGGGTTTGTGTTTTTGCACACAAGATTTTAGTGGAAAAAGTACAAAATCTGGAAGAATAAAAGAATGGTCCAGAAAAAAAGCAGTGCCTTAAAAAGTGCCTTAAAAAATGGTAATAACCTGTTAAAGAGAAACTGATGTCTGTGCACCAAGGCTGTGAAATAGAGCAGAAAAATGCACAGAGACCAGTGGAGGAGCTGGCTGGTCCCAAAGTAGAAGTGGCTGCCAAGTGAAAAAGGTTGTGTTCTTGCTCTCTGAGGTCACTGCAGCCATTTGCTCCTGATTGGGACCTGGAACACTTGAATGGGGTTATCTGGTCTTCCTTTTTCTTCTCCTCCTCCTCCATGGACAAGGTGGTTTGCTGGCTCTACAGAAGGGTCAATCCCCATCACTAAATGAAGGTAGGAATGACCTGGAGGTATTTGCTCTGTCGGCTGTCTGAGGGACATGATCCCAGGCACAGGGCAAGGTGTTCAGGCTGCTACAATGCAGCCTGGGTGGCCACAATGGCATGTCACCACCCTGCCCTGCATCCTAGCAGGTTGTGAGAGCTGAAGGGGGAATGATCACATGGTTACTGAAGTGCTGGGAAGTCATCTAATTTATAAAACTGTGATTAAATGCTCTGGTGTTCAGGTCTATTTAGCCGCTATGCTCTCCTTTGGTCCTAAACTGTGACAGATGTGGCAGCGGTGTACGTCTACTCTTTTCAGCAATTCTTTGTGATGCTGCAGCAGAGCATAACTATAAAGCTCTTACCACTTTCAACCATTATAAGCATTTTTGGCTTTAGCTACAGATTAAAAACAAATCATTATGTTCATGACATGCCTGTCTTTTCTAAAGAGTTGGTGAAGCAGAATGGCCATTTTACTCTCTTCTACCCTTTGGTAAAAATTTATTCCAGTGCACTGAAATTTCTCAGATAAGCAGCAGTTTGCATTGGGATCTCTCCAAAGGCAAATGTCACAAATAAAACTCTCACAGCGCTATGCAAACAGACCTAAAGTCACAAACAGACAGATTGAACTAGGCACACAGCTTTTGCCTGAAGTCAGACAAGGTGAATCCATCTCAGTATTCTTTGCTTAGATGCCTCAGTTGCCTAAAAGCAGGTCGATGAAACCTGGAACTCGATATTAAAGAACCTCTTTGTTTCAAATGAGAGTTATTTTCAATAACTTAGTGTTATCACAAGATTATTCACTCATCAGAGAGCTTTTGTCTTCCTATGTCTGTATTGTGAATTTAGAACAGACAATCATATAACTCTGACAGGAGATCCCAAGTTGCTCTTAGGAATGAAGAATATAGGTTGGATCATGGGTTGGGACCAAATCAGTGGAGCCCGCATCTGGGCAGGCAGGGCAGGAGCTGGAATCTGGCCCACCTACAGCATCACTAAAGAATGGACACCTAAACCTGGACTGAGCTGAAATGGGGCTTCTGGGCCAATGGACAGGGATTGGGAAGAGGCCTGCAGGGAGCACAGGACTAGGCAGCACAAGGGAGGCCCATGATAGCATACAGAGAGGGCCAACTTTCATTAAAGAAAGTTGCATATACAGAACAAATATGAAATGATAGACATTTAGAGGAACCTTAAACTGTTTTGGGGTGTGATCTTAGAATCATAGAATCTTTAAAGCTGGAAAAGACCTCTAAGAGCATTGAGTCCAACCATTAGGCTCTCTCTGCCACACCCATAACTAAACCATGTCCCAAAGCACCACATCTGCAAACTCATCATCATCCTTGCACTGATTTTGTCCTATGCTTATGTTTTCCAAAACGTATTTCATCACGTCATACTGTAATAGTTCAGAGAATGACAGCACAGTAAATACTGGAAGAGTTTCAACCTTTTTTTTTTGTTTGTTTTGGGTTTTTTTTCTGGTTGCTTTTGCTGCTTTTATTATTTTTCCACAGCAGTTCCTTCATTGACAGTCATGCTCCTGTTAGCTCTTCAGCAGAACTCAGAGTCATGCTTCGTAGTGCCATAGTCATCAAAAAAAGGTTAGTACTTCAGTGGAAACACAGCAAAAACTTGGACAGCGTGGAGATGAACTTCACAACACCGAAAGAGTTAAACACTGATTGCGGTCGCATGCCAATATAAAGTATAAATGGCTCACAGATTTCTGCTGAGTGCCTACTTATCAAGGAAGTCTGTCGGTAGAGGTAAGGATATTTGTGCCCACAGAACCTCTACTTTCCAATTTAATTCTATTGATTAATAGGTTTATCTACTTCCTTATTACCTGTAGGCATTAGATAATGTGAATTTAAAAAACAGAGCAGAGTAGAAGTCTGTAGCCGCATTCACGTATTGTGCTCTTTATTGCATCTTCAAGGAAGACCATGTGTCAGAATCAATATGGGAAGAAAAACTCCACCAGAGAAACTCTAAGAGTAATTGTGCTTGAGGAAAGAATAATTCCTTCCGTGTCTTTGAAGAACAGAGAGGAAATATGGATATAATTCCCTATAAATTATCATTTTAATCTTTGCCCAACAAGCTTTGAAATCTGACAGTGACAACATGGGTTGATAAGAGATATCACTTTGCAGAAACCAGTGAAAATTCCAGGACACACTTGGAATTTAGAAATCACTTGCTCAAGAAAAAAACAAATATTCACATTTTGCCTGATTTTCAGTTGATGAAACGAGATGTTTGGAAAAGCCCTTTTCTCTGTCACAGTCAAAGCAAGGGCATTTGTACAAAAACTTTAAGGGATGCACAAAACTACATAATCTCTGTCTGTAAATGACATACCAGGTGTTCCATAATGTCAGCTGCTTTAAAATTGGATCTTTTAATTTCTATTTGAAACTAAATGAACCACAGAAAATAATTCAATTGAAAACACATCAAAATCAAATACAGAATGGATTTTGCCTGCAAGCAGCACACAGCTCATTCCATATTCTAAATTTTGCCCAAAAAAGAAACTAATAACCATTTTATTCTATAGCCATGACAACAGTCATACTCTTTTTTTTGATTTATTAATTTACCTGATTAGGTGAAAGTGTACTAGAAGTTAATCCATGTTGTAACTGAGCACCAGACCTTCCCCATCCCATTGCTCTGATAGCCAAGGTTTTAAGACAATAATATTAGGTACACAGATTTCTCACCTGTAGGCTAAATAGGTGAGAACATGTGAATTCTGAATTTATGTCTTATGGTGTTGAAAAATTGCAGCTTTAGACATTACTGAGATTATTTAATAACAGCTACTATACATTCGTATCTTCTCAGAAGATTTTTAAGACTTCCAAGGAAGTTTGGTTATGGCAAAAGAAGCCCAAACAAACGGAAAACTCTTCACTCACTAAAATGGCCTGTGGCATTTGACCTTCACTTGAACAGTAAATCTTCAGTCATTTAGGAAATTCAAGGCCCTTTTAAGGTGTAGTTCTCTCTAAAACAAAATCTGAAATACAGCTGATGAATGGCACTCTGGTGGTGCTTATTTCTCCTCTCAGACTGTAAAAGGGCAACTGCTGGTGACTTTGACAGTAAACTTTAGACCTCTGCAGTGAATTTAATCCCACCCAAGAAAATTTGCTCTTTTACTGATGAGACACACAATTATGGCTGTTCCACACTCATCCTTTTTGGTTAAACAACCTAGATTTAAAATATTGAGGCATGAAATGAGACCAGCAGTCAGATAACCCAGCCTCCATTTTACACATTATAGGTAATGTAACACTGACAATAAGAAAAGGTAGGGTTAAAGTGGAGCAATAGAGTTGCTCTGTATTCCTCCTTAGATTTGTTTTTGAGATTTATGGGACCACACAAAGAACAAAATATATGAAACATCTTATTAACTAGTAATGAAAGCATTCACTTTAAAGGGAGTTGTTGTCTGTTCCAGGTAGAGCATAAGCATTTAAATTAAAAATGCACTATATGAAATCCTAACAGGCATCACAGTAAGCTGTCTGCCATAAGATGCTGATTCATTATAGCCTTTAATGCTAATTTTCATTTTTTGTGGTAGATTTTCTTGAACATCTGTATTTTTCTAGAGTCCCTTTTAAAAGCTGGACTTCATCACTATGAAGTATCCTAACATATGTGTCAAGAGCATTGGCTTTCAGTATAAAATATTGTAGTTTGTAATGGGTTACATAGGAAATATGCATCCTCCTAATTAATCCCAATCCAAAGTTTCCACCTTCTCTTAACACCTTCTATCTCCTGCGGTGTCATTAAGTGCACCATAGACCACCTGATCTCTCTTGGCCTTCCCATAAAAAACTGCCCTTTCTCTGATTTATCACTGCCAGAAGTCCTTCGGTGCTGCTAATTTATGCATATGCCATTTGGCACTCAGCAAGAACTATCAGAATTTCCAATTTATTGGATGCCCTCTATTCTTCACTTGGCTCTGTCTCATCAAATAATAGCATGTTCTCTTTTGTTATCTTACAGACACAACGCAGAACATACTGACAAGAGCTTATGAAAAAATAAAAAGAAAGAGAGGAAATAGGATAAAGAAACTTGTTGTGTTGTGTACTAGTCTGCTACTTCTCATCTCTCCTTCCAGACCTCCTGTCCTGGTTAGTCAAGCCTCTTATGCCTGTATTCTCTGTTTTATGGCTCTGGCTTACCTTCTTACTTTAATAATTGTGTGAGTTTTCAGTGTATTTTCCTCAAATAATACACTATTTTCAGTTTTCAGATGGACATGAATAAAAGGCCAGTTTAAATATATGAAACTCTTGATGTTCTCTTCCAAGTCAGGACCATATGTACTCCAGGTAAGCATATGTTCTCTAGGCTTTCACACCTGCCAAAGCAGTACACTTTGCATCTTTCTTATACATTAACTTGTGGTCTCAGTTGTGGCAATACCAGTTGAGAGAATGTCTTTTACTATCCCTGGCAAAGATACAAACAGCAGGGTCAGTGATTTCTTATGTCCTGGTAAAACATACACTCGTGTTCACAAACAGGACTTTATTATTAGAGACAAAGGCTAACAGTCTCATAATCTATTTTTAATATAAGCTGCCATAAGCAGCCCTTCAAATGGAAGGAAGTCCATAAATAATGGCTTGTCATCTGAGCAGGAGCCAATAGTTATGTACTCAGGAATGACCTTAGTATGTTAATCCATTTTCAAGTAAAGCTGAACAGTCACCTATCTGGGCTGCCTCCAAGGTTGACCCATTTAATTTTCTACCTGGGACACATTTCCATGTTCAGCCTTCTCTTCCAGACCAAAGTGAATAGTTACTTGCCTGGGAGGCACTGTACCAAGTTTGATGAATTACCTCACAGGCCGACCCAAACCTATTCCTGTCTGGAAGGCACTGTCTTTCTATTGACCTAATTATTAAGCAGACTGTAAGAGTTACATATCCTAAGATGTGTAATGTAAATTATATCTAAAACTGACTGTCTGTAGCTTTAGATTAATAATTCATATTTAAAGTCATCTTGATTTTTAAAAGTAGCAGTGACTTTTCCTTCTGAAAAATATTAGAGCATTCACTTAACTCTCGTAAATCAATTTGTTTTTTTGGTTTTTTTTTTACTTGATCAGTTTTCTGATCTTTTTACTTCAAAATGTAAAAGAACAGGAATTTATATTTCAGGTTTTCAAGGTCATTGTGAAGCTTAATTTATGATCTTAAATTCCATTGTAGGCTTCATTTAAAAGGTGTGGTAAATGCAAAATAGTAGTGGTACTATTTCTTAAATCTGTTCCGGAGTTCACAAAACTCTTAAAAAATGAGCCACGTATATGACATCTAAGATTTATAGGTGAACATTGTCAATGACTACAGAAGAACACACAGGTGAATTTGATAGTGGATGAGTAATAAGATTTAATAACAAATTATATGTTCAAAAAGAAAGACAAGTAAAGAATGATCTTGGTAGTAAGACTAAAAGAATAATAGACAATATGAATAAAACTGAAACTGGAAAAATCATGAGCTGAGAAACTTTTGGCAATTATAAAATAGCATCAAATGCTAAAATCCCTTAAGAAATGTTATCTCCACTATTATCTCAGTAAGGTAAATATATTTTGTCTGCACAATTTTTTCAGAAGAAAAAACAGCAGATAAAACACAGCAAGAAATAGATTGCTAAAGTCAACTTCTACATTATTGACAAAGCATTATTTTAATTGCAGTGATTGACCACAGCTTCACTTCACATAGAAGCTGAATGCTCTGCCCAAGACAAAAAGGAAAATTTTTTCTTTTGAGCATATTTGGAGTTGTCTGCTTTTGCAGATGTGTGTCAGAGTGATTGGTCATGCAAATTAAAAAGTCCAGAATAATGTAGTCCTACCAATTAAAATGTGTACTGAGATTTTTTTATGGTTTTTAGACTCATCTGACCTTTTCCTTGCAATACTCAGACATATCTGCTAAGATATTTTCTTCCACTTTTCAATTAGAAAGGGTGTGATTTTGAAAGGTGTTTAAGTGATGCAATTTCCCCATGTGATGAATCAGACATAAGTACTTGCACATGTGCAGTAGGAAGCATTGTAGAGGGATTTAGACACATGCTAACATAGCCAACCTTCAAAGTAAATAATTCATTTTCAAGGTTATGGCTGTGAATATCATCACAGAATACAGCAGGCAGAGCAGAGAATGCCTCTGAATACAACACATAAGAGAGAGGAGGCCCAAGCGGCACAAGACTGTCTGTGACAGAGCTGTAGGCTGTCTGTCTGGGATCCATAAATAAGACACATTCTGCACTATGGACACAGTCTCAAGGAAAACTGCTCCATCCTTTTTCAGCATACTGTGGATTTGTTTAAAGAATGCTCAGTAATCATTGTGACAGAAATTAGGTGCAAAATCTATCCAAATAATTGACTCCTTCCCCCTGGCTGACAACCAGATTTCTCCTTTTTTTTTTTTTTTGACATTCTGACTCTCCCAAACCTAAAGGCTTTCTGTCCTGTCATGTGAATCTGAGTGAAAATCTGGTGGTTTTCTACTAACTCATCATGCCATCTCAAACTGTGTGTTACTATATCGCAGCTTTGTATACGAATCAGTATTCTTTTTCAGTCATTCCCATATTGAAGGAGGTAGTTAACACCCTTCTTCTCCGGTTAAAATAAAAATTAAGGCATTTCATACATTGTGCATAGTGCTTTATTCTTACTACTACTGCAAGTGCTGTTACCACTAGAATTCTTTGTTAAACTGTGTCAGTGGTTTTATAAACTTCCAGAATATCAAATGAAGCACATCAAACAATCTGCTCAGTCATACAAACTTAGTTAAAAGGTAAACCAGCTTAACTCTTTTGCTGTTAACAAAGTCTGTGAGGAAAGAAAAAAAGAAAAAGTAGCATAATGTCCAGACTGCTATGTCTATGGAATCAAATATCTAAAGATGGAGATCTCCATTTTCTAATGAACAGAACTGCTGAATAATTGGAATTTCCGTCCCACAAAACTCTTTATATTTAACAGGCATCATTTTACTTTGAGTCAGCATATATATCTGAAAATGTAGCTGTTCCCCTGAAAGGGAATTTTTTCAGAAATAATTAAGTTACTTATTCTATTCCCCCATTCTGCTGCTGTGGAATACAGATCAGAAGGGGTTTTTTTTTTTTTTTTTTTTTTTTCCTTTCTTTCCTTTTTTTTTAACATAAGAAGACATAATTTTTTTTTAAATTATTTAATATAGCAGAGTTGCAGACTTTTAGAAAACATATTTAAATATAAGAGAATATTCCACATATTAAACTCACTTTTACTGCTTAAATTAAATGCTCTTATTTGCTGTATATCATGGATTTCATGCTCTCTCATTCTTTTAAGTCTTCCAACTGAAAAATGTCAGAGAGGATCTTGATTTATTGAATAATGAAAAGGTGAGTTCTGTAATTTTGCACATATGTTTGTGTTTAAAAATATTTTCAGGATATTTTTTATACTACAATTAAATGAAAGAACATAAATGCATAAGGAAAATGAATGAAAAAAAGAGTTCAAGTCAGCTTGAAAGATCATTGTTAAAAATGTGCTTCTTTTAAGGTGTGACTAAAAAGCAAACACCATGGAGAATTAAAAAAAAAAAACCTACTTCACCTTGTGCTTAAAAGCCCTAAGGGCTGCACTTACAGTGTGTCACCTTATCACTCATTCTTGAAGTGCTTTACTGCTTAATTGTGTAATACTCACATCTTGAACAATATCTGAGGGAATGAAGAACCTCTGTCTTCTTCAAATCTCACTGAGCATTGTGTGTGATAGAATAGAAGGTTTGTTCAATATGCTTTTGCTTTTGTACTCCTTGATAAATTCTGTAAAACTTACTGCAAAATTCTGAAAGTGGTAGTGAGAAAACTCTCCTCCACTAGGATTTTTCTCAGCCCACTTTTAAACATGATCCATAATTTGATCAAATGCTCTTGGGCACTATTAAATAGTAATAATGAACTTCACCTAAAGCCCTTAGTAATTTTGTTCCACATTTCCTTCTCTAATTATCCACTATTCCCTATTTATTATTGCTTCATTCCCTGCCTTGAGGCCTTCTAAAAATACTAAGAATGATAAATTAAACAATACATTTTGGCACCAAGTTAACCAGTGGGGAGGGTTATAATTTAATGGGATGTCTTCTGAATTAATTATTTCTGAATTATTTAATTGCAGCTTCTAAACAAAATTTCTTACTCAAAGTGTGACACTGAAAGCCAAATTATCTTCCTATATTCTTTAGCAAAAGGAAAAACAAAATATTAAAAAACATACATGTTTCAATTAAATTCACAGGGTGTCTTCACACAGATCAATAGAAGCCTTCTATTTTCTTTCATATTTATATTTTTGCTAATCATCAGTGACTCCTCCCCAGAGTCATAACAGTATTTTTCAAGGTAATCTCACAAGTGTAATCACTAGGCAAATGCCACACCGGAGTTAATGTTTTTTTTTCCCCATCTTTATTTTTTAAGTAAGAGTAGTCATTGGCTTTTATATGACATCCTTATACTTTTCATTCTGAATCAAATTTAAATAAAGCTCTGATTTTATTTTTAATCTTAGAACTCCCTGTTCCCTCTCTGTTTTTTACGGCTTTGTTATTAATTCCTGATACAACTTCACTTGTTCTTAGTTTCTAAAATAAATCTTTTTATTATTTTGAGAAATATGGCATTTGGAAGAATGCTAAATGGATGGTGTCATTTGTGTGTGTTATCTAAACAAGTTCATATGGATTAATCCATATAAAGGTTTTACTGAGATAAAAGAAAGAAAATTTGTCAGTATCTAGATGCATACTCTAGACACACTTTTCTGTATTGATACCGAAAATTCTTATTTGGGAAATAATTAAGCATGCTATGCAGCTTGCCACTTCTCTGGGATTGACAAAAGGAAAAGAAAATCAGGTCGTGTGATCCATTTAGCATGATGCCCTACATTTTGCAGGACTGTGTTCTTTCCTAAATAAAGAAAGGCCATGTAATTGTTGCACTTAGTAGGCATGTGTTTTATTCCTCATCCCACTAATTAATTTCTCTGATCCAATATAAAATTTTCAATACTATTGTGTACACAGTTTCCATGGATACACTGTTCTATTTCAGACTTGTTTTCCTGCTATTTTTGGTGCAATGGCTATAAAGTGCCGGAGTGATACCCCAGTATTTATCATCCTACCAAAAACTGGTGCAGAGAAGAAAAAGAAAACATCCCAATCACTCAGAAATTGCAGATCAGTTTTGTGTAAATTTATTAATTCCCAAGTAGCCACGACAGAAAAGAATACACTTTACTTTCACCCTGTAAACAGAAATTTGCCAAAGCTTTTTTTGACAGATTTTTTTTAAGTATATTAAGCAGGGTTATTCCTTCAAATCCATGTTATAGTTATTTCTGTTTCTCCATACGGGCTTTGGGCATATCTGCAGACTCATCCAGGTTCATCCAGGTTTAAGACATTGACTATCTTTAAATTAAGAAGACAAAATTTATGGAATATATTTGATGAGGGATAGAACAAAAAAAAAATCACCAAAAAAGTGTGGAAGATCATATGAGCTAAAATTCAGCATCTTACCATTTTGTTTATGTCTTCACCCCTCCCAGACCCATATTTGTCCTCTTTTAATTTGCCAGGATGCTTCAGGATACCTTGCTTCCAGTCACTCACTCATGTACTGGATGCGGGGCAGAGAAATCCTTTGACCCAGCTTTTGTCACGTAATATGCCACTTTTCTAACTCAAGACTAAGCTGTGAGCAGTGGTGTCTGTAGCAGCTGTCTTCCTGGCATAAGAAGAAGATGATGATAAAGTGACATGAACTATACTTGCCTGGAGGATCCCAAGCTGTAAGGCAAGGCAGCAAATTAAAGCATCTGAATCTACAGTATCTGGGAAACTTTCCATGAATTATCTGAAGCAAGGTAAGGCCCTGTGGGCCCAAGTTTTCCTTACTCGTCTGGCAATTCTGCTCCAGCCCACTCTGAATTTCTGTCTGAATCTCTTAGAGAAATTTGGGTCCAAGAAGGACAGTCAAAAGCCTAACAATCTTCTGCTGCTATAAAAATGTCCATGTATTTGTGCTACTCCTAGGTACAAGACCTCAACATTACACAACATTGTTTAGTCTTGGGGCTAAGATGTAAAGTGTGATAGATTGCAGAGGTGTTTAGGGTATGAAGACTCAGTATTGCGTGATTTTTGGATAGATAGCAGTGAAGAAGACTAGATATTTGCATTACCTCAGTTTCTGATTTTAGCAGAAAATTAACTGTGGACAACATCCGTGTCCTGTTGGAAGAGCTTTCTGAAGAGTAGAACAGAAGCAGTGAAAGGAATACAGAGAACTGTGATCTTTTGGCACATGATGAGGTTAGGAAGCTCCTGAGACCAGTGTACTTTCTGGCATGGAACAAGATCCAAGCCTTAGAAACGATGAAAAGAAGGAAATTTTCCAAAGTACCCAAAGATGACCGTGTGACTTTCTGCTATTCACAGATTCATAGACTGAAGTGGAAGATCTTGTGAAAATGCAGAGACATAAGTTTATTTTCATTTAATTTGACTCATAATCTGTTCGAAGAATTGTTCTGTTCTAGTACCTTATTTTCTGTTTCAAGCATATAATTGATCTAAATCCTGGAAGCAAAAGGGAAGACAGGCTTACCCAAACAACTTCATAAACCAGCATTTGCCTGTGTTTCTCTGATCTCTGATCTCTGTGAGACACTTAGAGGCTTAGAGGTTGATGAGCTTCTTTTCTTTTGTTGTTAAACTTGATCATCCAGGACATAATTAGCAATAAAGGTGTTCCAAATTGCGGATCTTCCCAGTCCAGCTGATTAAATCTAGACATAATGGCCTCAATCTCTTTAATAAGCCTCCTTTATGTATCTTACTTAATCTAAAATCTGGAAGCTGTTAATCATATATGTATATGATATGTGTAGGTGATTTTGCTTTCCTTTAGTCATAAATATTTGGCACATATATGGCAATGAAGTAGCTTGTTTGATGAAAGTATGCAGTCATATATACTGGCAGTGGCATGAAATCTTGACTACAGCCAATAAAAATATCTCATTTTCAGAAGACCAATAAAATTTATCTAAAGACATAAAATTACAAGAATTATATTGCATAAAATTAATGTATTAACCAGCTGAGAAAATAAAGTAGGAAAAAATGTTTTAAGCAACAAAAAAAAAAAAAGGAGAGTTTTCTATATTTTTGTACTGTTATTTCACCCTTTTGTATTAGACAAAACTGTGGGAACAATGTTTCAGAGCATATTTATCCATTTACTAGTAAGCTGGATAAACAAGCATGAACAAGGATATGTTCATTAGGGAAAAATCCTATTTTCACATAATGAACATGATAATCCCCAAATATTCTGTAAATTATACAAAATCTGAAATAGCCATGCAATTTTTGAACACGAAAACATAATATGGCTTTAAATAACTGCATGGAAGAGTCACCATTTGGCACTTACAGATAGTTATGACTGAGTAGCTCTGTTAATTTTGAAAAGACATTTATAATTGTCTTAGTTAATTGTTTTGAAATAGTATCCACAAAAATACTGTGTTCTTTTTATTTATTTTACAAACATCATAAAATATTTTTGTTCAAGTAATCTGTCCTTTTTTTCCAATGGACCTTTATACAAGGGCACGTAGTGATAGGACAGTGCGGAACAGCTTCAGGCTGAAAGAGGGTAAGTTTACATTAGATATTGGGAAAAAATTCTTTACTGTGAGTGTGGTGAAGCACTGGCACAAGTTGCCCAGAGAAGTTGTGGATGCCCCATCCCCTACAGTGCTCAAGGCCAGGTTGGATGGGGCTCTGAGCAACCTGGTCTAGTGGGAGGTGTCCCTTTCCATAGTAGGTTCTTTAAGATTGAAACTATTCGATTATTATACAATTTAATATTAAAATAACCTGGAGTTCATAAATTGAAAAGTAACATATAGCCAAAGTATTCTATTTAGTCCTATGAAACTTTGTGAGTAAAACTACTTTCTCTTCCTTCAATCCATACCGTGTTTCTGATTAATTATACAAATAAAAACTTTAATCTATATTTTGATGCTTTTTCACACTGATTTAAGAAAATACGAGTACTCTGTATTTGTTTTGTTTTTGTTAATGTCCTAAGCTGTCAAATGAGCTAATGCTACTAAAATAAATTTGTGGGTTTTTTTCTTTATAGGACAGAATGAAAAAGAACTGCACTTCATAGCTGAGTTTCGAAATAAAGATCAGAGTGATTCCAGTATAATCCATATTCACAAATCTTTCTTACAGCGTGTACGTGATTTTACTAGTAGCTCTATCAGAACAAGTTTGATTTTTTTCCTTGAATTTCATTGCAAGGTTCATGAGTAGAAGCCTGCTACATTTTCTGTTCTATTTCTGCATTTTTTATTATCCCACTGTCATGTACCTGACATCCTCAAGCAAATGTACAGAGTGACCTGTTCTACTCACAGTTATTCAGAGCTAAGTACTCTAGTTATTTCAGGTGAATGCAAAAACCGAGCATTTGGAGCCTCAATGTGAATTTTTTCAACTGAAATATAACAATCACTTAATGTCTATTGTCTAATGTCTTCACTGAGCTTCATATTTCTTTTGTACAAAATTGGTATTAAAGTTCTTTGATAATTTTAAATGTCTCTGTGTTTAAGTTCACAAAAATATTAAAGTTTATAAAAAATGTTAAAAACTTTGGAAGGAATTAGGTAAACTTGTAAATTTTTGGTGTACTGGTAAAAGGTAAATCACTTGGATATTTTTTCAGAATACATAATGTAATCAATTTTGACTTAAGTGTCATATGCACAAAAAAAAATGCTTATAGACAAGTATTAGCAAATTTTTCTTTCACTGAGAAAGAGCCAGCTCGTCATATATTTTCTGCCTTTTCTGTCTTGACACAGCTATAGAAGGATTCTCATTATAATGGCTGTTATTCCAGAAATGTAAAAGCTGCACACTTAGAAAATGTTGGCTTGTACATAATCACCCAGGAGTTCTTAAGCAAGAGTATGCACTTAAGGCCCAAAAATTACGTGTATGTGAAGTGATTAATTTGCTTAGCGAATTCCACAGTCTAAACTTGCTATAGACTTTAGGCATAAAGTGGGGGACAAAATAAAACATACTGAAAATGAGTTTCGTTACTGCACAAAAGCTACTGCAAAATGTAGTAGATATCATGCTCCTTAGAGAATATTCCTATTCCAAATATTTATATTTCATTGAGTATCTGTGTTAATTAAAATCAAATTCTGTAACCTGATTTTTTCAAAGAATGCCTGGTACTTTTTATGAATGAAGAATAAGAAAGATGTTAAGTTAGGAAACTGAATCAAGATTCCAAACTCTTGCAAGTATTCCTCTTAGAGAATACATTTCCTCTCAGACCAACCTGCAGATCAGGGGAAAAGGATCAAATTTGTTTTCTATCTATACTTTCTAGCGGGTAAGGTGACTTCCTTCAGTGCTGTGACCAAGCTATAGGTAAGTCATGAATTTTCTCAAAGCTTAGAAAGCATGGGCCTCTCACAGCACAGCACCTCCAGCTCAGATCAGCAGCAGCCAACCTTATCCAAACCCTGAACATAGACCTGGAGAGCTGGCTGGTGCACCAAGGGTAACACTGAAGGCCTCTATCAGGAGAGCTAGCATGTTTGGACTCTTTCATTATTGTTGAAAATCTTAATAGCGCTCTGCTCTGCAGGCTGCCCCAGAGACACCTCTTTTCTATCTGAACTTGTACCAGGATTACCCTATGGTGTTTTATTCAGCCTTGGTACTGTGACATGTAAGGCAGTGGAGGTGTAGGGAAAAAAAGCAAAGTTAAATTGTTTCTTTGCCCTCCTTTCTGCCATAAGGACCTTGGGAAGTCATAGCTGGTCTCTGAAGTTTAATTTCTTCATCAGTAAATTGGAATGAGCTCCAGTTCTTCCTTGGCAAAGAGTTTTTTGTTCCCTGGCTGAAAAAGAAGCAACAGACACTAATTAGGTATTATGGAAATATTAAAATGCTTAACAGCAAGCACTCCTACATGTACTAGACAGAGAGTTTTCTTGTACATATTTGTGAAAACGGTATCGTTATGATTTCTAAAATCACCAAGTGAACCTGTTATTGACATGTTTCTGACTTCATTTTATGATTTGAAAGCATCTTTTTTCTTTAGTGCTGTTACCTTGAGGGAGATAGAGGAAAAAGCAATAGAATAAGATTGACTGTAAATCACTGATTACTCAGAGAGTCAGATCTCTTGCAGGGCTCTGCTGTGGAGAAGACCACTGTGGTATTGTTTTATTACCTCTGCCTTCGAGATAACATGCTATGAATACTAATGTTAAGAGGAAACAATGAACAAGAGATGGGGTGCAGGTACATAATAGCCAAAAATAGAATGAGGTTGTCAGCTGTTATTTCCATCTTTTATAGAATAACTAGGTCTAATCTATAAGCTATTAATTTTGTTTAAAGTGGTGTACATTCACATTGTTGTGCATTGATTCCAATTTTCTGAGCTGCTCCTAAACCAGATTATTTTTTCATTAGGCATGTGTAGTGTCTTGAAACTAGAAAACTCACAAGTTCTCTTTTAGAGGATACTTAAGCAACAACGCAGAAATGACACTTCAAAAATTCCTGAAACACCCTCATTCCAAAAAACCCATACTCCTAAAATTTCAGCATATGTCACGATAGTCATGGCTAGCAGGCTATGTGACAGGATAAGATATGTTATCATTAAAAGTATGCAACAAAACAAAGTATTAAAGGAAAGCAAAATATTTCACAATGAACATACAGTACTTTAGATTGGACAGTCATCTGATCTCATCTCCTGCTATATGTTAGGTGAGGATGCTCAGGACCTTCTACAGCTGAGTCTTTAATATCTCGAAAAATTAAGATTATCCAGCTTCTTTGGAGAACATCTTCCAGTGTTTGACTGTCTTCACTGTGAATTTGTATATAGAGTCAATTTCCATTATGGCAGCTGTCAACTGACATGGTTTCTAAGCTTTTTACTTTGCAGCTTGGACAATATTCTGGCACTCTTCTCTCTCTAACAAGTAAAAGCTAGCTGAATGCAGCAAACAGGTTGTCTCTCAACATTCTTTTTTCCGTGTTGAAGAAACCCAGCTTCCTCAGCCTTTATTTCATATGTTACTCCTGCCTCTTCATTATTCAGTTTGTCAATCTTTCTCCTAGAGCCCCAAACTAGAAAAATATCTTCAAGTGCAGCCTCAGAAATGCCCCACAGGGGAGCACAGCTGCTTCCGATTGTCTGCTGGCTATGCTTGTCCTAATGCAGACCATTAAAACTTTAGCCTTCACTAAAACTCACTGCTGATTTGTGCTCAGCTAGTGGACAGCTAGGCCTATCAGATTCATTCATACAAAATT
Source organism: Struthidea cinerea (assembly GCA_013397865.1). NCBI lineage: Eukaryota > Metazoa > Chordata > Aves > Passeriformes > Corcoracidae > Struthidea > Struthidea cinerea. Next base: position 3,012,978 of record VZTI01003755.1, on the reverse strand, counting down.
ACTCCCCAAGCAGTCAACATCCACCTACATTGTGGCATGGTGTTATTGCATCCCAACCATAGCACTTTTAGTTTTTATAAGATGAATTTCATTATGTTTCTGCCAAGCTTGTTCCTCCAGCTCCTGGAATTCTCTGTGAATGTGTACAAACTACTTCCCAAACTCACTTTCTTCTGAAAACTCACTAAGTCATTGTCATGGATGCAGTGACATATTTCACTTGTAAGAGGGAAATAGTGGTATGTTTATTGATACAGATCAGTGATTTGACTAAGCTTGATAGTAAACGCAAGTGATTCAGTAAGATTCACTGGCGAGGTATTCATTTAGTGCGTAGAGTACAGAGTCAGATAAAACCCTCAGGAAGACATTCCTGGTGAGTCATGATATTCAAAAAGGACTTCCTTGAGTTCTAAACTCCTTTCTGAGTGGAGTTTAGGTCTGGCTGGATCCACATAGACAGGACAATATGGATCACCAGGCTTCATCAGGGGCCTGTGTCTGAAGGACTACATGTGCACAAGCAATCCTTTCTATCACTCAGCTAAGATTTCAGTTTGAGTGCACTTATTCCAATTCACCAAGTGTCTGACAAGATAAGGATTCCCTCAGCCTCAAGGAGTAACCTTGTGAGATGTTCCTGTGCAAGGGGAGATCCTGGTGTGCAGACCACTGCTATGCAGGAGAGCTCAGTGGGCCCTGAACTCTCCACTATTTATGAAGTAAGATGACTGTCTTGCAGCCCTTTTTGCAAAGCAGACATGTTTTGTGTTGGCACGTGCTCGACTATCCCTCATCTGTTGAGCAAGGCTTATGTCCCTTAGGCACTGAGCAAGATTTATCGTCCTTAATTATTGCATTACCTGTATGCCAGGTGCAGCCACCACTGAAAACATTGGTGCCTACTGCTCAAGCAGAAAAAGTGAGGGGAGGGAGCGCACTATCACAGTCATTAATAAAGATCTCCAACAGCATGAGCCCTAGGAAGGCTGTTATTCCCAAAGGAATAACACTCAAAAATATGCTTTTGAACTGCTAATGACTTATAAGCAAGTTTTTTATCAGTCCAGTGAGTCTTACCTACCTTTTCTCCATCTTTTTAGGCCACTTCTTTTCAGTTATACTACAGAGATTTTACAGCTGACCCTGCTGCACTTGCCCACTCAGCCAGTTAACACGGTGTAGAAGACAATCATATTGAACAGACATGATCTGCCCTTAGTGAATCCATGCTAGCTATTTCCAACTACCTTTTTCCTTGGAAATAGCTTCCAGAAGGATTTGCTGCATTTTCTTCACAGACAGCACGTATTACCTCGGCTCTTCTTTCCAGTTTAGAAGATGGGCATAATAATTATCTTTTTCCATGCTACAGGGAATTCCTTTGACAGGTACAACCCTTGAAGATGACAGACAGGGACCTTGAAATGCCATCTGACATGTCTCTCAGAAGTCTTGAGTGTCTTCAGTCTGTCCCCATTGAATGTTAGTACAGTTTGTTAACATGGTCCCTTACTTGATATTTTCCTGCTGTAAAGTTGTACTTCATTTAGTCAGACATGGGAGGCCTGACAGCAGACATTGCAAGTACAAACTGATACAAATGAGAAAATTAGTATCTCTGACTTCTCCATCATCAGCAATTCACTTGTTCAGTAATGCAAGCCTACATCATCTTTGGTTTCTGTTCTGGTTGTTGCCAGTGTACCTACTGTGCTATACTTACAGTGTACAGTGTACCCTTCTTGTTAACTTTCACATTCCCAGCTTCAACTATAAGCTTTAGTTTTCTTAATTGCCTAATTCCATCCATGCATCTCATATGTAGCTGTAAAATACCGAGAACGGCAAGAAGCGACATTCATGTAATATTCCTATTTTTCTCCTTGTAGGAAATCTCGATTACCTCCTTCCATACTCTTTCTATTTGCATTTGAGTTCAACCAGGAGTTTTTATCCATGCTGGCCTTATGTCAAGCCATTATAATTTCGTGGACCATTCTTGTGTTTTGAGGAGTTTGCCCTCTGCAATAACCAGCTGTCTTGAGATTTGGTTTGTTGGGATTGTAGGTTTTTTCTGGTTTCCCCCCCACCCCCTTTTTTCCTTTTTTTTCCATTTGAAGCAACATCCAAGGGATTCTTTTTACCAATTACCTGAACAAGCTAAAGCCTCATCTTCTAGGTCCCGTGCCTTGACTATACCTTTGCTCTTCCTCATTTTCCTGAGGATACTTAATGAAATCATCTGATAGCACTTGGAATGAAGCTTGCTGTTCACCAATCACACTACTCATTTTTATTCAGAAGCAGCAGTTCTGGCAGATCTGACTTCCCACCTTCTGCCCATTCAGTATCTGCATCAAAACACTGTTCTTAATGCACTCCAGAATTCTCCTGGTTTGCTTGTGTTCAACCATATTGCCCTTCCAGAAGATGCTGGGGTAGTTGAAGTCCTCCACAATAACTTTGTATTGCAACCATGAGACTTCTCCATGTGTTTGAAGTATTTATGAAAAACTGTTTGATCAGGAGGTCAGTATCCAGCACCTGCATCATGTTCTGTTTCTCCTCAAATCCAGTTTCAAAAGGAACTGATCAGCCTTTTGTATCCTCTATAACACAGCTCTCTATATTTAATTAATCTATTGACATAAAGCATAATATCACTTTGTTTTCTTCCCTTACTCTTTTTCCAATATGGACCTATGACAACATGCCCCATGTTCTATTATTACTTGACTGCAAATTTAGCAAGATTTGTAACAACATTACAATTAACTTTGTTCCTAAATTATCCGTCTGCCACAAAATTGATTTGTCTCTCCTGTCCTCCATTTAATTACACTTCCATTACCATTCGGCTTTTGCTGGGAATAAGAAGTCAGGTTTTATTGCTGAAGATGAGTCCAACACAGCTCCATAATGTACTGCCTGAGATTAAGAATATAATGAATATATTTTCTGTATTTTGTCCATGGTTGTGGGGTTTTGTGGTTTTGTTTGTTTGTTTGCTTGTTTAGGGTGATTTTTGTAGTTTTTTTCCTTTTTTATTTTTTTCTTGTCCACATATTCACATCCTCAGACAAACATGCCTAAACAGCATAGAGTGCTACAATACTAAGCTGTCTTTTTATTACGACTTAGCAGCAAAAATGCATTATTCTTATATTCAGGCTTATATTTCAACTATTCTTAAAAAAAGACTTGTACATTTTAATTTATATTTGTGCATAAAGTGAAGAATAAGCTGTAACACCATGTCTTCATGCACGTAAATTAATTACATGTTTATTATTTGAAAGAATAATAATGTGAAAATACCACTCCTCCTGAGGGAAGCCTCTTTAAAAATATACATATTTCTTGTTTTCTATAGTGATCCCTGCTTGTTTTTGGTACATTCAACTTGACTCTCCAAAGCAATTTGTCTGTGTGATTCAGCAGTTAACATGGCCAGGGGACCATTCCCAATCAACAGTTTGGATGTTGACATTTTTTAGAGGATAAAAGAGTTTAAAAGTATCAACACAATCTAGTCTGTACCAATTGGCCTCAGGGACAGATACTGACCATGTACATTTTCTCTCCTAATATACTCATATATAGTAGACAGTTCATTTTTACTTATTGCACATATTGAGTCCTAATTTCAAAAATTCTTTATTATGCATTGTAAAAAGTCTAAAGTTTGGATATTTTACAAATACAGAGGAGGAATTCAGCTTTTCATGTGAGAGGAATCACTCATAAGTTGGAACACAACATAAATACAAATAAATCATGATGGCACTGCAGATAAATAATTGTTCTCGCTACTTTTCTGTCACATTGATTTACAAGGCTTCTTCTTTTAGCCTTAGGTTTAGGGACATCTCAATTATAGTCAGTTTGGAACAATAACTTGATTTTGAGAATTAGTTACAACTATATTCTTAAAGTGCTTTTTAAAATCACGTCTCATGATGTAGAGTACTGATTGGTGTCATGGAAAGGTTTTATCGCCTTGAGGTTAACTCTCATTGAAAGACGGTTAACTGGACCTAGGATACTCTTCAACTATTCAGATCACAGCTTTCTTCCAAGTCATTACATATTTTCCTTTTGTCAATTCAATGTTTCCATTCAATTTATGAAACTGTACAGGCTGCCACACATTATAAATTTCTATGAAATTCACAGTCTATCCTATCCTTAAATCCAAAATGCTTTAAGTTAGACTGGTGGTTAACAAGATCGAAATTAATTAAAAGATATCAGGACTGGTGTGTTATGCTTTTATTTTAATTAGAAACCTATTGAAATGGGTAAAAAGCAGGTCTCCACAAATGAGTGAAATCAAGTGCTACCTTCTCTGCTCTAAGATATATGGACACAAAACTTTAGTGTGAAATTTTACCTGCTAAACCAGTAACTTCCTATTTTGCTCTCATGCCTCCTCCACACTTAAACTTTTTCACTTTATATAGCTCTTATAGTCTATGTCTAGTTTTAGAATTCATTAGTAGTCCATGTAGCTGCATTGCCTGGCTCTTTGGAGAGACAGTATCAATTTTCCTTTTATTGGCTTAACTTTTTTTCTTATTCCCCTCCAGTCTTAAGGTAGAGGTGAAACAAAAGGGTTTTTCATATGTATAAATTGTGTGATGCAAGTCAGCAGTGCAGGGTTATAGGATCCCCTTAGATTTCCTGAAAATAACACAAGAGATAAACAAATCTCAGCTCGAAAAATTGAAGTTCATGTTCTGACCTACCCTGATTTGGTCATCTAACAGTTCAATGTCTAACAGATTTATGTCACATGTTATTTTTGCACTCAGTAAGATACAGTTAGCCACGTCCAGAAAGTATTTCATGTCATGTTAGGATGGGCAATAAAAATTACATTAATAGACCTCTGGAGGTTCCTACGCTTTCTACTAAGATATCAAAGAAGACTGAAGATGACTACAGTTTAAATGTCTAACTTCTAGACATACAAAATTTTACCTTATGTTTAACATGTGGTAAAGTTGTCTTACATGTGGTAAAAATTATATTTATACAAATAATACAGTCAAATAATTTCACTTTTTTTTTGCCCCTTGAAACACAAGTCCTGGAAAGCAGCTTTGTATTGAAACTCTTGGCATTATTTTTAGAACAAATTTGAAAGTCAGGTTTTCTGAAAAAAAGGCAATCCATACACGTTTATAATAAAGACACTAATATTATTTGTTTTGGTTGGCTTTTTTTTCTAGTAAAATGAAATTTTAATCCAGTCTCATGACTCTTCTAAAAAATTTGGTAATATTATTACATTTTAATAAAGTATTTGGCTATTTCTTAGTTACAGAGAGTCAAAAATAGGTAAAGATCTTGACCTTCAGCATGAACCCTGCTAAAGCACTCTTTATAACCAGTCGGGCACTTAACACAGACAAAATACCAGCAGATTGTATCATGACTATTACTACTATCTATGACATTTTACTGAGCAAGTTTCTGATTGCCAAATGGAGAAACAGTGGAACTGATAGTGCTGCAGAAGGTACAGGACTAGCCATATCAGCTTGTCAAAGGAGTCATCTCAGGGCAGAAAAGAGAGAGATAAAAATCAAAGAGGTAGATAATACCATTTTATTAGTTGGTGTCTTACAGGGAGAAGGATCTAGGAGACAGTCCTTGCTTCCTGAACAGTTTCTAAAACTTGAATGGCTTTAAAAAACCATAGGCTACCACAGCAGGTTTTAATTGGAGTTTGATACGATACCATTTGTAATTCTATCAGTATGCATGTATAAACATTTGCATACCTTTAAGATGCGTGCACAAAGCAATTCAGAGCATATTTAACACAAGTCTACATGATTAAGTTCTATGCAAGGTAGTGGAACTTCTATCCTTAATAGAATTGTGGACTTCTATCCTTAATAGAAAGGTTATATATGTTAAAACCCTATCAAAAAGTGTTTTATGGCAGTATACGGCAAATGGTATATGTTAACTAAAACCTCACATCCCTACTTCTTTAAGCATAAAACTGGACACTACATCAAACTCTGCCTGTGTTGTCCCATGTTCTCACCCTCTCTGCCCCTTTCTTCTACCCTGAGCCACTTAGGTGCTCTGCAATTTACATTTTTATTCCAGATCTGGAGTTTCCCTTAATAATCATCTATGGCCCATGTACCTATGCAAAAATGAGTGTTAAAAAATCCTCTTGTATATTTTTAATGAGTGTCTGCACGTATTTAGAGAAAATGAGAAGATCACAACAATGATAGCAGCATCCTTTTGGTCAGAAAATCTGTTTATGGGTATCTAACCCTGGCAGAGGTGTTTTAAACCTTCATTGCAGGAGAGGAAGAGGTGAAGTATTAAAACCTAATCTCTTAAACATTGACATCCATATTGGCAAAAACATTATCACACAAAGATCTAAGATTGTTTTTTTACCTCTGTAAAATGCACATAAATATCCTTAGCTGCTCTGTGAAAGCACAGTAAAATATCCTGATAGACATACAACCAACTTGTGGAGTACATTTTTGTTATAACTTTTTCCAAATTATATTTTAGTATATGTTGAACCCGTCCAAGAGTATAATAATTTCTAACAATACAGCAAAAAGTGTATTTTTCATGTTGAATGTAAGGAAGCTCTTAACACTGTTAAAAGTGGTTTATCAGTGAAAGGCTAGCTTCCTCTTCCTTACAGAAAGGACCTTAAACCTCAACACTTGTCAGAAACACTCAGAATCAGGAAAATTAACTCTATTATTCTTACTCACATAGTCTGTGACCTGAAAGGATATTTTCATTTTTTTTAACAAGCTAAGGAACAGCCTTTCTTTTGGTTTATGCCTCCACCTGAATTTTCCACTTTATTCTCGACCTATATGTCTACAGGATAGAAAGAAAACTGATAGCATTTCAGATTAGAACAGAAAAATACAAAAAGCACAAGAAATTCTTTAGATAGATATGTCACAGTATGATAACCATAAGAAGAATAACATGGATTTCATACTGCTACACCTTTTCTTACATTTCATCACATTTTATACAACCAGTTTCACATTTGAAAATTCCTACATGGCAGAGGAACGGACAGAAGATTTTACCTCTGGAGTTTTGGAGTTTGAAATATCTTTAGAATATACACGTACAATTCTCTACATTGTAATTGAAAACCTAGCCAGGAATACCTGTGCTGATGAAATCAGCAGTCCTTATAAGGTATTGTCTGTTTATATTTTGACACTGCTTTCTTAATTTATGCCTTTTGTAGATGTTTGGTGAATCAGTATTCCTAAGTGCATCAACTCTATGACAAATCAGTGGAGAAGGCGCTCCACTTGTGAGCATTTTGCTTAGCTCTTCTTTGGATTTAGAGATATAAATCATGATCATGAGTTTCCTCCTTAAAAAAATACTTATTCTTGGTACTGAGACTTTAACCACGGGGCTCTTATTTTGAAAAAAAAAAAAAAATAGTATGCTACCCTTCAGAAACATCCACACTTGCTATCTCTCAGGTCCAGTAAACGTATTATTTATAGAAACTACTGGAAGGACTATGAGAAACCTCGTGCTCCATGCGGAAGTTGGATAACTCCCTCTTTTTGTATGATGCCTGCTGAGTTGCTTCCTTGGCCTTTCCTCTGTGGGCATGAGATTTGCTTGCTAGTATTATTAATAGCTGCCTTGTTTTGAACAATTTTGTCATCTACAGCTACTGAAGTTAATGGGACTGTTTATATGCCCAAAAGCACAACTGTGCTGAATCAGTGTCTTTAATGATAAATTTTATTGATTAAGTGGGAAATGATGACATACATCATTGCAGAGGAATTTCTCGTGATTGTTCTCCCAGTGCAAACTGTCATCTCCAAATGTTACAGTAATATCTGTTCACTGAAAAAACATTGACAGTTTACCCAGAATTTCTTAACAACAATTATTTGCTGAAATTATGATAGGAAAATTATGTTTCTTTTATCTTCAAAACAGAAACTTATACAAATACTTCCCCTCCAAAATCAGATTTTTCCCCAAAAGGAATCCTGTATTCCAGAAAGATTTGTCTCACAACTAATTATCAATGAAGCTTATACACATAAAACCCTCCAAAGTATCATGGTAAAGAAATAAGACATTCACCTGTGCAAGGCATCAGAAGTTTGGCAAGGAAGCCTAACGCAGTGTGTTTTCCATTGGGAAGAGGTTGGAGACCAAGGGAAAGGCTAATACTTACTTTTTCCAAATTAAACTTCATCAGAAGTTTAATGCAAGAGAATTTTATTTGTGGATTGCTTCTTTTCCTACTTTTTGTTTTTTCTTTTTTTCTTCCTGGCTTTGGAGTTTGGAAAGATTAATCTTCACCTCTCAGCAGCTGGCTATTTAGACTGAAAAACTAACCAAAATGAGAATAGTTGCTGAACCAGATAGTCTAGCTAAAAAAGTAATGTATACTGGTTTGGACTCTATACAATGTGTTGCATTCATTTTATTCTCTGGACTGAGAGAACAATGAGGTTCTTCCTTTGAACAGTGCAATATTGTGATGTGTAATGTGTATAGATCAGCAAGCTGGATACAACTGGCAATTATAAAAAAGAAATAAAACAACAAATCAGTCTGAGTTCCTTGTTAAAATTTGCACTGTAAACTTTTAAATTAGCAAACACAAATTATTTTTCTCCAGGAGGGAAAAAGAAAAAAAAGAAAAAAACCAACCAAAACTAAGCAGAAGCTTTCCTTAAAGTATCAATGTTAAGTTGATTTTTCTGAATTATAAACAAGCAAATTGCTTTTTAAAATCTTTCAGACAGGTATTTCTTATAAAATATTGACTGTATGATAATTTTTAGAAAACATTGACTGTACTTGTTAGAACTGAGCCTGAATCTCATAACCATACAGTGAAATCAAAGCTCCCCAACAAAGTAAGGATATCGACCTGTTGGAGTGAGTCCAAGGAAGGGCCACCACTTTAATCAGAGAGATGGAGCAACTTTTCTATGAGCAAAGGCTGAGGGAATTGAGATTGCTCACCCTGGAAAAGAGAAGGCTTCACGGTGATCTAATTGCAGCCTTTCAGTACCTGAAGGGAGCCAGAAGAAAGATGGAGAGAATTTACAAGGACATATAGTGATAGAAAGAGTAGCAATAGCTTCAAACTGAGAATAGGTTTAGATTAGATGTTAGGAAGAAATTCTTTACTACGAGGTTTAAGGAGGCACAGGAACAGATTGGCCATATAAGTTGTGCATGCTCCATCCCTGGGAGTGTTCAAATTCAGGCTGGATGAGGCTCTGAGCAAACTGTTCTAGTGGAAGGTGTCCCTACCATTGCAGGTTGGAACTAGACAATCTTTAAGGGCCCTTCCAACTCAAAGCATTCTATAACTGCATGATTCTGATATTGAAATTTTACTCATGGAATAAAGCATATTCACTATTTAAACAAAGAACTGTAGAAAGTAACACATTCCAGCCTTAATGACTCTGTGATTCTGAAATTCTGTTATTTGACAAATCTTGCTTGCAAAACTGCTTGTCCAATTCAGTACCTCTTGTTCTGTTTGTTTGCTTGCTTGTTGCAAACATTTAGAAGACAGATTTTGCTCTGTACAAACATTTCAAAAAGAGCTTTAATTAATAGAAGCACACAGACTGATGTGCAAATGAGTGTTCTTGTGTTTGATTACACATTCTTGAGTGCAATTACAGGTATTCACTTCAAAAGTGCTATCATAGCCCTCCATAATGTATATTCGTGTCCACTGGTACAACTCTTATTTCAAACCTTTGAGCAGATCTAATCAGACCAAATTTTGAAAAATCTTTCTTCCTACATCTGAAACTATTATCATTACCAGAATCCAAACCTTAAACCTATAAATGTGTAAGTTATACAACAAACTGAGGTCTAGTCATGTTTTCCACCAGCTTGCCTTCACTCTAAATGGTTGCTTTTGCTGTGTTCTAAACACTGGATGTTGGGTACCATCTTTATTAATAGGAATGAATGACCCTTAATAAATTGCAATAAATTGCAATAAATTACAATGAATCTCACTAGTCCAAAAGAAGCTGAACACCAATAAAAGTTTCCCAGAGCAATATTAAGCCATACAGTTAGTGATTAAATCCCAATTTCAATTGGAATGAAATGAAAGAAACAGAAATGGAATCCAGTCCACCTAATACAGACATGTAATTAATAATTGTATTTTGTGCCTTCTTTAAACCAGTCTGCCTTAAAGTTGTGTGTTTCATGCACAAAATAAATGAAGGTTTCTTCCAAATAGCCATGGGCCAGTGTGTTCTTTGGGGGTGAAAACTCTGTGTCTGGTCCCAATAGTTATAAGTTAGGGTTGTTTTGTTTTTCTTTTTCCCACATAAGTACTTGGGATGGAGATGAAATGCAGATATAAGGAAAATTTTAACCTTAAACTCAGGAAAAGTTATGGAAACCTTTTGGAAGCTTAAGGTATGCTTAAATTCACTTCTTCCCTAAAACAAAATATAGGATTTCTGAGTTTGTCTCTGCTAGCTTCCTTCATAGTCAGTAGAAAGAAGTAGTTCCCTTTACAGAGCAATTAATCTAATTCTGAGACAAGAAACTGTAATAGGTCAGATGGGTCACCTTTAAATATTCATGGGACTGCTCTGTTGTACAGTTCTATGGCTGAAAAGAGAAACTGGAAAGTCATCTTAGATCAGATGGCTAGATGGCTAAAGTTAGGTAAGATTAATCCTACCCTTAGTACCTATTGTTTAGTATGCTTCCCACATCATTCCAAAGCATGATACAACAAACACAGCCTCAACATGGTGACTACAGTCTACATTATTTCCAACACTGATTTAAATTTTAGATTATGTTTGTGCTGTTTATTAAGTGAGAGCAGGTCATTAAAATTATTGAAGGAGAAAACAGTAAGAGTTGAAAACATAAAAGATTTATCCCACGCCTCTCTAGAGTGCACCATATATTAGAACCGCCTTAGCAAGGGAGGCATAAAATTGCTGAGTTGCAGCTCTGACCTGTGCTGGTAAGAGTCATGTACAACTCTCACGCTGTTTAATTCACTTTAGTTAGAGAGTTGCTCCTCTTGGTCTGAGAATTTTAATAAGGAGACTCTAGGATGGAAATACAGAAATAATTTTAAAATAAAAGGAAGCAGTTAATAAATTTAGAATGGATAGATAAGAGAGTACTGGTGAACCTGTGACTTTGCTTTTAATGACTTGCTGCAAAATTTAAATAACAGTTTAATATATACCATTCAAATAAGATGCCTGGCGAAGAAGATGACGAGAGACTTTGCTTACCCTTGCATTTAATTTTTATTTTATTTCTCATCCTGATTAGAACAAATTCTTTAATATTCAAGGCATTTCAATGAGCAAAGAGTATGGTGTAATATTTATAGTTTAAGAACACTGCTAAAAAGACTTCCAGAAGAAGGCATAATTCCTTTTTTAAAATGCAACACTCTGACCATAAGGGGTATTACGAGAGGTCACCATGTTGCATAAAATATATCAAAGGATTGTCCACGTACGCTCTGCATGAACAGAAAGCCTATTGAATATTTCCCTTGGGTGGGTGTAGATTTAAAATGTATGATAATACCATTCTGTAGATAACAAAATAAGTGTTTTACTGAGCTTTTTCAGACATTTGGAAATTCATTCAGTTTATGGCAGGCTGGTACCAAATTTACTATGAAAGGTCCTTGGTCCAACTTAATTTTTCTTAATCAAACTCTGAAAAGAGTCACTGCTTCCTGAAAAATTAGAAACTTCAAATATAATGATTATTCTCTCTCTTATAGAATATAATGCTTCCCCTATTTAGGTCCCTTGACTCTTAATATCTCTATATGTATATGACAGGGCTATAAAGGAGTTATAGGCTTTATTGCCTCTGCCCAGCCTCACCCCACCTGCAGACTCAGGAGCTCCAGTTCAGTTTAGCCCAGGGCTATTAGCCCTGGCATCAGCAATGTCACAGGAGTGTTGGTCTCCAGATCTGTCACAGCCTTGCCTTGTCTCATAATGGAATCCCTTGACCTGAACTTCAACCCCTGGACTGAGTTCCTGGCCTGATCTCAGCCACCACTGTCACTACGGACCTGCCTAGTCACTACAAGACCTGATCCCAACTCTGACCTATGGATTGGCTTTCCAGCTCAACCTCAGACCTGCCTCTTCAGTATGACCTACCCCTATGATCCAGACACTTCTTTGGCTCTGACCACCCTCTCTGAGTCTACCCTGCTTGCCTCACTGGATCCTGCGGGACAGCGTCTGCTGGCCTTGAAATTTTCCCCCGGATGCCTGGCTAGGTTTCTCTGACAGTTTATCAGCAGTACTTACGCTCAGTATTGATCATATTAGGATGAAGGAATTTTGTGTTGGCTTCTAAGAAGCATTAAGAAACCAAGGATTGCCTTATACCCTTGTAGGAACACCACCTGGAATTTCAGAGTAACATATACCCAAGAGTCACAGGGGAGCATTCAACAGAAAGCATGGAAAAGAAATGACATAAAAGGCCTTACATAGTTCAGTTATACTATATTTTTTTACTGACAAATGGATAAAAAAATTATAATTTCCAGATGGTCAAATCCTCTTTGGAAATGTTCTTGTCCCAGTGACAAAAAATAACACATCAACAACAGTTGCTTATAGTCTAGAAGGAAATCCATAAATATCACTAAACCAATACAAGATGCAGACAAACAATGCTAAAGTGGACTTACTGACTTTATTCAAAAATCAGAGAAAAATCAGACTGGAAATATGACCTCATATTTTTTTTAAATGTTTTCTACATTAGTCATATGAGCAACACATGATATGAAAATTCTCACCAGGTGGGTTTCCAAAAAGCCACAGAACAAAGAAATACATTTTAAATTCTACATATTGAATTAGCATCTACCTCATCTGAGATCTACTGTATGCATCCTCTTTATGGCTTAACAGATCTTAAAGATAGTTTCTGCTTTCTGTTCCCCTGGAAAAAGTACATCTATGTCTACAATCCAATCATTAAGTAGACACTGTGTATATAAAAAATAGTTTCCACCTACCAGGAATAAAATAAAATTTAAGATTGTGGCACAATACCATGTGCTAGACACGTAAATTTTTTTGGGGTTGGTGTTATTTTTTATTTACTGTGACAAGGTCATCTAGGGAAATACAAACTTCCTGCACTTTCTACTTTTAGAAAATACAGAGAGAATTGATTCGGGTCATAAAAGTCAGTGCATTAAGAACATTAACCAAGAAAAGGACTCTGGGAGATTTATAAATTAATGTGTGCCCTACTGACCATTAAAAACCATGAACCTTGCTTTTATCCTGTTTATAAGGTTGCTGTGAGGTTGAACAGAACAAAGTTGACATATCTGTAATCTCCACTGGGTCTACTAATCCCTCACCCTACTTCTGTCTGAGCATTAACCTGTGACATGACTTGAGATGAGGTTCTCATCAATGCCAAATGTCTGGCAGGTACAGGACATCTATTCTTTGAAAGTGAATGAAGGTTTATAATGTTTAATACAAATCCTGCAACTTTTTTATTTATATTCCTTATGTTAATGTGAGCAAACTTTTGACTCATAATGTCGAGCTGAAATACATTTTCTTCTGAGCTCCTAAACTCATAAAGATTAAACCAAAAGGGATTTGTCCATCACAGCAAATTACATATGTAATATGATAGACAAAGACAATTTACTAGGATATACTGATTTTTAAAAGCTTTTGGCTCCATAAATCAGGTTTTCTGGTTTTGAGACTAATGTAATATAGGATAACTGATAAAATATTACCATACCTTTGTTCCTATTAGTATATGAAGCAAAATGTAATTGCCATAAACCATAAAATACAATTGTAATTTTAAACCCCTAGTGATTTCTTTCACCATTCCTTTGATTTTATTGCTTTTATTATTCAACAAAGTTTGGAGTAGAATGGAAGTTCTGGGTGAAGTGCAGCAAACCAGTGTACTTCAAATCTCAGAGGGGGTGGATGGGGGGACATGGAGAGACACAGCTGACAAAAGTATACACCCCAGACATGTGTTCCAGTATTAAAGATCTGCATTCAGTGGGTAAAATTCCTCTCCAGATCATGACCCTCACTGGTAGGTACAGTGAACCACCTAAAGAAAAGCAGTTACTTTAGATAAACAAATGCAGCATAAAACTCAGGAGAGTGATATTGAAGGCAGTGAAGGAATAGATGTTGGTGAGCTGTAATGAAGATGTAAAATAGGATTGCATAGGAAAGGGTGTGATCTATTGCCTTCATGATCTGTGCTAGGAAGCAAGTCTGAAAGATGCCAGTAATTGTATTTTTGTATGTGGAGTTGGACTTGTTTTATTATCAGAGGGTGAAATTAATCAGGAAGGGAAAAAAAATGTGAGTCCAAAACAATGACAACAAAACTGAGTTTTACTCTTCTCCCTGCCAATTTTATCATTGACTTTGTAATTAAAGCTTGCAGAGTTTCCTGCTTTTTTTCTCTAGATTTCTTTAGAAGAGAATAAAAAAAGAGGTAGATTTAAAATGCAAAGAACATTCTCTCCTGCTACATGCACTAGAACTGCATATTAAGGCCAAAATGTTTTGCTTGAGTATCTCAGGCTTCACTAACCTTCAGTAAATCCTAGGCCCAGTACTGAAAAAATCTGCACCTGGATCTCGAAATCTGAATCTGTGACTTTTATGTAGCATCTTCCTCTCCTCGCAGTGAGGAAAGTTATTTTAGGAATAATGCAGCCTGCACTCTCTTTGGGTCTATCTCAGCTTGGAACATGGGCAGCAGCTCGGAAAGGGGCCACTCTGCTCGTTGTGCTCTTCTGGAACACAGCAGCCCAAGGAAATAATACCAAAGATGGATTGTAGCGTAACTCCTTACATGAACAATTTTCTTTTTTATCTTATGCACCTGGTCTGCTTAACCTGTTTTTTGGATAACTTGTTTGTTGGAGTACTTGGCCAAGTACTTAATATACGTCTGAGAGAGTTGATCTAAGGTTTCTGGATGAAGACACTTCAGTTTTTAACTTCTTCATAATTGTGAAAGCACCACTGCCTTTTCCTAGCAATCCTGATCTTACCTTTTTCTAGAGCTTCTAATTCTTCCGCAATATAGATTTACAGATTTTGCCAACTAAATTCTAGATTTATTTATTCTTTTGGGGAATGTATCAACGTAAGTAAAGAGACTTTGAGAGAATGTCTTAAAAATTTTTCATCTCATTTTATACAGGACAAAAATAAAATTATGTGTTGTAAATATACAACACCTATTCATGTCACA
Source organism: Struthidea cinerea (assembly GCA_013397865.1). NCBI lineage: Eukaryota > Metazoa > Chordata > Aves > Passeriformes > Corcoracidae > Struthidea > Struthidea cinerea. The sequence goes on along the minus strand of VZTI01003755.1, from coordinate 2,997,636 downwards.
ACACTTAAATTAATTTCTGTCTACTGTTGAACCACTATTTTGGATAATAGGAAATCATCTACTTTGGGGCTCTTCTGATTATTTGTATTTTCTTCTTTTTCTCTGACTTGTATCAGAGAATGCAATTTTTCACTCCACTCCCCACCCTCCCTGCCATCTTTAACAACATTCCTTTCATTCTGTTTCTCTAAAATCAATTTGTGAGTGATGCTTTTTATAATATCCAGGACTCTTATGAAAGAAAGTCCTTGCTGGTTCATTCTTCCTATGTGAACTCACTGATTCATGTGATTTGGTCTCTTCATTTTTCCTTGACAAAGTCAATAAGATGCCAGTGTATGTCTACATGAAAGACCTGTGGAGGCTGCGGGTACCAGGGCTGCATAATTGTCCATTAGACATGTATTTCTCACATATAGTGAATATCTCTGGGCAGAAAAAACCTCACTAAAGTAATTAAACTAAGAAATGTTATATTTAATAATGGTGTGGTTTTTAACAAATCACATTTTGTGAAGTTTAGATTTATTTTTAATTTCAGACAATGGGCTATTTGACAAAGTAAAATACCATCCACTGTTTCTTACTTGGTACTGCTTTCAGAATTGGATTACCCATAAGTTGGGTTTTCTTTTACCCTTGAATTGGACATGTTCATAGTTGGCATTAAAATTTGAATATGTATATACAAGAAAGCAAAGAAATGCATTCAAGAGTAGAAATAAGAGCACACCAGAATAAAGGTGATAATTGCTATAAATCATAAAAAAAGAATAGAGGAAGAAAAGCTCACATAGGCCCAGAAACAACACTGTACTTTCTGGACTCATTTTAAATAGGTTATATTCAATCTAGATGCAATAAGGCTTCCTGTCATGTTGTAAAACAGAAGTGGTTCTGCCCCCCAAAAATAAATCAGTTCTTTAAAATGGAGATTAAGAATAGTGGAAGAAGGTTGTGATGCCTAGTAAGCATTGTATTTCTGTGGTGTATATGTCAGTGGTACTGTTCAGTCAACAGAATTAAGGGGAAAAACCCAACACTGCCATTCTGCACATTAAGCATTTTGGCTTAGGTCAGTACCAGCTGTCCTTGGAGAAGATGAAGCTTCTGCAGAAAGTGATGTTATGAGATTTAGTGCTGTTTCAAGGTCTTTGAAAAAAAAGAGGAAACTAGTGCTCCTTCTTTCTCCTTTCCTTTCAGAAAAAAAAAAACCACTGCAGCGACCTTTCGCTTCCCTTCACCTTCATGTTTTAACATAAGAAAAACTGTAATTTCCTTAATAATAGTACTACTTCCAGAGTCCATTATAGATATTATAAAAGGTAATCACCCTATAGTACTGGGACCTTACACTTATTTCTAAAGACCTCCTGGACAATTAGTCTCAGGACCATTATATATTTTGATGTCTCTTCTGACAGTGAAGGGAAAGCTTTATTTTATCTCACAGGTCTGATACTCATTTCTGGCGTTAGTTTGTTAATTTTGTCTCATAAACCCCCCAATTATCCGACTGTCCAAAAGTCTTTGAGCGCATAATGAATGGTCTCAAATATGAGAAAACAGGAATGCATTGCTGTTCTTGGATTGTCATGGCTACGTACAAGGACCTGCACTTCACAGACATCATCTCAGGAAATCAGTTCAGAAACTAATGTCTGAAATGGATGGCAAGTATCTGATTCAAAGTAGGTTTTCTTCTAAGTTGTAACTATCATAATAAATTCAATCATATTATGCTGTGCCACACTGCTATACTAGATGCTACTTAAGTCCAGGCAGACAACAACCACAGGCTTTCCCTCATCCACTAAGTTGGCCACATTGCCACAGAAGAAGATCTGGTTTGTGAAACAGAATCAACCTGCTTTTCATAAACCCTTGCTGGCTGGGCCGGATCCCTTGGTTGTTCTGCATGTGCTGCAGGATGGCTCTTAGGTTGATCCGCTCCATGATGTTCCCTGGAACTGAGGTCAGGCTTACAGACCTGTAGTTCTCTGGGTCCTCTTTCCAGTCTTTCCTGTAGGTGGGTTTGCTAACTTCCAGTCAGTTGTGATCTGGCCGGCTACCCATGACAGCTGATAAATGATCACTTTGTCCACCTACTAAGTCTTTTCTTTGCCTTCATTTATATACATACAACCCCAAAATTATTTATGTCTATACATAAGTATTTTTAACTACTGATCTGTAAGTAACAAATTTGAGAGGAAGAAAAATATCAGAAAATAAATGGAGTAGGAATTTTGTATTTGAGTAGAGAAAAATCCATATTAGTAATTCCTTATAAATCTACACTGGAAGACAGACTAGCAGAGCTAAACTATAATAAAATGCATTTGGCAGAGGCCAGATATCCAGCAGGCATGCATACTATTATAGACAAGGCACAAACATGCCCAATTTTATTGTTGAAAGTGGCATGCGTGAAAGGAGTAAGAGAAAGGCTTAGAGTTATTTACAGTGGAAGATGGAAGTGAAGGACACAGATGTGTAGAAAGCCAGGATTCATTAACTCTATTGTGCATAGAGATTCTTTGCAGAACAAATCCTGCCCTTGAACCACTCTCATGAAATAAATAGGAATAATAGATGGTACTTATCATATTAAAAAGACCCACCAAAATTCTTTCCTACTGAGGCTTTTTATGATGAATAAAACAGCTGTGTGTTGAAGTATCTTAGACATAAAGTCAAAGAGCATTGTGATAACTGCATTCACTTGAAATACCATATTTTTTTATAAGAGGACTTTTTTCAGGATACAGAGACCTCAGAAGAAACAATATGATCAGGCATAAGTAGAGAAACTTCAGAAGGGAACAGATCAAACTACATAAAGTAAGCTGGAGTTGCTTATTCGGTTCTAGTTCTCCGATCTGCAAATTCAGCTGTTCTCGTAATAAAATATATAAGTTGGAATAAATATTTTGTCGATTTTTTACTGAAGAAAATGAACAAATTTATGGAATTGTTATAAGGTAATATTTGAAAAACAGTTGATTTCTTTTCCAGTGGGGTATATGAAAAAGGAGGAGCTTGATCCAGAATGCAAATCAGGACAGGTGATAATGAACAATTAAGTAATGAAATCATCAATTACTATTACCTATACTACTGCTGTATATCACTGAGATCAGATTAAGAATATTGAATCACTGCCATTTCTTATTCTCCCTTCTTTTAAACTAGAAATATCTTCTGTATCCAAGTGATTCTACCTTTGATGATATTAATGAAATTATTAATTTTTCTTAGTGTATTGAATTTTAAAGTAGCAAAGAGGATCAGAATTTGTCTGTCACTGAACATCACATCATCTGTCAGCCACATGTTGCCCAAGGAAATAGGCAAGCTGTTAGCCTGTTACTAATTTTAGTTTGTCTTTATTCAGCTTGGCTTGTTCTCTTGGGTCACTAATTAAAGTTCCTGTGCTATGATTCAAAATAAAAAGTTCTTCTTTCTTCCTGAAGATATTTGCTATAATGAAAAGTGACCTCAGTTTCTTATCAAAGTGTTTACCACAGACCGAAAGCTGTTGCATTTTTGCTTTTACACAAACAGAGAAGAGCACAATATTTTGTAATTTTTGATTGATCTAACAGTTCCCATCATAATTAATGTTGTAAAATAATTGTTCCTGATAAGTTTGTATTTGTGTGCTCCCAAAAACTTTGGAAAAAATTATCAGCTGTGAGGGTGAATTTTCAATTTTCACTAAGAGCAAAATTGAGAAAAACACAATGTTGACCGCTATGAAGAACAAATTACAGCTTCACACCGTTTTCAAACTGCTATTCAAAAAGCCATTCTGAGACACAGTGGCAAATTGGCCGACATACAATTGAAGGTAGACTTGACTTTGAATGCACACAGTATTACAAAAAATATTTTCAACTCTTTTCTTGATTGTACTATTTTTTGTTCTGGTAACCAGGAGCATAACTTGGGAAGTTTATATGAATTTTAGTGAAAAGCTATCGCTGCCTTTTTTTTCTCCTTCTTTTAAGCCCTGATTACAAATCATAGCATAAATTAAGTCTGAGGAAACCTCAGGATGTTATCTGATCCAACCTCAGTAAGACTTGCCACCTTAAACTGTTCAAATAGAATGGAGGATCAGGTCTAGTATTCTATACACAATGCCATGTAATAGCATTACTAACATAAACCCCACAACTAAAACCCCAAACATTCTCAGTCAGAAACATGCTGATACATATTTGCTACCAACTGACATTTATGTGACACTTTTCCAGTCTACGGATTTGCACAGACTTTTTAGCATGAAGCTACAACATAGTTTAAGTTTTCTATCCAAACTATCTATCTGGAGTAAAAGTCTAAAAGTAAATAGATTACCATTAGGCTTATTAATCTGACCTCTTGGAGAGACCTGATCCTCACTCACCAAGTTTATTAAAAAGGGCCTTAAGATACTACCATTCCCTGAGGTAAGTACAAAGGAGAACATGAAAAAAGTTCCCAGGAGGTTCAAAAACAAACTTTACCAGCAAACTTTAGAACATCAAGAATTTGGCAAAATTTAAAACAAATATGCAATCAAAATAAAGAATTTCACGGAGCTCCGACTTAGCAAACTCTACCCATCTGACCTGAAATTACCCATATTTCAAGAAGAGGAAATTAGAAGTAGAAATTAATTGAAAGAGAAAAAAAAGAGAGAAAAAGAAAGAAAAAGAAAGAGAGAAAAACAAGATACAGCTACTTTAGATCCTAGTATATTCTCATCTGTCATACAAGCCAAGGACAAGAGGGACATGACCACATGCATGGTTTTACCTTCACTGACCTCCTGTGGCCACATCTGCCACTCCTATTACCCCCAGCTGGGGTTTCCAGTCATCCAGCCACTCTGGGGCTAGACTGGGGCTCAAGGGGTGGGGTGTGGGGCATTGCTTCCACTGTCCTGGGTGTGTTGGTGACTGACAACCATTCTGGGCTGGACTAAAAGCTCCAGAGGGGCGGGGTGTGGAGCAGTGCATGTCCCACTTTCTGCAGAATTTGCCTTGGCCCCCCTTACTCCCACACCCGTTTTTTTGAGCCAGTAATAATTTTCTCCAGTCTCACACCTCTCTACTTGATACTCTAATTCTTACTCATCTTCTCATACACAGTAACAGGAGAAGGAGGAGGAGTTAGGATCATTGCTACTATACTAATTTGTAAAATCATTAAGATACAGGAGTCATTGATGGGATGGTAAAGTCAGCATTTTTTACTCTGTCAAAAATGGATAGCTTTTATTTCAGTCAGTATCTCTTTCTGGAACAAGATAGTTTTCCAAATGTCTCTGAAGATCGTAAGACAGAAAACAGAGAAAGAATAACCACACAAAAGTTGGAAGGGACCCATGAGGATCATGGAGTCCAACTCCTGGCCCTGCACAGGACCATCCCCAAGAGTCACACCATGTGCCTGAGAGCATTGTCCAAATGCTTTTTGAACTCTGTTAGGCTTGGTGCTGTGACTACTTCCCTGGGGAGCCTGTTCCAGTGCCCAACCACCCTCTGGGTGAAGAACCTTTTCCTGATATCCAACATAAACCTCCCCTGACACAGCTTCAGGCCAGTGCTTCAGGTCCTGTCAGTGGTCACCACAGGAAAGAGATCAGTGCCTGCCCCTCCTCTTCCCCTCATGAGTAAGTTGTAGCTGCAATGAGGTCTCCCCTCAGTTTCCTCCAGGCTGAACAGATCAAGGGATCTCAGCCGCTCTTCATACGTCTTCCCTTCAAGGCCTTTCACCATCCGCACCAATATCATCACAAATAATATTACTCTATTTTATATCAAAAGGGCATTTTATCTTCATAAAGCTGATGGTTGAGTTTGGGCTTTTTTTTAAATATTGTGGAATTAAAATGCTATATATATGGCCAAGACTGCTTTAGAGTTTAAATACTAAGAAAATAACAATATGGGACACAATCACTGAACTATATGCATTTCAAGAAAACCACATGACTAAATGCTATATAGGCACTTATTTATGTCCAGCTGGTAAAATAGGAAGGAATTAATCTGGCTAATTTTTTTCCGGAGTTTTTAATCATCTTTGTTCACTTGTGTATACTTGGCTTCAACTCACAATTTGGGAAAACATTTTTTTCACATTGTCCTACATGATATGCTTGAACTTCAGTTTAAATGGGGATTTGTTTATGCACATCCCTTCATGCCTTCTTAGTCTTTTGTTAGACTCATTAACATCATATCCTAAATTAATACTACCACGCGAGGGTTTGGGTTTTTTTCTGACAGTCATTTTTTATGTAAGTGACCAGATGCACAGATAATATTTAATGAAATGTATTGAATTTTAACAAAATACTTTGCATTCTTTTTTAAGACGTATGACTTGAATTTACTTAACTTACATGAAATTTGAAATAGTGGAACCTCTGGAAACTAATGCTAATCTTTTGGCAGAAGTACCATTTTTAATAGGCCACTAGAAAACAGAAGGAAGAAAATTGTATGGATAAATGACAAAAAGTGAACACAGATTAATATTCCATTCTGCTGAATTTGAAAAAATAAATTGTAGAAATTAATTTTGCAGTTTCACTGGATTTGGGGATAAAGAAAATATGTAGCATGACTAAGAAAGATCCACAAGTTTTCACCCCCTAAATACATAAAATATATTTTAAGAGCTAAAACAAAACCAAAAAAACCCAAATCTTTCTGGTTCCTATTTTACCAATTCCAACCACATCCATCCAAAAACTCTGAGTACTGCAGCTCTGTAAAATGAAATTTACAGTGATGTAGAAAAAAGATAAAAATTCTCTTCTATGGGAACTTATTTTCACACAGAGAATGATCTTCACATTTTTGCCAAATGTCTGGTCACTTTTTACCAAAATCCTCTTTGGACAATGGTATAGGGAATAAGTACAAGCTGTACTCCAGAGAATCATAATCTAAAGTTTAAGAAATGTTGTTCATGATTCCCATGTATAAGGACTAAAGAGGTGATTTGCCTTTGATTAATTTTTATGTGATTCTACAAAGTGAGAAAAAGAGAAATACCAAAGAACATGTTTATTTTCTTTCTCTCCATAACCAGATTTATTTTTCTTTGATTTTTTTAATGTGTCTTTTTGAAAGATCTCCACTGTGGATTAAGGAGACAATCATACTAGTGTGATCTTTGATTAGTCTGGCTTTTTTTTCCCCTTCTGCAGTCATAAAATCACAAAAAATAAGAGAAACTGAAGCTAACGATTTTAAATCAATCCTAGAGGGAAGGGTGGCATGCATAAAGGAAGGGAGCACACCTCTGAAAATATCATTACAAAGGTTTGTCTTCCTTAAGTTGATAGCCTGTGAAATAAAGCATTTTATTAACCTTCTTGCAAGTATGGCTCTTGGTTTTGCTAGGAAGAGTATTGCAACTCATTTTACAAAGCCATAAATTAGTGTTTATAGTGGTAAACATCTCAAAACTGGTGTTTTGAGCAATTTTCTGACTATTTAAAATTTTACTTGGCCAAGGAATATCTTGTAGTGAAGGCTTGCATATTTACAAACATGTTTTCTGTATGGATTGCTGTAAAAAAAAAGGAAAAGTGAGCAACTTAATATTTTTTCTAATTATAGTTAGATTCATGCAGAGCTGTCCCTAAGAGATTCAGCTGAATGAAATGCCAAGAATTTGAAAGAATCTTAGAACATACATAAAGGTGCAGGAACATTTGCTATGTCTTCTTGAGCTGATGTACTTGAATTCTGAGCAAAGCGGAGGATTAATTTTTTCTGATTCATGATTACAGCTACAACCCATAGATTAAATCATGAATGGAGCATATCCCTAAGGCAGAAAGAACTAATTGTGAGAATAGAATGGCCCAGATTAGATTTCCCATAACTTAAGTACTAACTTGAAACAAGTAAATTAGGAGGCTAACTGAATCTTGTAATTCATGCAGACATCTTTCAGAATCCAAAAATTCATTAGCTTGTCTTCTTAAACATGCTGAAGATCCTTGATAATGATGTAAAAGGGTATAGTGTTATTTCAGTAATTTCTGAAGTTCCCTGAAAGACAACAACATTGGACTTGTACACAAATAAGGAGAAGACTGGTTTTGTGAGGGAGAAATTTTATTTTCAGTAATTGGAAATCAAGGAGGAAGGGAAATAATGTCTGTTATTAACATCTACTGGTTTTTATTGCATAGCGTCTCCTCACTTTTGCTTTAACAAGCATCAGTCACTTAAATAAGCAAAAATAAAACTCCAAGAATACACGTAAAATGTGTCTCCCAGATATGCCTCTGAATATTCAAAAGTGAATTATATAAGTTACTTACCAAAAACTTTACTTCTAAAGCTTAGTTGTTCTGAAAGCAGTCTAGGTAAGTGTCCATTTTCAGTGTATACTCGTCCCAAAGGATTTTACTTCAACAATTCTTTGCATGTGTCACTCCTAGGGGTTACACTACTACCTTGCTTGTTATAAGAGCTGTGTCATTTATCTAATATATTTACTGCTCTGGAAAGATGTTGTCTCTTTCCAGGCTATGTTTTTGTATTAATCAGCTGCTCTCAAAAGGGATGTTTTTTGATTTTCACCCAGACTTCTACAAACTACTACTTCAAAGGGAATAAGAAGCAAAAGAGACATCTAGGATCAAATTTAATAGTGTAAATCCAAAGAGAAAAAAGGTAGGAAGAAGGCCTCAAGATTGTCCCAAAGAGTTCTTCAGAACTGCAGCCAAGTCAGCTCTAGGGAAAAAAAAAAAATATTTTCATAAAACAAAGTCCAAATAATTTACTTAAAATCACAGAACATAACAATAAAAAAAAGAGGAACTGGTGTACTTGGCAAAAATAGAACGTAAACTACATCTAGCCAAAGAGAGTTTGTTATTTTCATGTTTTATTATTTTTTCACAAGACTAAGCTTCTCAATAACTTAATTTTCTATATGTTTAAGCAAAAAAGATAGGATAAATGATGTGATTTAGCTGGGCATTGCTTCTTGAAAGAAAGAGTTCTGCACATAATGTGTAATCTTGATGCAGTATAAACAGGAGTGTAATTGGGTTTTGTTTATCCAAGATGTATGCCAATATGTGGACAGCACAACAGTCTATTGTGTTTGTTGGCAGGTAAATTTCTCATTTAGTGAGAAGATAGCTCTTCTAAAAAGCAAACACAGAACTTAATTGATAGTGAATGTTTAATTCATTTTCATAAAAATCAATAGTGTTTCTCAAGGGGATAAAGGTGAATTAATTCATTTATCTAGATCTTTAAAGCTGATGCATAGTAAACATGAGACGTTTAACAAAGGTTAAAGAGTGCTTGTTGATAGGCCTTCAAAATAGCAGCACTATTTTGATTTGTTTGATTTCTTAACACCAGGAGGATTATTTATATTAAATTATCACTGTATCATTCCACAGTAGAATGGGTGATTCCTCATGTCATAGTCCTATTACTAGGAAACTCATAACACATGCAGCACAATCAAGACAGGAAAAAACACTTTTTTTTAAATGAAAATAAGTGCATTCCATTGTTTTGATATGACAAACATTTTAAAATACGTATAGACAGGATGCCAGTAAAAATCTTAGTAATGTAAACATAAAAAAACACTTTTATAAGCTTGTTAGAATTCCTATGCCTTGAACCTTTTAGAGTCTCAGTAATAATAAAAGAATGAAAGATAGGATAAAGGGGAGACATCTGACAATTGCAGGGCTTTCCTAATAGTCCATTATTATTGATTTGATTTGCTATTCCCTCCTTTGATAATTCCATCACATGGGGTTTTGGGTGAGTTGCTTTGGGTTGTTTTTATTCCACAACCTTTACTGTCTGCTACAAATATCAAAATTTAAAGAGTCAAAAAATCAGCCAAACAAATAAAGAAACAGACATTGGAAAGAAATAGGCCTCTTTACGTGGATTTAAATGTTGTTTAAAAACATGTATTAAATTTAAATGTAATAAGACCTATATTTTATAAATTTGTTTGCACAAGCATAGATCTCCTCTCCAGGACATTTCTGGAGTTCCCTGTTGATAAAATTGGTACTGAAGAATTGTGAAATTGTCACCAGGAGAGGAGATGACCTTGTTGGGAGTGAAGAGTTGAAGAAGTAATAATAAAAGATAAAAGTTATCTTCATATTAATAATAATATAAAACGAATACCTCAGTCACTGGTATTTCTTTAATTATAAAACATTGTTTAATCTGCCTCCCTTTGAGATAAGAATTTAACAGCTTATTAACAATGGTCATGCAAATCCTAGTTAACAGCACTAAGTGCACATTGCATTTGTAAATTCAGTCTGCTTCCTCCAAAACTGGCAAAAGACAAACAGAAGTATTGGTTCATGTAGGTTCAGCTGCCTGCACATGTAAAAGACACACCTCCAAATTCAACTGCCCCATATATAAGGACTTAGCCAGTCAGTTGCATTGGGATTTATTTGCTGATGGATGTTTGCAACTACAAAGCAGTTGCTTTAGAGGCTGTTGACTATAACAAGGCTTATAACTATAACAAGGAATTGCCAGAAATCTTGTAGTACGAGGAGACTAAATTTCATCGGCTGAAAATCCACTGAGAAGTGGCAGAGCTACCAGACCTTAATGGAACTCAGTAATCAAGAAAAAACCTGTATACCTGAGTCCTGTCTTTCTGTCCAACACTACAAACTAGGGAAAGCTTGGAGCACTTTACATTCAGCTTGGTAAATTGGTTATGATGCCATTTAGTCAGGTTTATGATGATTGATCCAAACATAATGGCCAGTCAATAAGATAACCAGGAATAGATTTCAAGTTGTATATGAAGGTCTAGTCAAGGTCTGACTTTTAGCATGCAGCTACTATAATAACATGAGGTAAGCAAAAGTCTGAATCAATAGCATATTAACTATGTGCTATATCTAATTACAAATAAAGGAAGCTACAGGCAAATCCAACTCTATAGTAAATGTGATAGAGTTTATTCATCTCTGCTCGCATATCAGCCACTTTAAAGAGGGTAAAAAATTGCATCTGGATGTTGTTAAAAAGTAGTTAATTATCTGACATGTTATCTTATCTTTTGCTGTTAACTACCCAGACAGCTTCAAGATATCTTGTTTGTATGCCCATACTTTAATTCACAAAATGTAGCCTTGGCTGGTGTTTTCTTTATCACTGCAAGAAAATGATCTGCATGTGGTTTTACTTAGAAGGAAAGCTATTGTTCCAGCTGCCCAGGGGAAGAAAAAGAAGTGAAAACTTTTAATTAGCTTCCACCCTAAATAAAAAGCAAAAAAGCATGCCATAGTTAACAGATACAGCCATAGTTTACCAAAAAAAATGCCTTCCTTATTTTGTTTTAATTTTAAGTAAATGAGAAATCAACTCACCTTCATTTGGGGTGAGTGTTGATTCATTCTTCTGAATCTTTCTAACGAAGTTGGTTTAGGTGAAACATCCTTTCTCAGAGGTTTCTGCTGGAAACTCATTATCAGCCACCACATAATAAATAATTTCAGTATGCATAAATAAATATGTTATAATTAGGTGCAGTATAATAGCAAAACTGTTGCATCACTTAAAAAGCTGCACTTACATATACAGGAAATCGAGAGTGGGTTCATGACACACAGATCTACACTACATCATTCAGTCCCATACAGAGATGCTCAAGCTAGCCCAGCACAAGACGGATCTGGATCTAGAAGCAGCACTGTTGTGCCAACACTGTGCTGTGCCAGAGCCAAATAATCCTGTCAGAAGGCTGTGCTGATGCCAAGACCCAAGTGTATATCTCTATCCAATACTGCTCAGTTCGTTATATACATACTAGGTTGTTTGGACATTCATTACATGGAGCTGCATTGTATGGTGCAGGAATACACAGATATCCCTATTTATTATGCAAAACACAATGGACCTTGATATGCAGCATTTAGTGTTTATTCCCCTACTGTTACAAAAACTACTTACATTTTCAAAAACTCATTATATGGCAACAGGATTTCACAGTGTCTAAGATTAAGATTGTTCCAACTCTACTTCAAAGAAAGGCTGGCACTATTCCAGGCTAGAGGGTTGTTTTTTGCACTTCAAAAGTGCAACAGCGGTTCATGCAAACATATGAGGAAAAAGCCAAACCAGCTAACCTTGGAACTTCTGGCAGTCTATCCATGACAACATAGGTGCCAGAGTAAGTGTGCTATGAAATACTGGATAAGTATTCAGAGGATAATGACTGATGCATTATAGTCTCAGGGAGCAGAAGTTACATTTGTTCAAGGAAATTAAGAAGGTAAGTCAGATATTCTTGTGTACTGCTATTAGTTTCTAAACTGACTGCTTTCAAGAGACCTCATATTTGCCTACACAAGCTGTAGTTGCACATTTAAACACCAATGTGTTTGTACAGAGCTGGGAACTGTGTGCATGCTTTATTTATAAAATTAGTCCCGTCCTTGTTAATAAGGAAACATTTGTTTCCTACATCAGAGAACAATAACAAAAAAAAAAATTGCTTAATGGAGATCTTGCCTGTTTGGAACACATCTTCTACTTTGAATGTTCTCTTTTCCATAGGATGTTGATTCTGTGTGTTGTTGATCCTTCAAGCTGTTAAACTCTTACTGTACTGTTCTCTCTACACATCTATATTAGAATATATCTGACATGTACACTTTAAAAAGATCATGTTACACAGGAAAGTGAGTACCATTAAGGTAAAATATTATCAAATACAAGGTAGAGTAGGCAGATTTTAATTTGGCCTATTGCTTGCTAATATTGAAAACACACCAGAAACATCCATGTTCAATGGCAGGAAATAATATGTAGTAAGATTTTTCTTTGGACTTCATCCTCACCCCAGAAGGAATACAGTTCCATACCTACACCACTGCAATAGTAACTATAGAGATGTGACATCAGTTAAAGAAAACTAAGGCATTAACAAGGTATATGTTATCTGAGTGTCAAAAAGGATCCAAATCATTCATGTGGTGGAGCCATCTACAGCTTTTTAAAATATTTTTCCAGATATTTCATTGTGGTCTCCAATACTTAGAAGTTCAAAAAGCAAATTTTCCCCAATTCTATAGACTGACTAAATACTATTACTTGCTCAAATTGCAATAGGACAGAACACTCTTTATGTATGCACCAAGTTTTATGACCCTGTGCCTGAGTATCTTTTTAAGCAACTTTACCTACTCACAGTATGAAACATGATCTCTTTTTACAGTAATAAGAGTAGTGGTCTTTTAAATTAGGTACATTACAAAGATTGATACCTGATTGAGTCACCTTAGAAAGTGAGTAAATTCTATATGAAGACAATGTTTAGATTAAAAATCTTGATAAAGCATTTATTGTAAATTTTTAATTTTTTTGTTCTCTGACAGTAATTTCTTGTCTCCTCTCAGAAAAGTAAGAGGAAAAGTAGATTTCACTTCACTTTAGTCTTTTCTTAATGAAATATTTCCTCTTGTCAGACTTCTACTTCACTTTTATGATTTCTCTAAGGTAGGGAATATAAATAAAAGAGCTGGTACATTATCAAAAGTGGTTAATTCAAGAAAAAGGTTGTTTTGTTTAGTTTTGTTTTTCCCATGTAGTACAAGAAATATATAGACTAGGGAACCAGAAAATAAGTTTGGAAAACTTTTTTTATGCAATGACCCTTCATTTCCAAGTGCCTGTTCTATCTCAGTTTGCCTTCCTGTAGTTTTTAAATCAATATTGATCTTAGAGCTTTGTAGAAACCCGTGCTGAAAACTCTCCAATTATTGTCTTTTCTCTTTAATTTCTTCAAGCAAGTGGAATTTTAACATTTTCAAATTGTATGTGAGTTGCACCATCACAAGTAGATCTTCAGAACATGTTGACATTTCTGGAGAAGCACCTTAGATCGTAATCCTAATGTCTCCAACTAAACAGTGATGTAGTAGCAATTACATAGGTCAATGCCTATCTTACATCAGTAGAGAAAATGTGGGCAAAGGGAAGAAGTCGTGGGCAAAGGAAAGAAGCCAATTGTAAAAAAAGAAAGCAAGCCAGCTATAAAATCATATATAAATCAAATATAATTCAGTACAGAGAGATATATCAAGCAGTAACTTACTTGTTTGCAGCATATATGGTATTCCTAAGCACAGATCTTTCTGGGTTTATTTGTAGTCAATAAGTACTCAAAAGATTCAAATAATCTGGGGTGAGGGAAGGGTAGACATTACAGACTACCTTGCTCAAAAATGTGATTTTCTTGGTGGGGAAGTGGACAGAATGGGAAATGGGGGTGGGAATAGGAGGGAGGGGGAATTGAATTTTCAGTTAGAGCTTAATAGGAAATAGCTTCCCTATTCCAAAGTACTATGGAAATGTGGACATTTAGGCTTCCCATTAAAACTGTAAGAACCTTGACAATCATAAGTGGTGATTCTCTTTTTAGAAATGAAAGAATTAGTCAAGCTAATGTTTTGAAAATACTTTAATTAAGCTAATGTTTTGAAAATATTTTGTTTTTTCCTCTTTTTTTAACTTGTTAATTATAGCCAATATATTAAAAGATGGTTTTCTTAAGATATACAATTTTCTTTTCCCCTTAGCAAGATATTAAAATGTGCTGCTTCAAGATTTTTAAAACTTTCTTTAAAAAAGCTGTTGAAATGTAAAAGTCATTTAAACAGTCTTTTCTTCATAAATTGTTGCAATTTCAATAAGTAAATATACAAAGGAAGAGGGAGGATGAGACACTTTTTTCAAAAACATGATAGATTTTGCAATCTGGTTTCTAAAAGCACTGCTAGTCTGCATCTCTGCAGTGTGTGAAGGGGCATTTTCAGGGGCAGGTGAAAAATGACATCCTGATTAAGGCATGAATCTGTGACTCAGAAGACTAGAAAACTAGTAAACTTGTAGTTTAGCTACAAGCTTCCACTGTGATATCTGGTAATGTTGTTACTCTCTATTTCAGTCAGCTCTTCGCTTTGAAACAGGTGTACCTTGCAGAGGTATTGTAAGGGTAAAGGTATTAACATCAAGCTGCCATGGTAATGAAGGTTCTGTAACTACCCACATAAAAATAGTGAATGTAGTTGGACTGCAGTTCATTCAACAATTAATGAAAAGGTGTATTTCCTTGAATATGACTGTGGTGGAACTATTCAATGCAGTGGCTCATTATTATAATATATTATTTATTAAAGTATCACTTTTATCTTTAAAATGAAATAATCTCTGCAAATTTGTCCTTTGTGTCCTTAGCTCTCCTGTTAAGGATTATTCAGAGGCGTATTTTAAACATCCCGATACTTGTGTTTCTTAAGAATTTAGAAAAAATATAGAGGTCCTGTAAAATCTTTCAAAGTGCTGCAATTATATGCACAATCTATATCATCATGTGATTTAGATGGATATATAGATCAGCACTATTCCACCTCCCTTAGAATGCAAGGTTCTCAAAAGATCAATTTTATATTTACCTTTCTGTATAGATAAAAAATACATTCATAAGATGTATAAATACAAGTTAAATATATAATTAGACATATAAAACATTACATAGGTGATTTGAAAATAAAAAATACATTCCAAGTGTATTACTCTAAATATTCTCAATTCTAAACCCTTCTGCATTTAACTGACTGAAGATAGGAGTAATATTGACCAGGTCTTGTCCCATCACAGAATAGGTGATTTTATTTTGAAAACTCTTTTGCTACTTCCAGATAAGATATTAAGATACAAAACCAAAAGTAGCTATCAATTAGATACAAAACCAGAAGTAGGCATCTAATATAAGGACAAAAAAAAAGTAGATTTTTGCACCAACATTTGAAAATTAACATCCTTACTGCAATAAGGTTTAAGAAGATGGCTTAGTGTCACGACTGCAGTTTCCTTATTAAGTGAACTAGATATCTGAAATATGCCATTGAAATCTAGGTCATAGATTTTGCAAAGAAATACTATATAAAATACACTTTTTTAGACCAATCTTTAGTAAAACAGAATGCAGAGCCATATTTTTCTGAATTTGTTTTCCTGAAGTACTCCTTATTTCCTAACAAGGCCATGTAGTGGAGAAAGCAAAAAGCAAGAAAGCAAACAGTAAGAAAGCAAACAAGCAAGAGAAAGCAAGAAAACCTGAGTACAGGGAAGCAAAGAATTACTTGCTCATGTCCACAGAAACTTATTTTCAAAGGAATATAAACTTTAAAACTTGAATTCCACAAAACTTTCTGACTTTTACTTTGCTTTATTTTTTCATGTCAAGAATGGTTTGTCCATGGCTTATATAAAGTAACCAGAACATTTACTATTTCTATTGTAGAACATTTAATTAATGAACAAAAATATCTGCTTTAAAATATTCTTTGGAGCTTTTCTACTTGAAAAAAAATAGAAATTTAGATGAAGAAAATAAAAATAATTCAAATAAAACAATACAAGAAATATTATTGTGAAAGTCCTGGAAACAATCCTTTTTTGGCATTTAAGAGATGTGGTTTATTTTAAAGAGTTTTTTTCTTGAAAACTATACTACTAGGCATTTTAAATCTAGTGTAGCTGAAAAGTATTTTTTTTTTTGCATCTAATGAACAATTTTTGTTCATTTGCTAGCATTTGTAACTTTCTGCTTAGTTGACTGACTTGAATTCTTCATTTCCTGGTTGTTTTTTTTTTTCCCTATTTTCAAAATATTTCATTAAGGTAGTTTGTCAAGTAATTGGTAATCTTCCTCTTCTCAAAGTCACCATAAACTTATTTTGTTGTTACTATTCCTTTATTCTAATGCTTGATTTGATTTATTTTCCCTGGAAAGAAATATTTTGCTGCCTTCAGGATAAGCATTAAGACAGACACATATGGTTAGCAGCATACCATAGAAATTATAAGGTCATTTTTTAACAAAAACAACTTAACTCACTAAGTCAGAAGCTTTTTTTTTCGACTCCTTCCCACTCCTATGCTGTAGAATTCTAATTTGTCTCAGTTGCCATAAACACCATTTGGGAATTCAGTCAGTTTCTAGGATGGAAACCAGACTGCTATGTCTCCTTTAGTTCATGCCCTGTTAAATGCCCTCTGAATAGGCACTTACGTATGGCTGTTAGCTTGAGCTTCAAAAATGATGAGGCAGAGAAAGGACAGTAGAAGTGAATTAGGTTCTCTGTTATGTTCTAACATTTGTGGTGTACATCAGCATCGGAAGTCACAGATTATGGCAGCAAAAGTCATCACCAAGGACTGAGCATAGCCCATGGGTACAACACCAGTCAAAAGTATAATCTCCTATGTGTGCTAAAGTAGTCATGCATTTTTTTCTTACGTTCAGACTTCCTTATTTGTTTTGCTTACCTTTCACTGTCATCTTTTGTTTGTAACATGTGCAGTGTGGTCTGAAAGTTATGGCTTATTGCCACACTTAAATTTTGTTCTGCTTATTCTAATTCATTTTATCTTGTCATATAATGAATAAGAATACATTGGAGTCAATACAGATTAAAATGTGTTTTCCCCACAATTTCCCAGTGATTAAAAGAGATCGTAGTAGTTTTTCATTTCTGCATGTAAGCATTTCTTAATTCTACAAGGCTGGGAGAACATAGAATTTTATGATCCTTAGAGGTCCCTTCTATCCCTAACCATTCTGTGATTTGGCAATTCTGTAATTCCTTCTCATAGAAACACTCTGCTTTTTGGGTCACAGTATTTCCCCTAATCCTTGGGTTTGCTATCTTCCCTAATTCCACAGGAGAACACTGCAGAAAGTGCTACGGGGTTAATTTGTATATTATCAAGCATTCTTTTTCTTTAGAGAGGCTACATGTGACCCAGAGACAACGTGAATATCAGATAGATTGTAAAACATGAGCCACATAAATGGTGACATTTATGGTTGTGTTTAATGTATTTCATGAGGCAGAAACACTAAACTCATCTCTATATCTCAGCATTTTTCTGTTTCCATAGAACCCAAAGTGAAACCTGCCATCAAATATTAAAAAAATAAATCTTTCTTGCAAATATAGCAAATTACCCTTATCTGGGATGATCAAAGATGGATACATTTACATGCCTTCTCTGCTGAAATTATTTATTCATTAAAATCCACAAACTCATAACCAAGGGCTCTCGTACTTAAATTCTCTTCATTAAGCATTGCCTTTTATGGCCTATAAATGTTTTCAGCTGAATTTGTATAAAACGACTGCACATATGAGGCTAGTCAAGTAGATCTAGTTTGAAAAAACAACAAAAGCCACAGCATTCCCTGTGGTGATCAGCAAATTGTTATTCAAGGCTTTTCTGCTAGAAAATACATTTTTTAATGTAATTTAATATAATATTTCATCAAAGTTCAAAAAATTCCAAAATACATTGTTTTTAACTTTGCATTTTTCTCTCAACATGCATAAGCCTTGATTTTTCTCCCACTCCCTTTATTGTTTACTGCCTTGCCAAATGACTTTTGTTTTTTTTGGATAATTCCTCCATGTTCTACCTTCCTTATTCTGTCCTTGGACCATTAACTTCAGACTCTTCTCAAACCAGTTCCCTTTCTTAAACAGGTATCCCAACTAACTCCTTCAGCCTTACACTTCGTGCTTTATTCTCTCATCGTCTGAGAGAAAACATGACATAGTAGTAGTCAACAATATTCTGCCAGGGACTCAGTTATTGCTCTCTGTGAGAACATGATCCGAGTTTGTGTCATTGAATTAAACAAAAAAGGTTACTTTCATATGTAACAATTTTGGGGGTTTAACCAAATTGCTAGTAGTTAGATAAGAAACATAGAATCATTAAGGTTGGAAAATACCTCCACAATCATCAAGTCAAACCTTTGGCTGAATACCCCCTTGTCATCTAGACCACAGCACAAAGACTGGACTAAGCATTTGGCATAGAACATCCAATCATTTTTTGAACACTTCCAGATGACTCAATCATCTCCCTGGGCAACTTATTCCAATGCTTAATCACTCTTTCAGTGATTTTTTTTTTTCTAATATCTAATCTGTACTTTTCCTGGTGTAACTTGAGGCCATTTCCTCTTGCCACTTTTTAGCTTAGAGAAGAGGCTGACCCTCACCTTGTTACAAACTCCTTTCAGGTAGTTGTAGAGAGCAATAAGGTCACCTCTGAGCATCCTCTTCTCCAGGCGTAACAACCCCAGTTCCCTCAGTCACTCCTTGTAAGGTTTGTGCTGCAGACCCTTGACCAACTTTGTTGCCCTTCTCTGGACCTGCTCCAACACCTCCATATTTTTCTTATATACCTTAACAGAGGACTTGAGGTGTGGCTTCACCAGTGCCAGCAGGACAATAGCTTTCCTAGACCTGCTGGATTCACTGTTTCTGATACAGTCCAGGATGCCATTGGTATCTTGCTCACCTGGCTCATTTTCAAACATGGCTAACCAGCATCACCAGGTCCTATTCTGCCAGGCAGCATTTCAGCTGCTCTTGCCCAAGTCTGTAGCCCTGCATGGGGTTGTTGTGACTCAAGTTTAGGACTCAGCTGTTCACCTTACAGAACTTGATACTTGGCCTTGGCCCATCAATCCAGTGTCCAGATACCTCTGCAGAGCCTTCCTATTCTCCAGCAGATCAGAACTGTCACCCAGCTTGGTGTTGTATGGAAAATGACTGAGAGTAAACTTCATACAGTTGACCATTACATGATTTTGAGTCAAAAGATAATCAGCAAGCACCTTGTCTGTGCCGTGTTCCCAGGGATCTGTTTCTATGCATGTAATCACCACACATAAATTTCCCATTTGTAAGGTTGCGATTGCAATGCCCCATATTTCACAGATGTGTTGTTATGGTGACTGAATTAAAAAGGAAAAATTAAATGGGGACAGGGAGAGTCAAGTACGTATCTTAAATTTAAATAAAAAAAAACCTAAAAGCAGATTTCTTTCTCCAGGTGAATCAGATAAAGACATAGGGTTAACAAATGGGAATGGCAAGGAAAAGACAAACAGATAGGATGTGCCATGTGAACTAAAGAAATGCTGATTCAGGAAGGAAAAGGTTTCAGAAAACTAGGTGGGCAGCTTAGGCTAGGCCCTACGGCGAAACTAATTTGCCTGAGTGATACTTGTACAGCAGAAAATGCAACCTGACATTGACCTTGTCAGTATTGCAGTCACAATGTTTTCACAAGAAAAAAAAATCCTTGAAATATGGATTTCAATAGAATGAAAACACAGGGTATCGTTCCACACAGTGCAAATTTCTTCTTTTTCTGCACAAACCAGGCATGAGAAACAAAGCGGATTTCCATTTTTCAGTTTTCTGCTTTCTTCATAGGAGTGGAGAATCGATGAATACACCTTTACGATGTTTTTTCAAGGTTTTTGTATAGCAGAGGCTTAGTCAACATCTATCAGTGCTAAGCAACCTCCCACACCTATTTTTTAGTCTTATGTTGTAGGGACGCAAATTTTTGCCCTTTCTTATTGCTGCACTACAATCATGGAATCATTTTAAAACAGAAGAAACAGAAAAAGCCAAACAACAAAAATAACATCAACAAAACAAACAAACAAACATACAAGCAAACAAAAAACCCAAACAAAACAACAACAATAAAGTCCACAGAATCCTTCAGAATCTTGAGGATAAAGCTGCAGTACTCTGACAGCACTACCACTGTGGTGAGAGTGAAACAGACTGCAAAGCCAAATATTATTTCTGCACAGGACACTGAAAAAGATAAGCATTCTTCTCACAAACGAGGTTGAGATAGTACAAATCCTATTCAACTGCAGTCCCTTTGTTCTTCCTGTCTTTGCTTCTTCATCACAAACCTTTTCAAAATTTCACATTATGAGGATAGGTATTTCAGACCAAGACACTCAGAGTGTGGCTCCTTGTGTAAGATCTTTGGGGAATTTACAAATACACCAAGTGCAGATTTGCTCCCATTGCTCACACATCCATGCTTTGAAGGTCAAGGAGAAGAATTGTAAATGGGAAATAGCTCAAGAGACCTGTCTTTGTACTCCAGATTGGATGGCATTGTCACTAGATATTTGATATGACAAGTCAGTTCCTTGTATCCATATCAGCATATAGAGTTGAAAGCGAGAAACAAAATAATTTTTTCCTGCATGATTATGCTTAGAAGCATAAATATTCTCCTGACTTTTTCATACTGGTCTGCAGAACTGATAGTCACATTACTTTTACACTGTTAAACATTGGGTTTGTGTTGCAAGGTTTTGACTGGAGCAAATGCAGGGGTTGTTTCTGCGAAAAGTTTTCAGAAGCTTCCCCTGTCTCTGACAGAGCCAATGCTATCCAGCTTCAAGAAGGACTGGCCACTGGCCAAGGCTGAGCCCATCAGTGATGGTGGCAGCACCTCTGGGATAATAGAGTTAAAAAAAAAACAGAGGGAAGAAAAATGAAGAAAAAAGAACAGCATGAAGAGAGTGAGAATATGTGAAAGAAACAACTCTGCATACACCAAGGTTAGTGAAACAGGAGGGAGAGAAGGTGCTTCAGGTGCAAGATGAGAGATTCTCCTGCTATGGTGAAACAGACTGTCCCTCTGCAGCCCACGGAGGTCCATGGGGGAGCAGATATCCATCTGCAGCCCATGGAGGAACCCATGTTAGAGCAGATGGATGCCTGAAGGAGGCTGTGACCTGATGGGAAACCCACACTGGAGTAGATTCCTGGCAGGACCTGCGGCCCTGTGGAGAGAGGAGCAAAAGACTGGAGCAGGTTTGCTAGAAGGTCCCTGAGAGGGACCCATGGTGGAGCAGTTCATGAAGAAGGGAAGGACTCAAGTTGAAGAACTTCAGGGAGGACTATCTCCCATGGGAGGCACCCAGCACTGCAGTGGGGAAAGGGTGTGAGGAGTCCTGCCCCGGAGGAGGAATGAGTAGCAGAGACTGATGATGAACTGACTACAACCTCCATTTCCCACCCCCCTGTAGTACTGGGGCAGAGCAGATAGAGAAATCGGGAGTGAAGTTGAACCCGAGAAGGAGGGAGGGATGGGGGAAGGTGTTCTAAGATTTACTTGGTTTTTTTCATTACTTTGATTTTGATTGGTGATAAAATTAAACTAAATTCCCAAGACAAGTGTGTTTTGCCTGTGACAGTAATCAGTGAGGGATCTCTGCTTGTCCTTAGCTCATGAGCCTTTTGTTATGTTTTCTGTCACCTGTCCAGCTGAGGAGGGGAGTGACTTTGATGGGCACCTGATGCCCAGCCACGGTCAACCCAGCACACTGTTTCAATATGTTCAGGGTCAATGAACAGAAAAGTCACTCTGAAAGTCCTTAACCAGTATTCCTTATAGAAATTAAATGTAAATCTGCCCATACTTACATAAATTTCTCTGCTGGCCTCTGAGGTCCTTTAGGTTGGTCACCTAGGGTTATTTACTGTCTCATATTCAAAGCTTTGTTTACAGCAGAATAAAAACACAACATGAGATACAAGCTGACTTTCTGCGCAAAGAATTATTTGTCAACATCTCATATTAAATAGAAAATGTTGATCACCAAAGAGGTATATCAATTCTTACTTTTAGCTTTAAGGGAGTTGATTTGACCTAATTTTATGTAGTTACTTACAAAACTATCCACATCATTTACCTGTTTAAAGTGCTTATTTCCTTGGGTAAAAATCCTCTGGCCTAATTTTGCATTTAAAAAAGCCTAAGACTTCCAAAAGGTGACTTGTATCATCCTACGATAGCTATTCAAAATAGAACATCTAAATCACATTCAGTCATGATTATTTTTCTTCATCAACTTTAAGTGGACATTTGATGACTTAGTGATACTTTAATGTCTAACTTTTAGACTTCTGAAACTAGGTAAGATGAATAGCACATACAGTATAAAACCTATGCATTTTGGAATGAATGTATACTAAATATGTGTGTTATTAATCAAATCAAAGCCCAAATTGCAATAGCATAGGTGATATTTCCTATAGTGTCATGGTTCTCGGTATCCACTTTTAAGTTCTGTCTTTGATTATCACTGTCTACTTCTACCCAGTGGTAGGTATCTTGTTCATTTAACTAGCTCCTGTGAACTAGCGTCTTCCTCTTTCCCTACCTTCCCTACATCTTCAGCCATCACTTTGTCGAACATCAACAGTCTGCTTTTTCTCCTTATGCAATTTCCATGACCTGTCTGTGAGTCTATAGGTCCTCTAACTTTACCAAATTCCTTGTTCTCTTCACCTTTCCCCAGGGTCCCTCTTTACTTCTTTTCACTTGATCTGTGTCTCTCAGTCATAAGGCTCAAACGGAGAGCAAGACAGGTAACTTGAGAGGCGTCTTCTTTATTTTACCAAGTGCATTGTTGTAGGGGGTAGCTTCAGGCACTGTATGAAAAAAGCTCCCCAGTGGGAGATGGGAAAAAGAAGCACCCACCATTGCATTTGAGCCTTCAAACAACAATGTGGTGCTGCAAGCTTGAGCAAAGTTTAAGTCTACAGTAATTTAAATAGTGTCTGTATCTGAGACTTCATTTGAACTACTCTGTCCGAGAATAGGAGCATTCAAGAGTACATTTTGCTTGAACATATGGATTTTTATCTCAGCAAGTAATGTCACTCTTCATTGAAACTCTGTGCACAAGTTCAATTTTGCTACACATAACATAAAAACACCCCAACAACAAACCAAACCTGTATCAAACTCTTATGTTTTAAATAGTGTTGAAAGGTACCTTTTTTTTTTCAGCTGCCATCTTGGAAAGCCACATACATCCAAAGCAGAAAGTTTCTGTTGAAGAACAAACCACATGAAAAAGTCTGCTGTTTTTGCTGCAGCTTTTGCCTTGCATATGCCAAAAACATTCCTCTGACACTTAAAAAAGAATTCAACTCCTGATAACTCCTGAACAAGGAGCGCTCAAAACCCACAAAAGTGGCAATATTTGAATTCAAATATCAGGTAGATTTGTTCTAGGTAAAAAAGATATATCGGTCACAATATTTAGGAAATACGATGCTCTGATGAGAGAGGCAACAGACCCATTTTATTGACTTAATGGTGGATGACAGTAGTGTTAAAACTGGCATCTGATAATTAAAAAATTAAACTAACATAAACCCAATATTTTCACTGTTAATATGACTTCTTTTTCACACAGAACTTCCCCCTTAAAAAAAAAACAAAAACAAACAAACAAAACAGAACAAAACAAACAAACAAAACAAAACAAAACAAAACAAAACAAAACAAAAAAAAAAAAAAAAAAACCAAACCGACACATCACTAACTTATTTTCTAAGTAATTTTGAAGGGTATTTTCCTTCTATGCCTATGAAGTAGGAATATTTATTAAGTCTACTTCTAGGACATTGGTATAAAATAATGTATTTCCTTTTTTTAATAACATGCTTACTGTTTTGTTTCTATTTATGGACATGAAACTTAGGATTTCTCTTCTTTTTCTACATCTACTGCATCCATGTCTTATCCTGTCTGTATTAAATTACTTGTTCTTTCACCATTTTCCAACCTAAATTCTTACTTATTACAATGGGTTTTTCAATACATTTCTTCCTCCTTTTGATCTGAGGAGAGTGACACTTTCTCTAGTTCTTTCTATTGCTATTGAACATATGGGTTACATCCATGGATTTCTATATTTTTAAAAGCTCATTATGCTGAAGGGTTTTCATGCTTTGAATTCAACCATGCTATAGACCATAGTGATAGGCAGATATTTATACAGCACTAATTCTGAAACTTGAAATAAAAAAACAATTTATAGTTACATTTTTAAAAAATCAACTATTTTATCCCAGTATTTTTCTTCAACCTCAGATGATTTCAGATTACGATTGAGAAAATTCCATTTCTTGTTATATTCTTAGACGATTTAATTTAATAGCTCCATCTCTGCACATTTGGTTTAGCTAAATCACACCTTAAGCCCAGAATAAAATTTGAAGGCTTAAATACATGAATTCTAAACCACAAAAGAAATAAAAAAATAAAAAATGAAATGCCTGAGGAAAATTAAGAATCTTGTCATTCTTCTTCTTCCTCCGTGTAAAGCTAGCAAATTTTTTAACTTAATGGTAGTTCTCAGCCCCATAAAATCTAGTTGCCAATCACAGAAGAAAAATAGTTTAAGGGCTTTCTTTATGGAATCTAACATTATTCTTGGAACTCTCCAATGATCCTTGTTAACTTGTTTTACTTTTAAGATCTTTTCCACTTTTTATTTTCATTACATTTAGCTCTGAGTTTGAATCTCATCTTAGCAAAGCAAACTAATTTCAGGGTAACTCTGGAATTCAAAAGGATACAGAGAAGAATAGTTTTTGCTTTGGTTTTATTTTCCTGTTAATCATAATTGCATTTTAAATAATAAGTTATAATTTTGGTGCTTTTTTACCTATACTTGTATTTCCTATGGTCAAAAGCAGAATGTCAGTTATTCAGACTGATCATCTGGGCTGACATGTTCAAATGTATTTTTATGAAAAATCACTTATCATAAAAACAGTGGCAGATTTTAAAATCAGGCTTCCAAAATTCCAACATTATCCTTCCTGCTGCCCTTCTCTCCAAATATTTTTCCAAATGTTTTTAAAATTCATTTTAAGTCATTCAATGATTTAAGTTCTTCTTTCACTAAAATTTCAGATTGCACAAAAGCTTTCTATGTGCATCTATAAGCTGTCCCAAATTTATTTTCTTTGTTCATATGCAGTCTCACACTTTATAGGTTAAGTCTCTAACTAGTGCTATATCCAGCGGAGAAGGCAGGTATAGAAGAGTTTGATTCCCCCCATCTGTAATTCTTTCCTCATCTTCTTAGCCTCATGTTTTGATAAACTTCAGTATTCAGACAAAAGGGCTGTTAAATATCTGCTTCATATTAGTAATTTTGATTTTCTTTGTTCTTTTGTTTCTCAAAGTTCCATTGTAATTTTTCTTTTAACATATCTCTGAAGTATCTCTTTCTTCTGAGGATTATGGCAAACACTAATCCAACTGGGATATTGAAAATGACCTAATATATCAGTTTGGAATGCTTCCAGCTGAAGAAAATCTCATTCTTCTAGTCTCTATACATTTCTTTTCAGAATGTTATCTTTCACAAAAGAGGCTTTTGATCCAGCAGTTAGAGCTGCATTTTTGTTTTGCTAGCTGATTTTTGCAGATAATTTTATCATTTATTCTGTTATTTATAATTTTTCCCCGTGTAGTATACCACAGCTGGTAGGTATATACAAAAACACCTAGCTATCCTCTCTGCATCAGAGTTGTGTACTTGTAACTGGTCAGATTTAATGGAAACAAGGCCTCAGTTTTGTCATAAATACACTCAAATTAAAGGAACTTTTTAGAGGCTTGATAACAAACAAACAAACCACCCTCACAAACACACAAACAAACCCCAAACTAACTGAAGTTTTGTAGAATCACAGCATGAATCCCAGAACGGTTTGGGTTGGAAGGGACCTTAAAGTTCCAACCCACCTGCCAGGGGTAGAGACATCTTTCAAAACATCAGGTTTCTCAAAGCCCCATTCAACGTGGCCTTGAACACCTCCAGAGGTGGGACATCCACAACTTCTCTGGGCAAGATGTTCCAGCATCTCACAACCCTCATCATAAAAATGATCTTCCTGTGTCTGATCTAAATCTAGCCCGATTCATATTAAAACCACTGAAAGAGAGGTATTCTGCCATCTGGTTTTCATGTGATTACAAAACCTTATGTCATAAACTTGAATTTTCAGTTTGTATCTATGTTTGTCTTCATGCATATAAATTTGTGTCATATAATCAGTTAAGTAAGAAAGTGTTTATCTCAGTGTCACCACCAAGATTTTGCCTTAGGTGGTAGTCACTCACTAGATTTGCTACTGCTTAACTGATTTAGATGAGCAACTCCCAGACATCACTTCTAGCAATTCATTATTTTTAAGTATGGTCTCATAGTATTCCTTGAAGTAGAGTTAACTTGGATGTATAAGGCCCTCAGATTTAGGTGTATTCATCACATGCATTATCTCTTTTATTCTTGATGCAACATCATTATTATTATTATCATTAGTAGTAGTAGTAGTAGTAGTAGTAGTAGTAGTAGTGACATGTACATCACAAGAATAAATTGGGAGGTAGAGGGGAGGTGGTTATTTTTGGTGGTCTTTTTCTTGCCTTATTTCATAATGCAGCTACTAACACTTTACAGATACCACACTTCCTGATCGAATCACCTGAAGATCCCTTCCCAGTAATGCCTAGAAACCACAGGTTTCAGATAGAGATGGAGAGAGATGGATATTTCTATTTTCAGACAGAAAGTTCTTCATGTCTAGACAACTGCAGGACAGTTTGTCTGTGAAGATGAAGCTTAATGATGAAAGATTTTAGCCCTAATTCACCTTTGTTTGTTTAGTTCTTGACTGACTTTGGTGTCTGCAGAGCTGTTTCTCTCATATATTCTTACTCCTCTCTCTATCAGCTGTTGAAAGACAGTTTTTTACCCTTTCTTAAATATTTTGTTACAGAGGCACCTCCACTACTACTGACTGACTCACCTTTGGCCAGTGGCAGGTTCATCTTAGAGCTAGCTGGAACTGGCTTTCTCCAAAATAGGGGCAGCTTCTGTTCTCTTCTCACAGGTGCCACCCCTGCAGGACCTCCACTACTAAAACTTCGACATGTAAACATCATATCCACCTACATATGGGCCAATACACCTCACCTCCACCCCTGGGAAGGTGATGGAGCAAATCTTCTAAAAGCTGTTTTCTGGCACCTGAAAAACAGTAAGATGTTTGCAAACAGTCAGCATAGATTTACCAAGAAAAAATTGTGCTTCAGTAACCACATAGTCTTTTATGATGAGACTTCTGGTGACAAGGATAAGTGTGGGCTGGGAATCAGAATTCAGAAGTAGTAGTCAGCAGGTACAAAGTCCAGCTGGAGGTCAATTAACAGTGTTTTCCCTTGAGTGTTGATAATGGGGCCAAACTTTTTATTAATGTTGTGTGGGATAAGATGATTGTATTCCAGAGAGGAAACACCAAATTTGCCAGAGTAGTCAATATTGGAGGGCATAAATGTTACTCAGAGGGACCTGAACAGACTAGAAAATGGACTGACAGGAACCTTGTGAAATTTAATAAAGATAGACATTAAGTCATGCATTTGGGGTGTACTAACTGTATGCAATGGTATGTAACTGTATGCAAAGGGAAGTCAGGTTTTCAGTGAGGACAAATACAATATCTTTGACAAATGCAATTTTTTTACAGGCTGATGAAGTTTAAAGAAGCTGTTAAAAAATAAAAAATACAAATATGATGGAAAAATCTAAGAAATACTAAGTCATTATTCAAAAAAGGGAAAATACAGGAGGTCATTCCCTAAAATATTTTGTTTCTTTAGTTTTTGAGGTAAAATGGTGAGGCATTTAATCAAATCAATTAAAAGAAAAAAAATGTTTTCCTTTTCTATTGATTCTAAGTAAGAAAACATCCTAAATTATCTCATTTATAAAGATGCTAAATTGGCTGTCCAATTAGTCATAGAGCAAATAACTAGACAGAAAAACATCAGCATGAGTTTGGCTAGGGATAATGGTATTTAGCTGCGCATTTGGTATATGGTTACTGATACTGGTTTATTCTTTCCCTTGAGTTTCAACAGTGATTAACAAAGGAGGCAGGATGCAGGTTTCATTATTGATTACATTGTCTCCAACTTTGCACACAGATTTCTTTTTCCCCAGTTTGTAATAGCAATAATTACCTTATTAAAAGAATTTAAGAAGGATTAATGTAATTGAATGGCTAGGCTTGATAAGCCTTTTCAACCAAGATTTTGGTTGCAAACTCGTCTCCAAGAAATGCTCTGACTTTCTTTTTGTGGATATTTACATTCATTTTTTAGATTGGTCAAAAATTGGCTTTACAATTTCTGCCAGCACATTCATTTAAACAGGAGCCAAAAAAATGACGGAGACTCATCTCAAACACATTTAACCACTAGCCCCTGTTTCCTGATTATTCACAAAAAATGCCTTTTCCCAAGGCAATATGTATAATTTACTATGAGGAAATGATAACATTTTCCTTCTACTTCTGAAAGAAGCAATTGTCTGTTTAACTGGAACTGAAATCAACATTGGACTAATAGCCTTGAAAGAAAAAAAGATTGATGCATTTTCTGGCAAATAAGGCATCATTCATACAGAATCCAGCTCAAAGCTTAAAAGTGGAAGCAAAGGGATGACGGAAGCAAGAGGAAGATATTTTCTTAAGGATGCTATTGATAGGAATCAGTGCTGAGCAAAGGTAAGTTTCCCAAGGATGAAATTCTAGAACGTGTCTTGCTACTACTCTGCTTTAAGCCTGCAGATAATTATTGTATAAGTACATATAGAATCATAGAATATCCTAAATTGGAAGGGAGCCACAAGGATCATCAAAACCCAACTCCTGGTCCTGCATGGGACAGCCCCAAGAATCACACCATGTTCCTGAGAATGTTGTCCAAATGCATCTTGAACTCTGTCAGGCTTGGTGCTCTGACCAATTCCACTGGCCATGCACCATTGTTTTTGCCTTCTTTTTGCCTTAGCTACAAAAGACCCCTGCTCAGCCAAGCCAGCCTTCTGTCCCATCTGCTTGACTTCTGATATTTTGGAATTGCCTGTTCCTGTGTCCTTTGGAGGAGGTGCTTAAAATGATCGGCACTGATGGACCACAGAACTTTCAAATGCATTTTCCCAGGGGATTTTACTCACCAGGTCCCTGAGCAGCCCAAAGTCTGCTGTCTTCATGTCCAGGCTCGAAGTTTTGCTGGCATTTTTCCTCCAGTCAACAGAGATTTTAGACTCATTTGCTTCATGGTCACTCTGCTCAAGACAGCCACCAATAACCTCTTCAGTCACGAGACCCTCTCTGTTAACAAGCAACAAATCAAGGAGGTTATTTTTCCTAGTCAGCTTTCTGTATGAAGTTTTCATACAGGCGTTTTTGGAATCTTCTGGTCCTGTTTGTGCCAGCTGTGTGGTGTTCCCCGTTAACATTCAGCAAGTTGAAGACCCCTGTAAGGACAAGGGCAGTTGATTTTGATGTGTCTCTTAGTGCTTCAAAGAGTAACTCATTGACGTCATTGTCCGGGCTAGGTTATCTATAGTAGACTCCTGAATATATAGGGTTCCTGTAAATGTAGAATTCATTATTTCAGACAAAAATAAATCTTCAACCTCAGATTTAGGTTATTTATTTTTAATACAGAGCATCTTTTGTTCTTTTTATACATAAAACCTCAGATCTCAGAAAAAATTACAGAAACAATGTATGTGCATACATTCCATTATGATTATCATTAAGTTCTGGATTATTCTAGTTTATTCATCATTAAAATAGTATAGAACATTTTTCAACTAATATATTTGTATTAGAAAAAGAGAAAGGACATAAACACTTAATCTATTTCATTCCAGGGGCAGATAAGAAAGCAATATGGTTCTGTAGTTGCCTTCAAAAAAAAAGCTGCAATATTTACTTTTTACAAACAAATAAAGATTGGGTATAACATAATTACAGACTTGTATGACAGCTACATGGCCTGAAGGGTCTGAGTATTAGCTGCAAGCAGTGAACATAGAGGAAATTTCAAAATGAAAAAAAATTCTTGGAAGGATATACAGATTGTTCTCTGCTTGTTCTGTTTGTTAGCTGGTCACACATATTGCAGAAATAGGAAATTCTGAGTTGTAGACTGAACTCTTCGAAGAGTGCAGTGACTTCTGTCATGCTTTCTTTTCCATGGAAACCAGGGCAGGGCAGAAAAGATTGTCCTGTGCCCAGATCTCATTCAATACACAATCAAGAATCAGTAAGCCAGAGAGTGAAACAGACAAGCATAAAAATGTCCTTCCAGTAAGCAGATGGAGCTGAGCACAGGGAAAAAAACTTTAAATGAAGGGAAGGAGAAGGAAACATGAAAATTAGATAGAAGAGATCTTTAAAATTAATAAATAAATAATAAAAGTATTAAAAATAATTTGAAAGGAAAAAGTTCAGAAAACCAGGTTATCATTTTTTGAAGTCTTTGACGTAACCTTACTGACTTTTGCAAGTTTTCTAGGTCTGCTTATCTTTTTTCATTAATAGCTTACCTTGAACTTACATATTGACTAAGTAGTGGTGTTTAGTAATTTTAAAACCCCATACACAAAGTCACGTCAGAGATCTTTCTCAGGACAGTTAGCAAGTTGTAAAAGCTGCCAAATTAATTGATTAAATGTGCTGCTTGACACAGGTAGTACATCCTGCCTCAGAAATTCATTGTTGGCTCACTTCTCTCATGTTATTTGCAAATAGTTTTAAAACATCAGCTGGACCAATGAAAAGTAGGTTATAAACAATGGTGTGTGTATGAGGAAAGACACAAGAAAAAGTACTAAGTTATTTTTAATACTTCAATATAATTGTGTTCTCTTCTGGCCCTCTTCTGGCTTTTTCTTCCAGAACTTCCTAGGAACAGCTGCAGTCTGAAGTGAAAGGGCATCACAGGTGGCCCTTTCTGCTGTGTCAGTCAGAGCAAGAGGTGATCACAACTCCATTCCATCAAGTGATGAGTAAAAATACGAGAGTAGAGCTCCCCACAAGAGCAGTACATTCTTCCCTGCTGTTTTGGGCTTCTTTTTAAATGGGATTTGCTCTTAATATAGATTTTGGCATGTGACTTTTGGGAACCAGAGATAAGAAAGATAATGGGGAGCTAGGTGAAAGAGAGCTAATCCTTCATTATCTCCTCCAGGAATACCTGTAGCTGGGTGCTTGGTCTATTTGTATTAATGTGAACTTATAATGTCATGTTGTCTTTGAGGTCCAATAACTTACATTTTATTTTAAGGAGTTTTGTTCACTTGACTAAATATGGAATTATATTTCTATGTTTTATGCCTTTGCAAATTAATTATATTTCTGGTAATAAGGTAAAAACTTAAGCACTAACATGAGTGATAATGCAAGAAATGTTTTTGCACAGATAGATTTTTTTTTCATGATGAAAAATCAGGTAAGTATGGGTAAGTACTTTGGTACACAAAATTCCCAAAGACATAAATCACAGAAAAAAGGAGGAATTAATTTGGCTAAACATACACATTAAGACTGTGAATGCCTGCACCTGAGCTAATCACTTCAGGCTCCCTGGTAGTCAAAGAAGAGAAACAGGCACTTCTAGGTCACAATTCTTCTTATCCTAAAATAGGCATCTGAAGTAGGTCAGATGAACTGCGCCCTGAGAATGCCTATTATTCTCTACCAACTACAAAGAGAGCCTTGGTTTATTAATTCAGATTCAATGTAGATGTTTAAGGAAGATGAGATGAATCCCATTCAGGGAATCCAGAATGACTATTTAGAGACCTATAGCAAGAAGTGAGAATACTTGTTTTCCAGATGTGTATAGAATCCAAGACAATAACATACATCTAGACACTGACTTTAGGTTCCTAAGTCATTTAGGCATATTGAAATATTTAATCTTATTTCATGCTTTATTTTCTTTTTGCTCAGAGAAAGTACTACCAACTTTTTATTACTGTATTTCAGTCTAATGATCCATGACTCAATATTCGCTTTCACTAAGAAAGATGAAAACCTTCCTCAACCTTAACAGACTTTTATGAATAAAAACTTAACAAAGCAAAGAAATTCACCTTTTCATCTATTAAAAAAGTCCTGTACTACCAATAGCTGGGGAAATTTAACAATAAGGACAGATCTGCTACTAGGCTCACCAGTATAGCTTGATTTCAGCAGGAGTGCTATGAACATTTTATCAAATGAACATCCGAGTTTCAAATCAAGCCAAAATACCTTGGATTTTCTCTTCCAAATTTATGTGGAGAAATAATGGAGTCCAAATATATTTCTCCTCCCTAACTGTGACTCTGTTTCAGTGGTAAAAATACTGTCTTATTTAAGAAGTTTTTGGTTCAAATGAGAGAACAAAACAGTAGATAACATAAAAGGATTTTTAATGAAAAATATTTTAAAGCTGATATAACAATATCTTAACTACAGCACACCATTCACACCATTATCCACTTCAAGTATATATGGATAGTTTATAATGCCTCTAATCAGTAAATAAGTAAATTTTACAGTGTCAGTGAAAAATTTCTGATCTAAAAGGTTATTTTGGAGTCTCTATTTATCATAGCAAAGAAAGTATTCCATTACATTTTATCACTGTCAATGTGGGTATATTATGTTCATCTTAAAAAGAAAACCTAATGAAAAAGAAACCAAACTCATAAATTTTATCATTTTTCAAGTTATTTGTTGGAGAGGAACTGAAATAGTAGTTTTAGATAACAAAGTTTTCCCAGTCTTTGGTATCCCAAATAAGAGAAAATGGAATGAGGATAATAGAAGAAATATTAATAGGATTTATAGCCCACTGAATTATCAGGATGCCTTCCACTGACTTTGGGCTTTTGATCAGATTCTAAAGTAAACAAATACATTGAATTACTTTGAGTGCTTGGAGCTTGCTAACAAAAGGATTTTGAAAAAAAAAAGGGGTGCTGTAGCTTTTGAGATTTCTTCTAGTTCAGTCATTCTACATAAAGATACTTGCAACAAGCAAGATACTTCTAAGCAGAAAGTAATAATGAGATTAATGTTACTTAGCATCTATCATCTTAAAATCTTGCAACCATCTAAAAATTAAGCATTTAAGCAGTTTATAAAGCCTTCTTCTACACAAAATAAGAACCTCTAGAAATTAATGTGAATTACAGAACTTCCACACCTCTTTTAAGATAATCTCTCTCTGGTTGGTGGCTCTATTTACTGACCACAGATGAAATTTAGACATCTGGTGAATACAAATTGCTAGCTTCTACACAGCTAGAGTTTGTTTGCCTCGCCCTTCATGAAACCCTTGAAACCTTGAACAAACATGATATTAACACTTGTGTGTGTGTACTCTGGTGGGAGAGACCACCAGCAAGAAATCATTGTATCAAGAGGAGAGAAAAAATAAATCCGTCCCTTCCTTTAGAGCATTCCATAAGCAGTACAGCTATTTAAGCTGTTTAGCAATGCATTTATTTAGCAATGTATTTAGGGTATTTCATGCTTAAATCCTTTGGAATCTTGTTGTGTGGTTTTTGGTGGCTTTTTTTTTAAGATGTCCCTACAGTAAGAGTATTCCTAATGTTTAACTTTCTTGTGTGGATTGTTTAGGTTCTGAGTAGATTAAAGCTCAGATTTCAACCTTTGCCTCCATGGAGGCCTAATGGAGATTCAACAGCTTTTGTCTCATAACTGAGAGCTGTTTTTTATGAACAGCATATTAATCCCATACCCTAACCTTTCACCATTTATCTTAACTGCAATGATACAGGAGTATAGTGGTCATTAAGTGGTTTACTGGAAACGGACATACAATAACAGGAATACTTGTGTACACCTAGGAATACACGGATGCATAGTGGAACCCACATGGAAATTTTATCTCCCTTCCAAGTGCTTGAAATGATGAAAGAATGTATTCTGTCCCATGATGCTGGTGTTTTAATGAAGCTGGGGTATGTAATTCCTGCCCTGACATCTTCGCGATTTCGAAGTCTTCTGAGATCCTGTTGAAGGATTTTGCAAAACAAAGAGAGTCAAACGTGGAGAAACCCATTTATCATGTTTTAGAATCTTTTTGAATCTGAAGATTAGTTGCTCTTAACCCCAGAAAGTCACATGGACCTTATCTGGAGAGACAACTGGATAGACTACTGGATGGTTGACTCCAAAAGACAGCCAGGGAAAAATTAATAGTTTCACTGCAGCAAGTACAAATTGAAACATTTGGGGGAAAATGTAGAACTATGTTGTTTGACAGTCTAGATATACTTGCTAGAGATAAAAATCCCACTGTTTAGCAATGATAAAAACTGACAAGGAAATTTGAGCACATTACTCTATGTAACCTTAGTGCACTGTTGAAGTTGTCAGATAAAATTCCAACTCCATTGGCTTGTCCAAAAAATATTAATATAACATTCTCTGTGCATACTCCCCTCTACTTAGTGTTGCTGAGGCCACACATATGTCCAGTTCAGAGCTCCTCAGTCCAAGAGAAGCATGGACGTACTGGAGAGAGGAGAGCAAAAGGCCACAAAAATCATGAAGGGACTGGAGCACCGGACATACGAAAAAAGGCTGAGAGAAGCTGTGACTGTTTAACCTGAAGAAAAGAAGGCTCAGGGGTAATCTTATCAATGTGCAAAAGTGCTTGAAGGGATGGTGTAAAGAAGAGAGAGCCAGGCTCCCTTCAGTGATGCCCAGTGAGAGGACCAGAGACAAGGGACAGGAAATACAGGAAGTTCCATCTGAACATCAGGAAACACCTTTCACTTGGAAAAAAGTAACTGAGGTCAGGGTGACTGAGCACTGACACAGGTTGCCCTTGGAGGTTGTGGAGTCTCCCTCCTGGACATGTTCAAAAGCCATCTGGACATTGCTCTGGGCAGCCTGATCTAGGTGGCCCTGCTCGAGCAGGGTGGCTGGACCCGGCAAACTCCAGAGGTTCCTTCCAATCTCAACCATTCTATGATACTGATATCAAAACCAATATGTTGTAACAATGTGCTGAACCAACATAATGTGATTCAAACTTTGTCAGTAAAGCTAGTTTATTTGTACTGCTGTAATAATAGAACTCTGTGGTCTCTGCTTCCATAAATGACATAATAAGAGCTATCTTGAGCATGTCAGCACAGCTAAATGCCTTTTTTTTTTTTAAATCGAACACAGATCATCAGGACCCCAGATTTATATCTAAGTATTTTAATATAATACAACACACCCATAGAGAAAATTACAGAATTATATTGGATACGGTTAGCTAGACAGCAGATTGCTACTTTTAGGTGTTATTAAAAGAAGTGAGTAAGCAGTTGGCAGACTTACCAGATCATCTGTCTGCGTGTCTGTTTCTCCTTCTCTCCTTCTGTTTAACTAAAGTGTCTGTACAGTCTAGCATAGTAGTCACTGGAAATTGTGCCTTTTGTCCAACAAAAATATTTTTACATTGTAATGAAAATTTTTATTCCCTATTTGACTTACTCAAGTGTCCATCCCATTTCTATACCTGAAAAAGAGATTGAAATATAATCTCAACAGTATATTAGACTTCGAAAAATTTCCACCCTATAAGAAGAATTAGACATCTGTAGGTTGCTGAAAGATTTCGTATAATTTCTTGAAGGGATTTAAGTGGAATTCAAAGGTTTCTTGCAGTCTTTTGGAAAAGCCAGATTTAGGACATGCTCGTGGAATGCATACTTTCCATGATTTTACTTGCGCTCAGCAGACAACACAAATTAGAAATGCTAAGGTCTCAAAGACTTTCCCATCTCAGGCACCTCTCCAGATCAGTCTAAATCCATGTCCACGAGGAAGCACAGTGCGTGGAAGACAAGGCTAGGTTAGAACACAAATTGAGACACAAATTTGGTTAACACATCTAAGACTTAAAGTTTAGGGGGTTGATCTTGTTACTCCTAAAACACTCCCATTGCTACAGTTTTAGTCTAGGTAAGATTACCTTCTAAAAATCAAGATCATGATGTTCTATCTTTAATATTTCAGTCTTTTTTGGCTTCATTTGGAAGCAGGTTACAGTTTCAGAAATTTGAGGTACCAGTTGCCAGATCCTTAGTTTGTAAGATGAGTTTGTATTACTAGCAGGAACCTAGGGGGAAAAATTAAATCATTGACTGATCAGCAGAGCAATTTTACAATATATAACAATAAGAAATATTTTTTTTTTTATTTTCCAAATGAATTTCAGAGAATAATTCCATGGATTTTAAAACACAAGAGGTTATCTTTATTTTTATTTCACTTTTCTTTATTCCCCAGTCTTCTATTGCTCCCCCATTGTTAAAACAAAAAGTATGTAATCTATTTGAAAGGTAGCAAGAATTTCTAGCACACTCAACCAAAGTGCTTGGGGAAGATATACTGAGGTTACCCAATAATTTGAACAAAAAAAAACTACCAGGTAGTGAGGAGGGTAGGAAATAAGAAAATTCTTCAAAGGAAGAAGAGAATGAATCTCCGTATCTTGGACAAAATGAATAAAGCATATATTCACATCTCCAGACTATCCTGTTCAAAGACTATTGAAAACTTCTCTTTCTTTTAAACCTGTCCAACTCATCTCCACAGGATATAATTTAATCCTAGTATATACGTATGTTTTGTGCATTCCCATCTGTGTGGGCTGGAATATCACACTATGCATTCTCAAACAGAAATGTGCTTTCTTTTTTTTGGACAATACCATCACTTATGTTACTGACAGGGCAAAGAATGTACCTCAGTGGTTGAATATTTAAGTTCTTCAAAATCTATGGAATAATGAAGACAGTATGTCCATCCAAGTGAACAATTGCTTCATGGGGAGCCTGTAGGTCTCAAATTAGTTAATTCCTGGACTTTAAATTGGCCCCTGTCCCTGTTATTTAAAGCCAGCATAGAGTAGCACTGGCAGGAAAGCTGTCTGCCAGAAAAGGGCATTTTCAAAGTCACACAGCATGAACATCTTCTTGTCAAGACCCATTACAAGAAAAAAGTAAGTGGCATTTCAATGGAATCGTAAGGAGGGGCATGTGGGTGGGGTTGGTGCTTGGGTTTTTGGGGTTTTGGTTTTGGTTTGGTTTGTTTGTTTGTTTGTTTTTGTTGTGTTTTTTGTTGGGTTTTTTTTGTATTATTTGTAACTGTCTGGAGATTAAGTACCTGCTACCTCCTCTGAGAATATAGGGGCATTTGTCTGTGACAAGAAAGCAGAGATATGTTTGGAATAAGGAAATCTAAGTATTATATTTCTTACTTTCTTACACTTATTTTAAATTTTGTTTTAAATTACTCCTTTAAATTTTGATGCAGACATTTCACTTGTATTGCATTGCATTAGGTTAAACATATTCTGTGATGTGACATAATTTGATGTGACTTGACCAAACCAGATGAAAATGTCTTCTTGTATCACTTATTTAAAGAGAAAAAAACTGTCTATATTTTAATTTGCTTTTAAATATATTCAAAAATTATTTATGAAAACTTAAATAGGCCCTCTTACATGTCAATTTCTTACAGTCCTGTGACAAAGTAGCAACAGTCTACTTGAAGGTTCAGACCTAGACATTAAAAAAAATCAAAATCACTGACTTTATTTATAAACATTGAATTCCCACTTAGTCCATAGGCATTCTATAGGATATTGCATTATTTCTACTTTTGCTACTATTTTCTAAGTTAAAAATCAGTGCCTACTTTGAGAAGGATTATTAACTGACAAAAAAATTTCGCAAATGCAAATTCCCAGTTGGAGTTCATGCGCCAATATCAACTCCTATATAAAGATCTTTGCCCATATTCTTCTGCCCATATTATATAAGGGCAGAGTTAGGACTGCAGTCTTTCTTACAGCTCTGGAAAACTCTGTTATGAGTCTGCTGTTAAAACAGAGTTTTTTCTCATAGATGTTCTTAGCAAGTAGGAAGATATCTTACAAATTCCTGCAAGCCATGTACTTTTCTGTCTAACATTTTAAATCATCCATCAGCACTATTGAAGAAAAACACTGAAAAAATGAGGAAAGGAATCAGTAGCTGGCACCTTACTGGCAATTAGCAGTACTGTTTCCTGTATTTTAATATGTAGGTCATTAAGCATCTAAACAATTGTAGTTGCTATCCTTGTGACTGTCCACAGGCCAGGACTGCAGTTGCTAGTATTTCTTCAGGCAGCTTGAAAACACAGGGTTTTTACAAGGTATGCTGGCAATAAATAGTGATTTATAAATGCCCAATTATTCTACTGCCCAGATATGGACATGTTCCTTCAGCAGCTCAGTTTCAAAAGTAATCTGAAAGAAAGACAAATCCTAATGCTGTGCATCTGCAGACCCACATCCATCTACATGGATAGGTAGAAACAGATGAGCTCTCTGATAAAGGCATGTCATTCAACTCTAGTATGGGAAGCTTACACCTTTTTAGTGACATTCTTTGGATTTCCTTGGTATTTGTATGTTCTGATTTTACTCCTGTTAAGTACAGCACTGCACAGATGAAGATGCAAATCTTTGAATCAACAGGCACCATTTCACATTCTTCAGGTTAGGTACAAGTAGAGGAATTCATGTTTGTCTGCACCCATCCATGCATATCTGTTTCCCAAAGGCCACAGTGCAGCAGGGAACACAGCGTTTATAGCACCTGGAGAAGTTTATAAAGCATGAGGATATAGGGGAAAAAGTCAACATCCAGGGGATTTCAGAAATTCTTTGTATATCACAAAACAATGCTCTGAGAGTCCCTAGGTTGGAAAGTCATGAATAGCTGATTACCTGGTTAGAAGTCTTTCTAGAGTGCATATCCAAAGGGCTGTTACTGGGTGAACTGAAAGACGTGGTCTGGATGACTGGACCCCATGTTCCTGATTGCTTTATTGTGATGAAGTGTAACCATGTAGCTTCATAATACAGTATTGCCAGTGCTAGTAACAGGCCATAAACTTTGTACTGAGTTTGCCCAGGCTCAGGAAAAAGGCTTGTCAAGTCTGCTCTGAGTGTGTTTCTCTTGACCTGTCTCCAGGTGTTACTTGATTTCACTGTGGAATCATCTCTCTAACTATGGATCAGGTATCCTTATCTAATTTGGTTTACTATTGTTTATATTTGTGCGATACAATAGTTTGATATGCAGCTAACAAGCAGTTTTTTCCAGGTAGAAAGAGATATTTCTGCCTGGAAGGACAGTAGAGGCTTTCAGAGTCAGAGGCCCAGGATGCAGCACCGACAGTGCAAGTCTGGGGTGATAAGGAATGGGTCGCAAGATGGTGAGGTTGTATAGTCAAAGCTCATCTGCACCCACCAAGGAGGACAGAGACAGCAGTGGATGGGAGAGCTCAAATTCTGGTCCAGTTCCTCCGAGGCCCATCACAGGAGTCACCACCCTGTTAGAGGCCTACCTCCACAGGACCAGAGGATCACAGGGACACAGGGAGGCAGGAATCCAAATTACACTTTCCTGAGGAACAAACACTCCGTCCAGGCTCATCCCACTCAGCCTCACTACTGTCAGAGCTGGGGATGTGGAGCTGGGAGAATGCAGCTCCAACAGCTTTAACTCTTTTGAGCTGCCAAATCCAACTGAGTTTCCCCAGCACTGGAGACCCCCACATCTATAACCAGCTCAGTAATGGTCACTTAGAAAATAATACAGGTCTAGAGCTGGACAAACTGGTTTTAGGGATAACAAAGGACACAAAGAAACAGTATCTGACATACGTAAAAGGCACCACACAGAGTAAACTTGGATACAATCTGGAGCTGCAGATCACTGAAGAAAATAAAGTTGTAAAAGACCCTACATGGGGAAAAAGAATAAAAAAAATAATTGTGGAAGAGAAAATCATCAACATGAGCACCATGTTCCTTCCAATAAAGGACTCCAGATGTTGACAACTTGTTGTCAGACCTCCCTCACCACCATGAATACCATGGTGAAACCACTGACCCCAAAGTCAGTGTGTTTTCTTGAATTTCAGAGAACATGAGTGGTTGAAAAAAAAAAAAAAAAGATCAGTTAAAGTGTTCCTGGTTGAAGAAGGCTTTTGAACATATTCAAGGAGGGAGACTCCATAGCCTCCATGGGCAACCTATGTCAGTGCTCAGCCAATCTCACCTCAGTTACTTTTTTTCACAGTGGAAGGTGTTTCCCGATATTCAGATGGACTTCCTGTATTTCAGTGAGAGCCCCTTGTCTCTGGTCCTCTCACTGGGCATCACTGAGATACATGCTGCCCTTCCAGCTAATAGTAGACTTTACCTATCTTAGATTATCATGAAGGGCCACCTCTGCAGATCATACTTCAAAGACCTTGACACTTAAATTTAATACAAGTATTTGTGTGATTGAGGATTTGGGGGTTTTGTTGATGCCAACAGAAGATGATTTGTTAGTTAAAGCAGTAATTTACAAACCCCAAAAGAGGTGAAGCTA
The DNA here is from genome assembly GCA_013397865.1 of Struthidea cinerea. Lineage (NCBI taxonomy): Eukaryota > Metazoa > Chordata > Aves > Passeriformes > Corcoracidae > Struthidea > Struthidea cinerea. Next base: position 2,956,557 of record VZTI01003755.1, on the reverse strand, counting down.
AAGGCACACATATTCAAAAAATAATCTCTTGTGTAGAGAGAATACGATATTTTTTTATTTCACTGTGTTGAATTATCACAAGTGATATGATTATAAGTGGGCACCAACTCACACTCCTTTTGCCCCTGAGGAGTTGTGTTTTCATTGCGCTCCATGTAGACACAGGACTATCAGCTTTGGACTTACATGATATAACCATGGGTTTCAGTCTGAAAATTTGCTGACTGAGAATGAAATATATCAATTTTTATAACCTCATATGTGAAACTCAGTGGCATAGCAAGCCCTCTGATACCACTGGATGTAATAATTTGATCTTTAGAAACTGGAGGTTAACAGTCCAGGACATATTTTCATGACAAAAAAAATTACAGTTATCCCAAAGACACAACAAAAATCAAGAAACAAACACCCATGTTAACTGTATGTAGAAGTAAGGCAAATAGTAATTTGAATAAATGTGTCTGAAATATTTAAATAAGGCTATTTTCTGATAGTAGAAACTGAGATGTGTTGAAACTTGTGAAACAGGTGTGCAAAGTGCCTTTATTCATCCTGACGGTGGGAAACTCTGGTAACTACTGACCCATGTAGAGCATAAGTATGATTTTACTGTAGGCTGAAGGTAGCTGCTTCTGAAATATAGCATTTCTTTAAGGTGAATCTGACAGAATTTGACATGCATAAAAAGTGAGTAAACAGTACGTATGTAGCATGCATCACTGTGACATTCACACAGTCTGGGTTTGGCAACAGTTTGGTCTTGTAGGCTACTTTTGACATTTAAACAGAAGCAAAGAATCTTTCTGGAAGAAGCTGGGTTTGCTTGCCAGGTATGAATATAGATATATATATTGTTGCAAAGGCCATCCTCAGGCAAAAATTTCTGTAGAATTGTTGTTGGAGGTGACATGTTGCAGTTGAGATATTTTGAGGAAAAATAGCTTGAATACCACCTGAGAAAAATATACTTTGGTCTAAGGGTGAATGCTTCAATTCTATGAACAAGACCTTCACCTGGTATAAATCATCTGAAGCTCCCTTAACTCAGTTTTATCATTTTCATTTCACTTTATTTATGATGTTTATTTATCAGGATATTACACCTTCTTCTTCGGATTGAGGGCTCTGGTGAATTTTTGTTACTTTGGGAATTTTCTGCTTTTGGAAATGGTGTTCAAACTTGCATTCACAAAGTATACTAGTGGGAGATAAGCCCCCACAAAAAAAACAAACCTGTTTTTCTCTAACCACCTAATTTTTCCTTAAGCTGAAATGAGGCACGGATTGCTTGTTTTCTATTTCTGTATTATTTTTGTGTCCAGTAATATAGTACTGTGTGTCACCTCCTGGAAATGGACTTTGAGGAGCTAAAACTTTTTACTACTGTGCAGTAGATATAAAGATCAGACTCCCAAGGGTGTAAATTACTCAAAATTCAATAAACCAGCTCTGCATGAATTAGCATGTTGCTGCATTCATATAAATTGCCTCCACATGTGCAATGCACACTAACATCCATATTGCATTTAGGTAGCAAGGTTTTTGTGGCATGGACTGCTGAGGTGGCCTTTCCTGATTATCTAAGATAGATAAAGTCCATCATTACTTGGAAGGTCAAAACAGCTTCTAGTACCTGGGGAATTTTGGGTTTTGCTAATTAAGGCATTCACTGTATGTGCTGGCTGGGCGTGCATAGTCTTCTCCATGAAAGAAGTTAAGGAGGACAGTTGGTCTCTACATCTTTTCTGTTTTCCAGCCTCAAAGGTAGTAGAAATGGTCCTTTTTCTGGGTGTGTATGTAAATGGATGGATGGATGGATGGATGGATGGATGGATGGATGGATGGATGGATGGATGGATGGAAGGATGGATATTCTTTGGGGTTCTGTACAAAATACTTTATTTTGTTCACTTTTGCCTATAATGATTAGTGGGTTTAGAGACTCTATTTATCCTTTTCCTCATTCTATGACTCCCAAAATAATGACGGTTTTCTTTTTTCTTCTTCCTAAAGGTAAGAAAGACCTTCCCAGAGGCATGAAGCATATGTCTGTTGGGTACTTCATTTCTGTATTCTGTTGAGAGATTTGTTTCCCCTGGAGACATCATCATCGTCACATGCTTCATCAAGTCCTCTGCTGCTCCAATGGGTGTGGTGATCTGTTTACCCACTGCTTTTCTGATCCCATATTTCCCCCCACCCCGCTTTTTCCCCTGCCCCTAGTCCTGGCCACTCCCTCCAGGTCTCCCTATTGGTTCCTGTACCCCAACCCTGCCCACGTATTGCCCCTGAGCCCTGGGGAAAAAGGCCCTGTGCCCGCATCATGAGGTCTCTCTGCCTCTGGGGATTGCGGAGTCAAGATGTAAGATTAAAGATCCTCCAAAAACCCTCATGGAGAGACCCTTCTTGCCTCCTTCGCCGTCACTGTGTTGTAGAGCTGATAGCTAGCTGGAGCAAAAGTGCAGAGCCGTCCAAAGAGGACTGTGGGAGGGCAAAAATGTCACACTGCCCTAAGCAGCTCCGCTGAGCTCTCAGGGAAAGCTGCAGCTTGCTAAACTAAACCTAGCATTACAACGAATGCATTACAACAGCGTTACAACAACCTTCTTATAAGACCAAAATTTTGGAAGAGTTTTGACTCCACAATGGATATTTTTTCCCCCCTCTTGCTCTTTTCAGATGCAACATACATCTAATTTATCTGGTTCTTCTAGGGATACAGCTTAATATATTGAGTTATGTTCATTCATCCTAATTCTTCTTCACTTTTTTGTCATTGTGCTCACTAGTAGCCTCTTTTCTTGCTCACCAGTAGCCAGCTTGATATTAAGCAGGGTAGCCAGTTCCAGGGAAATCACTTATGGTTGGGGGATTTCTAGGGTGAGCACAGTTCATGTTCACAGGGTAGTGATACTTCGGAGAAGTGTCAGACCTAACAGTTACGCCCAGAGCAACTTGTGCATTTTTCAAAAAGCATCAGTTTACTAGCATTTGTGCTATACATTTGTAGATCATGGGTGAAACTCTGTTTTCAGCTTATTTCTGTATTGTCTTGAAAAGAGGTGTGTGATTTACAGGTTTCATTTTTCCCTGAAGTAGCATACTTCTGAATTTTCTGCAGGATAGTTAGAGGATTCACAGGAGTCTGAGTAAACAATCTGAGTTAAAGAAAAACTGCATAGAACCCAGGCATTGTAAATAGGTTAATTCAAGCAAGAAAGTTTTCTGAGATAGCTTTATTTTGGCTTGTGAATTTTAAATTTAGAGTAAACGTGTGTCTTTCTGTTTGTCCTCCACATTTTTTTACTTGGGTTCTGAACAACCAGCTCCCTATTCAGATGCGTGAGTTGCTTTCCTGTGTCTTGTTAATCAGTCATCTGAGAAGAGTGAGAGAGGTTTTCTGTGCTCAGTGGCTGGAGTTGATCAGCACTGTATAATTACTGGTGCTGCAGTGGGCAGCAACAACAGAAACAAGCCTGTTTAGCTGTTGTAGCTTCATTCTTTTTCAGCTCATCTACAAGAAGTTACAACTGTGCAACTGATTGGGCTTATACATTAGCTCCAAGCCAGAATTCATACTGAAGGATCCTTCATGTGGAAGAGACATATGTGTAATCAGGTATATGCTTCTCTCTTTAGCTTTTTATATGCAATTGTGTGTGTAAATACAATCTTTTTATCCATGTTTTACTCCTGATTCAGGTAGTCTCTGCCCAGTGGGCTCTGTGTGGGAACCTGGTTGCCTCAATTTGAGTGCTGCCTTCTTCAAAAAGTTGGCTACAGTTTTGTGTGGTGATTTGACTAAAGAAAACCCATGCAACTCAACGGATTCAGACCAGAAGTATTGCTGATGTCCTGCGATGTGGTGTCATGCAGGTGAGTCAGACAAGAACGTATTTGAGAAATTACTGGTAAATATCAGACACAGCATCTACATGCGTTCAGGAGTTTGTACCCATTGAGTCTGCAAATGTTCTTGCAGCTAGGTGAGTAAAACAAAAGGTTTTTTAAAATAAACACATACTAACAAATACGCAGAAGTATTTCTTATCTGTCCATTAGTAACTACATATTTTAGTTGACAATCCAAAACCATACATATATTTGATGAGCAATATCATTGAAGTCTCGCACATTATTGGAATCACAATAACTATCTCAATACTAGAAAGTATTGTATTACTAATAAAAATGTTGTATGAAGGAGAAGTATAATTTGAATTCTGTATTTTCAGGCTGCCTCTTTCTCTGCAGGTTATCTGATCTCCTAGGGGAGCTGGAGTTCTTGCTGGAGGCCTGCATCCTGTGTTGGGGTCTGCATCATACATTGGCACTGTTGGAGCTGAAATTCTCTTTCCCTTTCCTGTCAACATTTGGGATATAAGAGGAGATACTCTTAACATAGACACCACTAATACTTTAAGCCCAACAATTATGCTCTGATCTGCTGCTTTGAAAGAGAAAAGAAAAACAAAACAGCTTTAGGGACAGAAGGGGAAGGTTTCCCCAGTTTATTCTTTTAACAGTACTAGAGTAGAAAGAAACACAGCTCTGCCAAATGGGTTTAGAAAGCCAGAGGCTATATAGAGCATAGCAGGTGATGGCAAAATTCAGAATCAATCATTTTTTTGTATTGCATTTAGTACTGAATTTCATACATTTATAATCATCATCTCTTCAGTACCAGCATCTTGCCCAGTATTGATGTCCTGGCAGGTATTATAAATTAAGCATGATAACCACACTATTCAATGTCTACAGAAAATACAAAATTGTTAAAAATGGACAAATAACTTATGTGATATTTTTATTCTTCACTGAGTTCATGGGGTTCATTTTTCCTTATTTTCATTGTCACTTTATATGTTTGATAACTTTGGCTTACAAAACACATGCTTTTATTTATTTCTAGGAAATTACATTAAAGATTTTGCTCAGCCCAAGCTAGTGCAAAAAATGGAGAACAGAAACAAGTATTGTTGTATATTATTTGTTCATTTCAGATCAAGTAGCATTTAATATGTGTGCTTGTGTTGATACAATAAATTCTACCACCTCAAATATTTAGTTTTCTCTAAAAAAAAATGTTATTTTAATACAAATTTTTAGACTATTTCTACATAAGACAAACACATCCAATTCAAGGCTTTTTCAAATGTTTTTTCACCAGATAAAATTTTTAGATACAATGCATAAATAAAAAAACTTTACTGTGAAATATTTCAGAAAATGTACTGAGTGATACCTCCATTTTCAGTGGTTTAACACCGAGAAAAAAATATTTATTTCGTTTAAAATTTACACTTATGTGCTTATGTGGCTTTTTTTTATTATGAGACATCTAACAGTATATGCTTATTGTAAATACACTTGCATGTTGCTTCAGGTAAAAGGATTATATAAAACATGTATGTGTGTGGTCCTACTGCCCCCACCAGACTCTTATATGTTGAAACAAGATGGAACACCTTCGGTTAGAGTGTTGGTGAGGGTGGAAATGCTAATCCCAAGACTTAAATTTATAGAATACTTACTACAGTTGCCTTGTAAAAGATGAATAATGTGACACTGTTAACTTGTGCCCTTTCTAAACTGGTGCTTGCATTTTTGTACGAGAGTGTACTGTAGAATTGCATTCCCTGGTACTCAGCGGTGTCGGTAAAAGTCATGAAAGGTAAATGTCTGTATATTATTTTCAGGTTCATGTCTTGTATATGTCTCTCCTTCAGATGATTTTTTATTTTGTTTTCCTTCTCAGTTAAGTAGAAGTATCTACTCTTAGGAATATTTCAGTCAAAAGTGTAATCTTTACTCTTGTCTGTCTTTTTCCCTGTCTTTCAGATAGGCAATTGCAAGGCATAATTGTTAAAGAAGCAGAAATTTCAAATCCTCACATGGTTCATTAAATAGCTAACATTCTGTTCTTATGTATGAAGAACAATGTTTTAAAAATAATTTAATTGTCTAAGCCAGATAAAATTTATTCAGCATAACAGCTGTATCATACAATTTTACAGACATTGCAAGACATAACAACACTACTGAAAGTAAATGAAACCCTATGTTATAGATATTTAATTTTTTTAAAAAACAGGAATATAAGGGTTCCCATTAAATTCTGCTTATCTTGAAATGCAGAAGCTTATCACAGGGACTAAGGCACAGATAACTAGGCCTGCTACAATTTTAATCTTCACTCCATTCAGTGGACAATGCCATGCATTTTTGACCTTTTATCTCTCACCCAAGATGTGCATTTGATGTTGAATGGTGCCCTTTCTTGTCAAGAGCTGCTAAAGAAGTCAAAAACGAGTATTAAAGCCTGCTTTGAAAAAAAAAAAAAGAAATAATATTTGAATATTGAACAGAGTTCTGTAATAATATTATGCCCATCCTGTGCAACAAAAGTTGAAAGCAAGCATGGATTCCAGTGTGCTATGTATTTGACAACAGCCCCTTGAGTTTTAATGTATGCTTTTTTGTGCCAAAATGTCTGAAGGGTGTAAAGATGTACTGTCTGCCTTTCCTCACCTAACCCATACTGCTCAGTACTCAGGAGCTCTTAGTGCACATCAGCAGTGACAAGAGTTATTGACTGAATATTCATGTGATGCCTTTCATTTTATTACACTTTCTCATTCTGTCTCATTGTAATCTTTTCCCTTTCATAAGACTTTTTACAATGCAGCATCCCTCGACATAACGTTATTCCTTCTTGATTTTCAAACAGATGTTGGGCAAAGTTGTAAGGCTCATAAAACAATAGTTCCTACTGTCATGAGCAATTGCCAGATTGCAGATTTCCTATGAATAAAATATTACATTTTTAAGTACTGAAAAAATACAAAACCAACCTCACTATTGAAGAATCCCACAACAGACAGATAGCAAGGATACAGTTCACTCAGATGTGGTTATTACAGAACAGTCACCTAAAATTATCATGCTTTTAGTGCTGCTTTCTGATTTAATCCAATTGCTATTCCAGAACAAGTGGAAACACTAGAACCCTGTTCACCTAAGAGGGCCTGGCAACAACCTTAAATATCAGTAAGAAAAGATGGAACGCTGACCTCTACATTCCTAAGTGCTTCAGAGTGAAATTAGGGATGAAAAGTCGCAAACAGGAGCCAGCTGCAAAACTGTCACTCACCTGATGGGTGCTGCATTTGTCTCAAGGCTACAATTTGTGCCTTCCCTTCTTTGTATATACATTCTGTAGTAGAATCTGAATATGTAGTTTCCTTTTAATTTTCTTCATAATTAACCAAAAACTCTACCATCCTTACTCTGCCTTCACACATCTTCCCTCAGACACTCCACACTCCCGATCATCGGAACACTTAGATGGCTTCTGTGAATCCCTATCAGTGCCATGAGACACCACAGACAGCAGAGCTGACATTGGCACACTCTAAAAACAGTTTTCTATTTATAAACCACACATCAGCGACTACTAAGCTCACTCAAAACCCCCGTGAGCTCCAGGCAGAGACCTTTCCTTTTTATAAACAGTGCTGTGTTCTGCTCTGAAAACTGATGGTGTCAAAAGCAAATGCAGAAATCATCCTGCATCTTCCTCCTGACGTCAGTATTCCTCACAACTAAATTCAGATTTAGTTCCAAAAGATTACATTTTGTTATTGTCCCTCTTTTTTAGTTACAAGCATATAGCAATTATCTGGCTTCCTATCTCTGTCCGTTTTACTGAAAGAGACAAGGATTTATTTTTTTTCCACCAGAATGGAAATGCAAATATTATTATTGAAAGCAACAAATGAAAACTTGGAGGATGAAAAATGAGTTTTATCCACTAACATTTCAGTGATTCCAAATATAAGATTGTGACCTTTCTAAATTACAGCTTTTACATTATAATGCAAGGCTTTTTCAAAAAGAAAATAATTTTAATTCCATTAATCTGAAATAAATGTGTGCCTCCATATAATCAAAGCAAAAAGTGTGTGTATTTTTCCACTGCTGTATACATCAAAATAAAAGTGGGGAGATAAACATCAAAAGTTGGGGATATCCTAAGCTTCATTAAACCTGTACATCTGTAGTGTTATACACATATTCCTGTACTATATTACAGCAGGCCTGTTTCTGTACAGTTGCAGTAACTGGATTTACAGGGGCTTATTTTTATTCATAGCTAGATAAAATATATATATATATATATATATATATATATATACACTCCCTGAATCAAAGTGAATTAAAAGGAAATTACATGCAAGGGGAGAAGGTAGCTCAGATTTCTCATCAGCAGTCTAATCATGAGTGACCCACAGGCAACTCAAAAGCTGCCCACACAATTACTCATGGAGTCTGCTTAGAAACAAGCATTGCTGCCAGGAAAATCTTTCTTACCTTGAATCCAAGTTTAGTGATGGCCACCTATAATAGGAATTGGAGGGAGGAATGCAAAGTGCAAAGCACTGCATTAAACTGACACTATATATCACTGTTGGGCAGGCTGTACATTTTTATGTGATGCATTTTACAGACATAGATAAATATATGCAACTAATGTAAGCATGAGCAACAGGGTGATTCCTAGTCTAGTTTCTCTTTTCAGTTGTGCCAAGCTCACTGAAGTTAATAGAGCTGCCTCAGTATGAGAGACAAAACTTTTTGAATGTGCTGGATGAGAGAGTGGTACTTTCTCTCTCATACCATGCTACAGGCACACTAAACACTGTGAACTTCCAAGTAATGAAAAGCTGTGAGATCAAAGCCCAACTGCTTCTGTAGCCACCATGGCTAAAACCTGATCACGGTTTAAGTGACTTCAAAAGCATTAGGTGAGGGATGACTTTAGCATTTGAACTTAACCTACAGTGATACTTCAGTAACATATAAAGGAGGTTTTTCTGCTGTCTGTCATTCTGCTAGGGACAGTGTAATCAGTGTTCAACTACTAGAAAGGAAGTATTTATTAGTATTTTTTCACAAAATACTTTTTTCACCAGAATAAATCTATGTTGGTGTACGTGGAAGGGAGTAATTTCCAAAATCATATAAAGTTCTTTCAACAATTTCAACAAAAAAAGTTTGTGCGTAAAGAAAATTTGAATGTTTTGACAGTTTAGTTGTTGGTTTTTAATGAAGCAAATACAAAATAACAACATGAACAGCATAAAAAGGATTAAAAATAATACAAAACAAAAAAAAATCTTTTCAGCCTAACAAAATATGCCTCTGTACCTGGAATAAACTTTTACTTCTAGTTATTTCCCTGAGAAAAGTGCCATATTGACTGACTCTTGCAGCATTGTTTTATGATGAAATGAAATTATTCTTTCCACTTATTTGACAGCTGATCTGAAATAATTGATTCAATTATTCATTTGCAGAAAGACAGCATGATGACTTTCAATACAGTATCTTAATATATTTTAATAGTGCATTATGTATCCACATGTGATGTTTTAAAGTTTCCATATTCAGCGCGAACACTGACTAATGTTACTGTACAATATATTACATATTGAAAACACAATATCCCAGCTTGGCAGGAAAATCCAGAAGGAAAGAAACAGGTTGATTAAATTATTGAACTGGAACATGGCCTCTTCTCATCACATCATTTTTCCAACTTTTTGCTATCTAATTACTTCCTTCAAGTGAAAGACAGATATTTTTTGCTATTTATTCTACCACCAAACCACTTTTAAAAAACAGCATATATATGGCAAATCAGTGCCAATAGAATCTTTTTTTAACTAATCTGAAAGATGTGGGATGCTTATGTATTGTTCTTTATTATACTAACTGAATTTCATGTAATTCAAACATTTTTCTACTAATAAGTTCAATTATTACTGAAGATACTCAGGGTTACCTCTGTAAAGAATCTATGGAGTCACCTTTTTCACTATTCTTTCATAATACTGAAAGATGTTACTTTTAGAGTTATGCACTTGAAGAACAACATTACAACATCAGTGCTTTTTAACAGCTAAGGATTTTATAAGAATTGAGATCCCTAGCTGGATAGATTTGCAAACTCTGAGAATTTCCACTAAAATTAACTTTTACCTTTCCATTGCACAACCTCTCTCAATGATTTCTCAACAGTCTTGGGAAACCAGAGAGGTCCCAGCTGACTGGACCCTGGCAAATATTGTCCTGATTTTCAAGAAGGGCAAAAAGGAGGATCCTGGAAACTACAGGCCTGTCAGTCTCACTTCAGTGCCTGGCAAAATTATGGAGAAGATAATCCTGAGAGATGTTGAAAAACACCTGAAAAACAACACAGTCATTGGTCACAGCCAGCACAGCTTCATGAGAGGAAAGTCCTGCTTATCAAACCTAATTTCCTTTTATAACAAGGTAACTTACCTGGTTGATCAAGGGAAGCCAGTTGATGTAATCTTTTTGGATTTCAGTAAAGCTTTTAATACTTCTACATACTACAATACTACAGTCTCTCACAGGATCCTGCTGGATAAAATGTCCAGCACACAGCTGGATGAACACCTCATGTGATGGGCAAGCAACTGGCTCACAGGTTGGGCACAGAGGGTTGTAGTGAGTGGGGTGACATCAGAGTGGTGACCTGTCACTAGTGGGGTTCCACAGGCTCCATCCTCGGCCCTGTGCTCTTCAACATCTTCATTAATTACTTGGATCCAGGACTGGAAGGGATACTAACCAAGTTCGTAGATGATACAAAACTGGGAAGAGCTGTTGACTCCCTTGAGGACAGGGAGGCCCTACAGAGAGACCTTGACATGTTAGGGGACTGGGCAATCACTGACCATATGAAGTTCAACGAGGGAAAGTGCCAGATTCTGCACCTGGGATGGGGCAGCTCTGGATGTATGGACAGACTGGGGAATGAGAGGCTGAAAAGCAGCGCTGCAGAAAGAGACCTGGGGGTCCTGGTCGATGGCAAGTTGAACATGAATCAGCAGTGTCCTGGCAGCCAGGAAGGCAACCGTGTCCTGGGGAGCATCAGGCACAGCATCGCCAGCCGGGCAAGGGAGGGGATTGTCCTGCTCTGCTCTGCACTGAGGCAGCCTTGATAGCATAGGGTTAAAATGTTTCTAAAATCATGGTAGCTAGAGTAGGCCTTAGGAACGGGAGTGGGCATTGTCCTTGCTAAATCATGCGAACTTGTACCTGCGTATACGTACTTGTATGGCAAATGATAGATGTGTACCCACCTGTATGGTATATGATAAATGCGATGATTGTGTAGTAATTAAATATCATTGTCTAATCACAATGAGAATCATGAAAATGACGTAAAGAAGGAACAGAAATTTATGCTTGGGTGAAATCAATAGAACAATAGGAAGTTAATGATTGACATATGATTATACCATAGTGATGTAAGAGAAGGGTATAAAAATGTATCCATCGTGAACCCATGTCGGAATCAGATGTGGGTCTGTACCCCGATTCCCAGAGCTCTGCAATAAAAACGCCTGCATATAATCATACCGTGATTATGTGTTTCTACGCTAACAGCCTCACCTTGAACACAACTTCCTTGTGAGGGAAAAAGGAGGGGCACACACTGATCTCTTCTCTGTGGTGACCAGTAACAGGACCCGGAGGCAATGGCCTGAAGTTGTGCAGGGGTAGGTTTAGGCTGGATATCAGGAAAAAGGTTCTTCACCCAGAGGGTGGTTGGGCACTGGAACAGGCTCCCCAGGGAAGTGGTCACAGCACCAAGCCTGACAAATTCAAGGAGCATTTGGACAATGCTCTCAGGCGCATGGTGTGACTCTTGGCAATGGTGCTGTGCAGGGCCACAAGTTGGAGCAGATGATCCTTGAGGGTCCCTTCCAATCCTTCTGTGATTCTGTGATTTTTTGATCTCCAAAATCAAATTGTCTGATAATGAGCTTCCTTAAAGGACGTACTTCTGCAATGAAAAATATATAAGGCCCTGAATATTAGAGTGTTATATGTGGAGGAAAGAGAAGGGATTGTTATGGGGACATTCTTCTCTGTTCAAGTGAGAGCATTGGTTGGGCTGAGATAGTAAGGTTATCCCAAATCAGTGAGACAAAGCAAAGTTTCCATTCAAATTAACAGCAAACTCCTACAGACTCAGATTGACTGTTGTGTTTACAAAAGGGAACTCAGAAAACTCACAGTATCATCTGAGAAAAATATGTTGGCTTGGGCAATTTCTTTGAGAAGTGTAGGTAAAGATACGAGAGCTACTGTAATAAGGGAAATGAAAAGGAGACGTAAAAATGATGAGGTACTGTCTAATTTAGATGTATGGAGACTGCAGATTATTTTTCAAGACTGACTTATTTACCCATTCTGAACACATAGAAGAGATTTCAATAAAAAGTAAATGTAACCATTTGATTTTGAACTCTGTTCTCCTTTGCCCTTCATTGCAAAGAGCTTCTTCCCGCTTTCTCAAGCAAATTACTGCTAAACCCAAAAGTTATTCAGTAATCTTGAAAGGAGGGTAGGCATTTTCTCAAGCTCAAGTTTGTCATTATTGCTTCAAGTGTGAAATTTTTCACAATCTTACACACAGTGTGCATTATAATGTTGGAAAATCATGAAAAAAAGAAAATCCTCAGTGTTACCGAGAAAGCCTCTGGGATCTCAGATGTCAGTTCGAGGAGAGAGATTGCTCTACCTATAAATTCATCTTTCCCAGAACTGACATCCAAGGTCCCAGAGCCTTTTCCATATTGCTAAAGACTTTTTTCTTGCAATTCCAGCAACGCAGTGCATTCCATTCTTCACAAGAAATGTTCAGCTATTCATATTGCAGACAGCCAGACATTGTACTGACTTTCTAATATTTGAGCTATTGGGAACAGAGGTACCAAAATACAATATGGTACTAAATTTTCAATAGTATTTCAGAAATTAAAATCCACTTTATATTTCAAAAGAAAAATATCATCTGGAAAAAGCAAACAAAACAATCCTAACAACAACAACCAAAAAAGTGAATAAAGTAAAATCTGTTAAAAATGCTGGATGCTCACATTTTAATTTGTGTGTGTTTGGGTGTGTGTGTGTGTGTGTGCGTGCGTGTGTGTCTCTCATGAGCATAAGCTAGGTGAAGTGCAAACATATCTATCCTGGGTTATCGGTCTCACTTTGGTGTTACAGCAACTTCCTCCGTGTACTGAAAACACCCTCATTTCAGCTCAAAGCAAGTAACAGTCACAGATCAACTGCATTAAAAGACAAATGTACATTTTTATCACTGAGATTCATCTCTGTTCAAATCTACTCTTTTAGTTACAATTAGCAAATGCTTTGAGGACTTCAATGTGACGGTCTGTTTACCCACTGCTATTTTTATCCCACATTGTTCCCGCAGCTTTCCCTTGCCCCTAGCTCTGGCCACTCCCTTGGGTTCTCTCTATTGGTTCCTGCACCCCAACTCCGCCCATGTACCGCCGCTGCGATCTGACAAACCTCCCCTGTGCCCGGATCAGGAGGTGTCTCTGCCTCTGGGGATCGGCGGGAGAAGGTGTAACCATTAAAGATGCTCTGAAACCCTCCTGGAGGGACCCTTCTCGCCTCCTTTGCCGTCACTGGGTTGTAGAGCTGACAGCTAGCCGGAGCAAGGGTGCGGAGCCGTCCGAAAGGACTATGGGAGGACGAAATGGTCGCTCTGCCCTAAGCAGCCCCGCTGAGCTCTCAGGGAAAGCTGCAGCTTGCTAAACCAAATCCAGCACTGCAGCCCTTCAAGACAATTTTTATCTTCATGTGAGTTGTAGGAGAAAGTAATAATGAGTTGTATCTAAACCAAGGTAGAGATATGCTACTAGGTATAGTATAGAGGTGTGCTACTAAATGCTCAGGGATATTCAATTGAGCAACACGTTTTCCCAGTTAGGAGCATGTAGCTATTTGTAAACTCAGAATAAACAGAGAAGCCTTTTCAGATTCACACTACCGCAGCTGCACATTGAGGGTCCCTGACAGATGAAGAGCTCCAAGGTACCATTACACATTTTTAGGCATTAATAGACCGGAATGGCTCTGTTGCTATATGACCACAATATGAGCTCTGGATGTGTATGGTAAACATAACACACTGCTTTACAGGAGAATATTTTAAGTGCTTTAAAGACAAATTCTGAGTTTTTGACATGAGTTGATTTAGTTGACAAAGTAAACATGAACCTGAGTGACATTGCAGTCACTTGATCTGAGTGCAACTTTTTTTAGGTTGCAGGAGGAAGGGAGGTAGAAAGAAATAAGGAAAAAAGAAAAAGAAATTGAAAACCAAAAAGGGATGAGAAGGGAAAAGGGAAGAAAAGAGCAAAGAAAGGGAAAGGGAAGGGAAGAAAAGAAGAAAAAAAAAGAAAAAGAAAAGGGAAAAGAAAAAGAAAAGAAAAAAGAAAAGAAAAAAGAAAAGAAAAAAGAAAAGAAAAAAGAAAAGAAAAGAGAAAAGAAAAAAAGAAAATTGGAGGGTAGGAGGGAGGGAAAAGAAAAGCCTTCATTTGCTTCATTTTCAGATGCTCCTCTCTAAACCTGTGCAAATGGCCCTAAGGACATGAATCTGTGCAGCATAGCAAATCCCAGCTGAGGTCAGGGAGCTTCACAGAGACTAAAACATCTGTTGTTGTGTAGTCAGGTGGGTAACTAGGATTTCAGCTGAGAGGAATTCTAAAGGCAGCTGAGATTTTGATAACTATTATTTTTATACATTTCCCGCTGAAGTTTTGGAAGCTTAAGTGATCCAAATAATCATTATCAATATATATAATAGGATCAGAATTTTTGGAGGATAGGCTTGCCTGACTAAGGTATTTTTGTTCTGATATTAGGTCTTTTGGGAAATTTTTCTCTTTTGCCTGCCTTTCAGAATCACAAGGCCTTATTTCAGTCATTGTCATGACTGCAGCACAATAGCTGCATCAGCCATCACTTTTGAGAAGGTGCATGCTTTCTGGCTGAACTGCAAAGTGCTTGTTATTGCTGACAGCCACTTAACATCTGGAACAAATACTTTTTCACACTGAAAACAAAAATATTAATTGATTTTAGATACAGTTACGTTTTTTAACAGCAGATTGGACTGCTCTGCAGTCTGGGAAGCAGCTAAATTGTCTTTTGTTTTCTTTGGATCAGATATGCATAAAAATTTGGGAGGTCTATTTTATCTGTCACTTCTGCTAGCAGCAGACTAGATTTGCCTACATCTGGCTTCATGCCCTATAAAGTAAGTTTCTCTCCCTTTAAGCTCTGTCTTGTTTGGATTGTAATTACACAAAGGATAAAAGGCTAAGGAGTCTGTGGGGTTCCTATTTAGGTGTCAGTGGTATCCATTCCCCCATTAACCCCACTAAAATCTTTCCGAGTCATTTCTTTGCTTTTTTTTAATGAGCACCAGTCCCAGCAGAGCAACAGAGCCAGAAGGAAAGAAGAGGAAGTGTATTACACCCGCACAGTGACAGGATTTCCCTGAACACCAACCACCAAGCTCCCAGCACTGGGCAAGTGGCAATTTGAGCTCAGCAAAAAAAGGGACACAGAATCATAGAATTATTTGAGTTGGAAAGGACCTTGAAGATCATCTAGTTCCAACCATAGGCAGAGATGCCACCCACTAAATCAGGTTGCTCAGGGCCCCATCCACAGCTTCTCTGGGCAACCTGTTCCAGTGCCTCAACCTCTTCACAGTAAAGAACCTCTGTTTTAATTTTAAACTGTTCCTTCTTTTTCTAGCACTATCTGCTGTGCAAAATGTTACTCTCCCTCCTTTTCATAAGCCCCTTTAAACACTGGAAGGCTGCAATGAGATCACTCTGGAGCCTTCTCTTCTCCATGCGGAACAATCTGCTGCTCTCTCAGCCTGTCTTCTTAGGAGAGCCCTCTGGACAACTTCCAGCCCTTTGATCAACTTTGTGGACCTCAAGAAGCAGCAGATCCTCATTTTTATTTTGCTGAGGACCTCAGAGCTGGACATAGTACTCCCTGGTACTGGAATCTGAGCAGAGGGACAGAATTACCTCTCTCAACCTGCTGGTGACCTCTCTTTTGATGCAGCTCAGGATGCAGTTTGCTTTTTGGGCTGCAAGCTGGCCCATGTCCAGCCTTTCATTCACCAGAAACCACAAATCCTTCTTCACAGGACTGCTTTCAGTCTCCCACTCTATACTCATATCTGGTATTGCTGTGACCCAGGTGCAGCATCTTGCACTTGGATTTGTTGAACTTCATGAGGTTCCTGTCAGCCCAGTCAAGTTTGTCCAGTTCTCCCTGGATGGCATCCCATCCTTCTGTTCTACCAACTGCACTCCTCTCTGCTTTGTGATGTCTGCAAACTTGCTGAGGTTGCACTTGATCCCACTGTCCATGTCGTTGATGAAGATACTGAAGAGCACCAGTCCCAAGACTAAACCCTGGTACACTCAGCCCCTAATGAGGGACACCACTCATCATCAGCCTCCATATGGACAGAGTCATTGATCACAATTATTTTGCTTGCTCCATCCATCCATCCATCCATCCATCCATCCATCCATCCATCCATCCATCCATCCATCCCCTTATCCACAGAACAGTCCACCTTTCAAACCCATATCTCCCCAATTTAGACATAAAGATGTTTCGTGGAACTGTGTTAAAGTCCTTACAGAAGTCCATGTAGCTGACATCACCCTGTCTTCCCTTATTGATCATTGCAGTCACTCCCTCACAGAAGGCCACCAGACTGCTCAGGCGTGGTTTGCCCTTAGTTAAGCCATACTGGCTGTCTCAGAGCACCCTTTCGTCTTGCATAAGCCTTAGCATTGCTTCCATGACGATCCTATCCTAACATAGGAAAGAGTTACAAAGATGTTTTACAAAGATGATGTAGATGCTGAAGGCTTGGCTACGGAGAGATTTCCCAGCTTTCTGCCAGCGTACGTGTGAAAGTCTTGCTTTCACACGGATGCTGGCCGAAAACAGGTAGAGGTTTTTGTAAACCAATCCCTTTATCTTGCAGGTGCAGATTGTTATGCAGCATTGTTGTGATACTGACTGAAGAAATATTTTGAAGTAGGTGTTGTAGGGTTCAGCCAATCCCTCTGAGAGGTGGATGAACAAAGAACCAATAACTTCATACCACTAAGATATATAAATGAGTTTGTAAATTAATGAATGGTTCCATTCCTTCCTGGATCGTGTCTATGTCGCTTTCTCTCCGTCCTCTGCACAACAGCGACCAGATGACCATTTCTTTAACATGAAAGATTTAAACACCCTCATGCAGCTAATATCTCCTTGTTGGTGATTATCCCATTCTTTTTTGTATGATACTGTACTTTTAGACTCTTGTCTTACATGTGTTCATGCCCACACACAAAGAAGCAATAAGAGTGTCACTGATAAGGACTCATCAGAGGTTTCTTAGAAAGCAGTTCATTCCCTCTGTAGTAAATATAGAGAAAAAGACAGCGTAAGAGACCCGTTCTTAGGTGGGACAGCTCTAGACTTTAACTAAGCTCTTGCTGCTCATATGGCATTATCATGCTCTTCAAAGATATTGCCATAATCCTGTAGGTAGAATGCAATTACTTTTTTTGCCTGATCCAAGATCTTACCCTAGCCATAGCCTCATACATCTGCTGCATCTGGTTCTGGGCTCTTTGTAGCATCTGCAAGCTGTACATAGACATCACTTGAAACTTTTCACATGATGGTTAAGTAGGGTAGATACGAATAAAATGCTTTATTTGGGACACCATATGGTGGAAAGGATGGCTGTAAAATAGCTACATGACAAGAGAAATTCATCCATTTGATAGAGACCTACTCTACAGACTAAAAATATCTTACTTAGGTAAAACATATAGCCTCTGTTCTGTCACTCTTCTGTTGTGCCACTCTTCTGCCTAGAGATGTAAAAACACCTCAAACAGTAATGAAGGTTGGTTAAAAAAGAAGTAACTAATATTATATAGGAGTAACACCATTGGCTTTAGATGCTCCTTTTCCTTGTCTGTAGAGGATTGCTTGTTTTGGCTTTTCTCAAAATTCTCTAAAACTTTTTGAAATTTCTTCAGCCAAAGATCAACTCTTCTGTATCAGTTTTCCCTAATCAGAAGTTTCAGAGTCTGAAGGCAGCCATGCAGACACCCATCACAGAATAAAGAAGAAAACACAAGGGAAAAATTCCAACAAACCAAAGGCAATTTAGGTCTAAATTAGATGTCGCCTTTGGTGTTCACAGGAACATAGCAAACTAGAGGAAAATAATTCTTTTTTCATTTTGTTTCTTTAGTCATGAATGTAGCTGTGGAGGAGAATAGCATGCCAAAGTTTTGCTTTTCCAACTTAAAGTTGTGCAAAAGGTTAATAAGCAGACAGAAAGAAAAAAGAACC
>VZTI01003755.1:2865144-2938192 GCA_013397865.1 Struthidea cinerea | reverse complement strand
CCCCCCCCAAATAAATCAAACAAACAAAAAGAATAGACAGAGGGAAAAAGATTTTAGATCAGGCGAAAATGAAAAGTTACAAGGCAGCTACTTGCAAAGACATAAAGGAGGAGCAGCAGAGGTACAACTGAGAGAAGTAGAATCCAAAGGCCCATGAAGACACAGGCAATAACAATGGCCATGGCTTCAGGCTTATCACTTTTCCGCAGTTTTATTAATCTAACATCTCTAGAGTATATATCCATCATCTTTCAGTACCTCCAAGGCAGTCCACCAGTGAACAGTGGGGGAACTAGTGTTTTACTGAGGAAATAAAAGCAGTATATAAAAATTTAAACCTGCGTTTTGCTATTTAGCATATACAGTAAATGATTCGAGTTTATTAATTAATCTGGGCTTTCATAAACCACCAATGTATTTGAGCAGATTTTTTTCACTCTTCTTGGAAGAATAAGTAGCATGCAGACATTTTAATAATCTCATGTCTCAAGTGTGTATATTTCTAGTACCTGCAAGAGGCATCATTCATCTATCGACCACTTAATTTCCTAACTTGAAAGATAGTAAGCTATTTAAACAGAAGGGGAGAAATGCATGATGAGAAATAAAGAGGTCATTCTATTTTTAAGAGCTTAGCCTGCATCTCCTGGTTTTACTTGTTAAATGTTCTCATCCTTGATAAAATTATAAGCTACCTGCTGTCAGGCAGAAATGAAGATCATCTAAGTATAACCAGGTAAAATGTAACCAGGCAGCTGATCTGTTTCTTGCATCTTCATATCTTATGGGATTAAAGCATGACAAGCAGCAAAGTACAGGTATCAGAGTTACACAGATCAATCTTCACTTAGGATTGTTACTTTGATGTGATCCAAGTAAATTCCTTTCAAGATGTAAGGATGTGGTTGCCACTTACAGTGATTAAGTGTAATCTAGTTTGATTCAATATATTACGATATAACTTTCTTTCCAGGTTCTTTTCTGAAGATTCAGGAAATTTTACACTTACATGTTTCTGCTTACTGGGAACCACTTTCTACAAACTTATTGAAGCAGTAAATTGAGTGAGAGAGAAAGGTTACCAGTTTTCCTTCTCCAGAAGTATCAGACAAATGCTATTATAAATAAATTTAAATATTCTGCATCTCTTACATCTGACCTACCAAGAAGGTTAATAAAGTCCTATATCTACTTTGTCATTCTGAAGGCTTGACGACATCTCTTGACTAGACTTTCAAATGCATGGCTGGTAGGTCAATGTGAAATAGACCCAAACCCAGATGGCATCAAAGTGCATCTGTCTGAGCTTTTCCTCTGAGGCAAGAACATTAGAATGACTGAAAAAATTTAGAATTTAAAATTTAGTTTTAAAATGAAATTAACTATTACCATAATTTTTTGAAGTAAAGAAACCACAGGATGGTATACAATAAAAATAGAAATAATTTGTTAAGAAATCTTTCTCAGAGAAACCTTTAATCAAAACTGGCTACCTGGAACTAGTGAAGCATACATAAATACACAAATTTCTCAGCGTGGGATAAATTAGAATATAAAGATTAGACAGTCCATCAGGAAGTGGGCTGTTATATCATCACTTTTCCCTTTTTCCAGCAGAAAAAGCAATATGATCTTTTCTCTAAGGCTCTCATGGCCACAGGGATCAGTTTGCACTGATGAAAACTGTCTACAAAAAGGAAAAAAATTAAAGATCCCATATTATTGCACTTAGCATGACTAATCAAATAAGGTACATGAATTTATCCTTTGCAAATTGCACTGCACATATAAATTCGATTGATGACTGTGGTGAGGAGTTTGTGAATTATATCATGATTAATGGAAACTGGGAGATTTCAATCCATGCTCTTGCCAGAGATATGAAATAGTGTGTGCAGTTGTATATGACTGCCTGGCTGAAGGCTTGACACTCAGGCAAATAAATGAGTCTGGGAAGCATCTGGCCACTGCCTTTGCAAAGGAGTCTGCACATGTCTTCGCAAGTGAAATTACTTGCAAGAAAAGCACGTAAAATCTGTTGATTAGCTCATAAATTTGTACTCTCCCTTTACCCCCCACCTAAGTCAGGAAGACACACAGATAGATTTAAACTGGGGAGCCTTACGTACTCCTCTTTAAGTTCTGAGTTTTCTAAGTCTGTCTAGTTGGAAGTACTCTCCAAGTTGCTCCCTATTTTAGTCTTCTACTTAATCATATTACTTTGTTGAGAAAATGCTAATATTTAGTGCATCTCCTTGCACTGAAAATCCCCACTCTTAATGTTTGAGTGTTTTATAAATAATATCAGCAATGTAAGTTCACACACCACATGAAGTCTCTCATTTCAAGAAAAAATTCTTTTCAGGATAAGTGAGACGAGAGCATAAAAGACAGAGCAAGCAAAGGAAAAAGGAGTATTGTCAATGCTTTTTCTCAATTACAATCAAAGTCCAGCTTTAGCTCACCTCCCCTATTGTTAATCTTTGGTCAATCTCTGAGTCCTTTCTCCCCCTGCAGACTTATTCTTTCTTAACTCTCGCATCTTTGCCTCCCTTAAGTCTTAACACTTTATAGCTAGAAGCTTTTTCTTCATGGCCTCTCCCCATGATACCACTCCATTACCTGACTCCCACACTGGCTTCTGACTTCCTTCCACAATCACTCTCAAAATCCTTTTTCTTGTCTTCAAGGTCCTATTCCTGCCTATTTCTCTCTCATCTCTCTCTTATTTTGTTGCCCGTGTGTGCCTTATATTCTTTCAAGCCAGAAGCATGATTTTCACTAGCTCAGCTGTGAAATCTGTGCTGAAATATGATACGCACATCCCCCACATCTCAGCTTCTGAGATTCAGTAGAGAACATGAAAAAAAAAAAAGAAAAAACCATGCAAGCCTCAACATTGCTATAATCAAACTTCAGATAAAAACTGGCTTTACCATAATAAAATTGAATATAGCTCCTGGCAGTATTTTAACTTCACATAACAAACCACTTAAAAGTAGTGATGGCAAAGACTAGGAGACTGAAACATACTATTGTCTGTCAGCATGCAGACCTCCCTCTCATGCAAGCTTAATGATGTATCACACCTCCCACATCAGTGCTTTCTGAAGTTGTTTCCTAAAATTAATGAAAATGGGCCAATGCCATGCTTATTGTTCCCATGGGATCTTTAATGAAGCACAGGCTTAACAAAACATGTCCATATCTTCTGGACCTGTTCAGGTGATCTTTGCCCTGGATTTATTGTCTTGCCAGACCAGAAAAAAACACACAAAACCACTCACTGAAGCTGCAGAAAAATCACATATCTTTACAGAAAGTAATAGGGGAACCCCCAGCATTAAAGTAACAGGGTGTAAAAAAGATTAAACAGAAAATATGGGCATTTTTAAACATATTTGAAGAGGACATATTACTAAAAGTAGTTTGTCTAAAAAGAATAAATAATTTTAATTTCCTGTTCCAGATCTGGGAGAAGAAGGTGGAGCTAATTAAAATTCAGTTTTTGAAATTCCAGCCTGTAAACAATCTAATTTGAAATTCAAGTGCCTCATACAAAGCTTCCCAAAATCTCCATGGACAGTGAAGATGTACCATAACCCCTGATGGAAATTCCACTGAAAACAAATGTTCTGTCCAAGACATTGAAGATACCTTGAGTTTGTTGAAGTCAGCAACAAAGTACTCATGAACTTCTCAAGGGCCACAATTTCAAACTGAATTTTTATAAGAAATGTGACCCTGAAGATAAGCAAGCTGTCAGAATTTTGCACTGAACATACTATATATATTTCATGTATGTATAAATATATATATATACTCAGGTAAGTACATACTCAAATTTCGCTCAGTATTTGAAGAGCTAAAAAAATATCCAGGGGAAGTAGAAAGGTGATACATGAAATAAAATCTAAAAGTTTCATATCTCTATGTTTGTTCTACTATATTGTTTCAAACCTCAATAATAAGTTGTGGGAAAACGACTCAGACAGTTAAAAATCTTATTTTCCATTTATTCTATTTTTTTCCTTGTTTAGCCCCCTAAAAGCTACCTTCCTTTGGAAAGGACATTGAGGCCTTGCTGAAAAGCACTGTGCACTATTTTACATTTTTCAGCAAAAACTTGAAAACACATACCGATAAATCTTAAAAGATTTCCTCATAGAAAGGTTGACCATTTTAAATGGAATAAAAAGGTTTTAAATAAACCCATTTATTGACCAGCTCTTCTTGTAGTGCAGAAGGGCCAATATGCTGCCTTGTCTGGTTCTAACACAGCTCTGCCTAAAATGCAGGAGTAACACAGGAAGGTGATAAGGGATTGCACAGTCCGAAAGAAAGAGTGATGAAGTCCTCTTTCTTATATTTCAGTCGTTTCATCTCTATCCAAGCAGTGGATGGCCAAATAAGAGCCTTCAGCATGCTGCTGTCCTGGCAAGGCAGACTTACTTCCCAGGGCAGTAGGAAGGTAACTCTCACTCCGACAATCTGACTTTGAGGGAGCAATGCTCAGACCTTTCTGCAGCTGTGCATGATGTGTGTGCTGCAGTGTGCTTCCTCAGGCACCTGGAAAAGGAAGCAGACTGGACCTTTCATAAATATTGCTGTCCTCTGCCCAACACATGAAGCAGAAAGCAACATCCAGAAGACAGCCTAGTCCCAAGCTGTCCCTTCAGTCATCATCTGGCTGGTACAGCCAGTTGAACCTGGGAGCTGGGACAGCTCTGGGGTCCCACACTGTGTACATAGATCCACCTCATTCCCTCTACGAGCACTACCCTGAAAAATGGGAAATGTTTATATGTGATGAGGCCATTTATCTTCAAGGGCAGACTCAGAGAACTGCTTTCTGGAAATTAAAGTACTTGTAGTAGTTAACAATTTTTGCTGCAACTGAACTCTAGTGGGATGGAAACGTGAGCCTGAGAAAATTTTACATGTCATTACCAGTCCCTTGTGTCGTCATCCTTTCACTCATTCATTGACATACTCTCTCAAGAAAACGCACTTGCAGGAATAATTGGGCTATGCCTTACACTCAAATTGAATACAACTTTTCCTTCAGTTGCTTTTTGTGATTCTTGATGAAGAGAGATTGAAAAAAAGTTAATACAGAAAATTTCTTTTTGTTTCAGAATTGAAAAGACTAATACCTCAAAATGATCTTCTGCAGAACTTCATGAAAATCAGATTTCAGTTTTCCTTGACAGGAAGACAGGATCAGAAATGTTCAGAGTAGCAATTTATAATAAACTTCTTTGGAAACAAATGTGACAGTAGCAATTTTAATGAAAAGGAGAAAGGCTAGAAAACTCAGGTTATGTTTTCAAAGTCTCTGAAGTCTCCAAATGAGATATTTGCTGCCTCAATAACAAATGCAAGATCTCCACTTTACAAAGAAAATGTAACAAGTAAAAAATTATGATTGACCTGACAAAAACCAGTGGGCAAAATCACGAACTGCTTATGCAGAGAACTTATCCTGCTGTCCAATGCAACTTGTTTGCCATCACATAATCACATATTTCTTTGTCTAGTTCTATATTTGTATATTTGTTGTTGATTTTTTTCTTATTTCCCCCTCGAACTTTAGTTCTTATGGACAGAGACGTTCATCTCCATTCCTGTATAAGTAGTGTCCTGTATAATTTGTGTCATTAGGGACATGGTATAGCTTTGCAGATTTTAAATGCTCCCAACAGAAAAAAAGAGAACCTATATAAATTTCATAGCCTGGAAGTTATAGTGTTGATGTTTCATGAAATGAAGAGACTCTGTGCTGATTTCATTATTCCTGTTGCAAAGCTTTCAACCTCTGTGGGATGTGTTCATCTCGTATTATTGCTGCTATTGCTAATATTCTTGTTTTACTCACTTGCAGTCATTACTATTGTTGTTGTTGTTACTGCTGTCATCATTATGCACATATTCAATATTACTGATATTATTTGTCCCAAATCAGTGACCAAAAGAGTGGGCTTTAGAGACTTCTTCAAAAAGGTAGTCAAAAAAGTTTTTTAAATTAACTTGAAAAAAACCAAACAAACCAAAAAAGGATGAAAAATTCATCTAATTCCTCAGTCCTATTAATGCTTTTTTTTATATGAGTTGTGATTCTCTGGACAAAAGATGTGGTACTATATTTGTGTCTTACTGGTCCAGAAAAGAGAACAGAGAAGAAAATGAGGGATAGGATGGAATATGAACCAGAAGGTCATATAAGAAATGATAAAAAAGCCAACCAAACCTTACATAGCTATGGCTGACCTTGTTTTACCTCTGATATTCCCTTGAAACTAATGAAAAATAATCCTCTTCTATGAGATACAGTTTCATAATTTGTAGACACCACAACCCTCTAGAAGGGTAGATTCTGCTAAGGATCTTCTCAAAACATAACTCAGGTTTTGTCCAGTTGAACATTTAATTGTTTAAAGAGTAAGTAAAAGACCTCTTATTCTTTCCAGATATTGTTAGCATTTTTGCTTCACAGTATTAGGAAATATGAATTCAAAAACATTAATAAAATCAAGAAAAGGAAAAACAACGGCAATTGCAATTGTTATTGAGAAAGTAAATATTTATCTCAGAGAGTAGCTCCTATTTTGATGATCTCTGTAATGACACAGCTATTGCTTAAAAAAGTGGTAACAAATGTCTTTAAAAAACTTAAATTGACAGTGCATAAATACTTTAATAACCACTTCCGCAGTACAAATCTGAGTAGAATCAAAGTACAGCATAAGGAAAACACTGCACAGGAGGTCTGATCAAGATATCTGTAGTGGGTTGATCTTGACTGGACATCAAGTGCCCACGAAAGCCATTCTATCAGTCCCCTCCTCAGCTGGACAGGAGAGAGAAATTACAATGATGGAATTAAGGATGGGGAGAGGTCACTCACCAATTACCGTCATGGGCAAAACAGACGTGACTTAATGAAATTTGTTGAATTTATTAGCAATCAATTCAGTAGGATGATGAGAAACAAAAACTAAACCTTAAAACACCTCCTCACCATTCCCTTCTTCTGAGTTTCCTTCACCTTCACTCTCAATTTGTCTACCTCCTCTGCCCCAGCGGCACAGAGGGATGGAAAAGTGGATTGCAGTCAGTTCCTCACACATTGTCTTTGCTGCTCCTTCCTCCTCCAGGGAGGACTCCTCACTCTCTTCCTCTGCTCCGGTGTGAGTTCCCTGCCATGGGACAAAGTCCTCAGTGAATTTCCCCAGTGTGAGTTCTTCCCACTGGCTGCAGTTTTTCACAAACTGCTCCATCATGGGTCCCTTCCACAGGGTCATAAGTCCTTCCACCAAACCTTCTCCAGTGTGAGCTCCTCTCTGCATGGATCCACAGGTCCTGTCAGGAGTCTGCTCAAGCACAAGCTTCCATGGGGTCACAGCCTCCTTTGGGCATTCACCTGCTATGGTAGGATAGGTCCTCCACAGGCTGCAGGTGGATCCCTGCTCTCTGTGGACTTCCACAGGCTGCAGGGGCACAGCCAGACTCACCATGGTCTGCACCACAGCCTGCAGGGGAATCTCAGCTCCAGGACCTGGAGCCCCTCCTGCCTCTGCTTCCTCACTGACCTTGGTTTCTGCAGGACTATTTCTCTCATATGTTCTCACTCCTCTCTTCTGGCTGCTCCTTTTTGTCTCAAGTTTTTCCCCCCCTTTCTTATCTTTTCCCCCCATTTGTTATTCCAAAGGTGTTACCAGTGTTGCTTGGCCTTGCCCAGAAGTGGGTTTGTCTCGGAGCTGACTGGCATGGACTCTGCTGGACATGGGGAAAGCTCCTGACAGCTCCTCGCAGAAGCTACATCTTAGCCCCCCCTGCTACCAAAACCTTGTCATGAAAACCCAATGCAATATCTCTGAGATGAATGCATGAAAACAGCATAGCCACTGATAGTTCTTGCTTGAAAAATGGTGAGCTATTTTCTAAGAAGAAAAAGAAAAGCTAATAATTTCTTTTCAAGTGCTTGATTATATAGAGCTGGCAGAGACGGTACAAAGTCAAAAGTAATGTCTTTTTTGAAGAGCTAAAATTTATCACATGTTCTTTCCTCATAGCTTTGCCTGGTTGTATGGGTGCACAACCAAACTCACCTACACTACCTAACAAAGTTCCCACAATCAGTCCTCATTCCTTTCAGACTTATGGGAAAATATTGGCATTAATAATAAAGAATGAATGAAGAAATCATTGAAGCAAGTAAGAGTGGCTGGCAAGGAAGCAAATAAATTAATCCCACCCTGAGTATTTTATTACCAAAACAAAAATCAGAGACAATATTGAAAAAGAAAAATGCTTCATCTAGCACTTGACATCAGAGGATTGTTACCTTTGATTTTAAATTTTAACATTTAACTCATTTGAATTGCATTTTTTAAATAGTTTTGTTAAGGCACAGGGATCCTGAAACACGTGTGTAAGCCAAAAACTCTGCATTGGCCTGTGTCTTGCTCAAGTAATTCATTGCCTACCCACTGATAGATCTTCTTTCTCCAGGCTTTGTCTGACCACTGCCCCTCTGCCTTCCCACTCCTTCCACACATATTTTTTGTCTGCAGTCACTGGTCTCCATCCTGTCAAGTGCCGCTCACCAAACTCTGCACCTTTGCCAGCATGGTGTGCTGATACTTGCTACACACCCTCACATACTGTTCCTTTGTCACTTTTGAAGCACACTGCCAACAACACATTATGAGTAATAAAGATCAGAATACATTCTTGCATGTCTCAGTTGCCACCTCTTGGTTCATTTCACTTTCACCTTACAAAAACAATAAATTAAAACCGACAAAAATAAAAATCCCCAAAACCTAGAACTAGACATATTCTTCTTTTTTATTTTTCTTTTTTTTTTTCTGAGACTTCTGAAACAGAAAAGTAATTTATCAGCCCTTGGAGTAATTCTTATGGGTCAAAAAAATCAGTGAAAACTGTGTCCATCAGAGGAAGCCATATGTGTCATATATATATTCCTATGAACAATTGTTTCTGCACAAATTAAAGATAAATGAATAGTGGGTTATCCCATAATATTTTTTTTTCATTGAGTTACTGTAATTCATGTTAATATTTAATGATCATTTCCCTCATGTCTGGTAAGCAAAGAAAACTGTCTTGTGCTGCCCACAATTTGCCTGTGCTTCCAGAGTAGGTTGAAAAAAATAATGCAGTGATACTCAGTTCCTATATCAGTGGCTGATTTAACCAGAAGGATTAACACAATATTAAAAATTCTGAAGAAGGCAGATAGTATGGGAACTTAACCTTTCTACTTAGAAGTACAGAGGTGAGGGCAAAACATCTCTTATTCTAGGAAATACAGAAACAATATAAGAAACACCATCTATTGCCAAGCTCCTCTTGACTTCCATTAGAAAAGCTAAAAGTTGAGAAACATATATCATCTAGCAACACCTCTAAAAAGGCTTTGTATCTGCCTACCTCTCCATACTAATGTATTCGTGCAGGAGTAAGTCAAGTTAGAGATAATAGCTTTGAGAATTTCCAGTAAATCAGCTTTTAATCAAGATCCATAATAGCTTAGAGAAGGTTCCTTTTTTTTTTTAATGAAAATAATTTTCGTTTTCTAACCAAACAAGAAAAAAGGAGCACAGTAAAAGAAATTGCAAAACTGTTCTAAATTCACAACAAATATAACTGTATATTTGTGATTATAAACAATTCAATTTGTGAAAATTAGTTGTCCTTTTGTCCCTGCAAATTATGGAAAGTAAGAAAATATGAAGTAATTTTTAACCGTCCTGTGTATTCCATAAAGCATATAACACTACCAATCTTCATGAGGAATCTTTTGTGTTCCAAATGATAAAGAAATTGTGTATGCTCAATATTTACAATGCACTATAGCCTTGCACACTAAATTTCCTTGCATATTCACCACTAATACCACCCCACAGAGCTGGATAGTTGACTAATAAATGAAGGACCTTGTGTTCTATGATCCTTAGTTGGCTAATAATGAATATCTGTGACAAACTCTGAAAGTGAAATTCACTGTTAGTGAATTACTGAGAGCCTCTACTTCAATGGACAGTTAAAGAGGCATTCACAGCAGTCAGTGTGTGAAGCTCAAAGCCACAAAATGTGGCAGAGAAAACATCAAGGATTTCAGAGAGGTGGACTTAATGTTCAGTGGAGATTGAAGAAGCCAAGATCTTACATCTTCCTGTTTATTCTGTGATATAGCCAAATTTTAAAACTCCTACATGGAAAATCTTTCTTGCCTCTTCTCTTGCACCTTAATTTTTGACAATTTCAGGGCTTAAACTTCTCATCAAATACTACCAATCCTCTGGAGTGCATCAAAATGCTAAACAGTGGATGTTGATATTATACCTTTAATTTTGCACTGCAGAACTGCATCTCATCAGAAAAGATATTTCTGTTATTTAGATGAAGTTTTATACTGAGTCCAGCTGGGAAGGCCTGCCTGCTAAGGTGGGGAAAAAATAAAAGTGCACTAACATATATCATGTTTCATGGTGAGATGAAATGCAACTTTGGAAACAGATTTGACATTTGAGATTTCCCTGTGTTGGAAAGGCAGAATTTGTTGCAGACATGAAAATGCTCAGTATGTGCATCTGGAGGAAGCTGTGCACAGTTCTCCAAAGCACCCCTGGCAGCTGATAATGGAGAGCTGTTGGCAGTGTTTAGAGAGGCAGATGCTTACCTGTGCTCCTACAGTGTGCAGTCTTGGCTTACTGACAAGGTGAGAAGAAGGACAAGCCATCACAGAGTGGGGGCAATTGGCAGCTGGTACCCTGCTGGGGAAGGGTAAATGGGTCACCTAGGGCTTCTTACTCATCTGTAGCAGAGTCATCAATCCATGACAGAAATATGCGCTTTTCAGGAGATAAAGCAATTCCTTATACAGAAGAATGGACGGAAATGAAAAAGTTGATAATTTAATGAGAATTAAACAAATTGTTTGCAGCTTGGCGTGTGATATATTGCAGACCAAAAAATATCATCCCTACCATAAAATCGCATCCAGGTTTATCTGTGTACTAAATAAATGCAGGACTTCTTGAGACAAGTGGCACGTGTTGCACTGGCAGTGTTCAATGTCAACTGGATTTTACTGAAACTCTGTAGAGGGCACTCCCCTACAAAGTGCTTCTTCATATCTTTCTCTTGTTCAAGCTGCAGGGCAGGTTGTCTTATTTCCCCATCTTATGAAAACAGATTATAGTTCGTGGGTTGTTCATCATGACTCACTGATAGTGTGGAAAGTCAAAACTAGTAAAGTGTACAGTAAGCCAGAAAACAAAGAATCGATTTACACACAAAAAAACCCCAAACAAACAACAAGAAAAAAAATAAATAGAACACCTGAACCCTTTCCTCTTAGCAGTGTTATTTCATGTTATCTTGCTGTGGTTGGGTGTGTTTCCATCAAAGGTACCACAGCAGATCATGATATTCTGAAGTTGAAAGATCAGTGACAAAGAACATACAGGGCACACAAGCGTATTTATTTCGTGCTTAGTCAGCTAATTTATTCAGGAGTTTGTTGTCAAGTGTAATAGTGGCAAAAAGGTTTTTTAAAACGTTTGTAAAAACTCAGAGTACTAAATACTAAAGTATTTTATGATTAAAATTTATTTGAAACTGAATGATAGTGGAAACATTAGGCCAGAGGAGCACATGAGGTATCACTTTTCTTGTCCTTGGCTGAAGATGAAACCACTTCAGGCACTGGTATTCAATATGCATTTAAATCTCAGAATGGCCAAGCATGGATAGTGAGACAGATGTTGTTTGAATAAATGAACAAAAAGCCAGGGATGCACAGGTTATATAATATGTGACACCACAAAGATCTTTCATTTGTCATATCTGTAAGATTATTTCATACCCTCCTCATTGGAAAAAGGAGTCCAAGTGTTTTGATCAAAAGACTAGAGTCTTTAGGCATATCATAAACATTCGTGAAGTCCAAAAATTTGATTCATCTGTTAAGTTTTGATGAAAATAATTTTCATCAAAAGACGCTTACTCCATAATTTGCCCTCAGTAAGTAAACCTTTACTGAAAATCAGTGTACTTTCCAGGCTAAGCAGTGTTTTCAGTCATATTCATTGAGAATTATGTATTCTGATATCTTAAAACATTCTGATAGCATTGATATTGACCAATGGCTTAATGAATTATAGATGTTTTTCTCCTAACAGAATTAAAAAATGACATCTGATGAAGCATATAATAAACTGCCCTGTATTTTGTGTCATCATCTGGATAAAGTGTCTAAAAATAGGTGAAATTTACCCCCTGGTGAGATGAAGCACCTTGACATTAATGAGAGTAAGAACAAAACTTCTAGATGTAAAATGCAATGATTCCTCTTTGTGTAATTGTTGTGGACATCCTGAAGCAGCACTATAGCTCTTGTAACAATTCACATAAACTTATGTTTGGACTGGTGTGGGCAACATTTACTCCTGTCAGTTAACATGTAAAAGCTTGCTCAGACTTACAGTCAGCATAACCCAGATCTGTATGACTTTATAAAAGCTGGAAAATGGCACTTCAATGAAAGACACAGTCCATTACAAGAAATGTTAATGATAATCAAAAACTATGAGTCTTACAATTTATTGGACATGTACTCTAGATTTCCCAAGTGATCCTCAGAGGTTTTTTTTCCGTTTAGTCAATGTCTTTCTATATCCATTAGAAGTTTTTTACCTTTCCATGCTGATAACTCGCTGAATGATTCAAAGTTACCTTTGATCAAAATGATGAGGTATTCATCACTTGTGAAAATTACTTAACCCCATAATAAAACCTAACACAGAACCAAAAAAGTACTAAATCTGAGAGAGTTGTTCTACAGACTTCTGCCTCATTTTCACTTAATCAGTTTTGATCAGCTTCTTCCTCTTCCACTGCTTTGAAAGAAAGCTTAGACTATAGTGTTGCAAAGGCTGCATCTAGAATTGTACCTAAGACTGTCTAATGGGATTGCAGCAAACAGACAAATGTGGCACGGTGTCTTTCTTGTTTATGTTCCAGAACAACTCATGCTATTATGAGAAAAGGCTTAGAAGAGGAATCTATATTTTCTTACCTTAAATAAGTGCAAATATATTCCTGTGTTTGGGAAGATCAACCTAGGCACTCATATCAAAGAAGGAATAAAAAATAATCCAATGCATAATGTGTTTAAAGTATTCATAAAAGGGAGATATTTGCACTCCATCGGTTATATTATTTTTAATTTGGCATAGCTGTTCTCGTATAATCATTTTCTCCACCTCTCAGTGCTCAGTCCACATACATGTAAGTGTTTTCTGGACAGTTCTGGAATTTTAAAGTGGGCACATTGATGTCAATCATCTCTTCTAAAAACGCAGTCTTTTTTAGTAACTTCAAAATTCACCATTTCTTCATTAAACATATTCCTTGTAATGACCAGTACTTCTCTAAATTGCATTCTCCTATCATAAGTTTTTGATTAAAAAAAAAAAAAGGGGAAAAATAAACCCACACATTGTTAACAATCATGGAAAGGAGTATCAAGTTTCACTGAAGAATTGTTCCTTTTCTTAGTTACAGTAATAGCTTCGCAAGCTAAGTCTTCTCAAAGCCCCTGTTTATGCTTTTTCAGATGCTTTTTACTGATCTGTAATATTTCATGTTAGTTCTTTCAAGCTTGCAGAGCTCAGGTAGCTTCCACAGTATAGGTAGATGTCACAGTCATCTCACATTCCTGATGCCTCTAAACCTCTTGTTTAGATTCAGCACAAATCTGGGTGTACGCAACCATGATTTTTAAAGTGACATAGCTATTTAATATCTTTACTATTTTGCACAGATTTCACATTCTGTTTCAATTTACATTCTAATATGCAAAGTGAAAAGTGTCAGTATTTTTGAGGATCATTCATGTATCCAAAACATGAGGGTAGATATGTATGCAGTGCCTTCACACAAGCTGGCCTTTCTTGGTAATTACTGCACTGTGTTTGATCTCAAAATCATATACCTCTTGTCTTACACCACTGGCTATGACATAAAACAGGACTACTGTGGCTTGGCTTTTCACTGCCACACATGAAATCCCACTATAATTAATTAGTGTTGTTATAGCAACACCTTTTATGACACTGCTTGACACTCAAGGGAGGGAGTGACGCAGGGGTGAACTGTATGAGAAATCATATTGTAAATTTCATTCTTGAACTCCCTGACTACTATTTTTTTTTTCTTTCTTTTTTTGCTAGAATAATTTTCCACCTCAAATTGGTTCCCTGCTGTATTGAAGCCATTGAGCAGTCAAATCTCAGTGTTAATCTTATATCGGTCTTGCTCATGTGAATCCTGAGGGGAACATGCTAAAATTTGCTGTCAAAAAGTAAAAATGCAGGATGTCTTTTATTTCAAAGTAGTTGTTTTTTATTATTTTTGTTTACAGTCATTACACTCAGGATAGAAATTTCTTGCTGTATTTCACCGTCAGTTATGGATACCACTCACTTACATGGACAGTTTTGAAGAGGTTTTCTTTGAAAATAAAGCTTCTGTCCTAGCAAAAGTTCTCCACTATGGATCAGTTGCTGCTATGGAAAGCTTTTTAACTCTCATTAATTATTAGGAAGTAACTAAAACTTTGAATTAAAAAAAAAAAAAGAAAGAGAAAAAGGGAAAAAAGTTAAAGGACAGACTTCATACCACTTTTGGTAAAGGAGGTCCCATCCTTTTATTTAGGAATGATACACACCACTGAGCTGCTGCTTTCACTGTCAAACAGAGCTTCATGTGAAGGAACATTCTCCTACTACCATGATTCTGCATGGTTATTACTGGGGTGAAAAAAAACCCCGAACATGTATGTGTGAATGATCTCTTCAATGTTGTTAAAGCCTCAGCAGTGACTCAGCTGTAGGAGCAGTTCTGTTGGGACACAACTGGCTCCTGTCACCACAACTCAGGTGAGTTGCCCAAAAGTTTACTGCTACCACAGCAGTTTATGCACTGCTACAACGGGCAGTTCCCATACTGTCCCCTTCCCTGTTCCCTTTCCCACATCCCACCACAAACACACAATTTATCAGCTTGTTCTTTCTTTCCTCCTGGAACCAACACACTCAGGCAGCAGATATTGCCAGTTCTTTGGTGAAGATGAGTAATTTGGCTCTTGCTCATCCTCTCTGAAAAGGAATGGTTAGGAGCTCCTGCTGCTGCTTCTGCGGCATGGAGCCCTCTGGGTTTCATTCTGTGATGCTCGTGTGCCATTAGCAGGACAATACAGCAAAGTGAGAGTTGAAAGATGTCCTAAAACAAATGGTCATTAAGAGAAGATCCAATATTTTGTTACACATTAATTACATACATTATAAATAATTAACACTGCTGTTGTGTTTATTATTATTACTACTATTATTATTATTAAATATTACATTTAATACAACAGTATCTTATTTTATAAGGGATAAGGTTAAAGAAGTACACATCCCATAGTTTACAGTGTAGAAGCAAACACCCGTAAGTTCCTAATTGATTTTTGAAACTAATTCCCCATGTCATTAAAATCTTTAAAAAAATGAAGATGCCACTTCAGTGCTTAAGAGAGAGCAAAAGTAAGCTTGTTTCTTCAGAGAAATCAACTGTGAGACTTGGAAAGTCTAATCCAAAATGCTAGAGTCCGTGAAAACAAGGATTCACACTCACAGTAACTGCTAGTCTATAGATTCTTTTATTCCTTCTTCCTGGCCAAATGAATCCAAGTCTGAATTTTGGCACGGCTTCTGCAAAGAAAAGGATAAGGTGATCTTCCCACCTGCTGTGTTATCTAGTGGTGTAAGTCTGCTTCACTAAGCTGAGAACAGTCTGTCAGGGACAATGGGGAGCAAAGCAGCCTGTTGAAATTTCTGATCAGTATATAAAAACTAAAAGTTTATTTCTCTTCCACCAGTGCTTCAAAGGAAAGTTTTAAATAACAAGACAGCTTGAAAGATGTCAGTGCTGTGTCTTCTGTATTATGCGTATCTTGAGATTGTCTCCAAAAGTCAGCTCCAGAGGGATTTACGCAGAGGAATGCCTAATTTCTGCATCCCAAGAAAACTCAAATGCTGAACTTAAATGTGTGAGGATTTAGGAACCTCTGGGTATGTATTTCTAGTGTCCAGAAAACTTTGCATTTGAATAACAACATGCCTACAGAGATTGTTCAGGGCTTTTCTGTACCACACTCTTCCTTACAGGTATCTGCAGAGTAAGTCCCACTTCAGATTACTCAGTCCTTTTTTTAATATGGCCCTTAGGCAGTTCTGAAAATTTCATGTTATATGTCAGAAGCTGACAAGGAAAAAAAAAGAATTGAATGGAAGTGGAAAGGCAAACTAACAAAACTGTTTAGCAAAAATGTCTCATTACTCTTTTGTTCTACCTTCCACAGTTTTCCTGGAAATGAAATTATTATAAGGACTGAGATCCTGATTACATTTGATATGCAAATGGACACAGCATCAGATAGTTATTTTTCTGTACCTTTATTACATTCACCAGTGTGTTGTCACCATAAGTACTGACAAAGATGTGTGCTGGAAACCTGAATTAACAAACTATAGCTCTGTTACAATAATACCATACAACTACATTCCTGCTCTAGTCTGAACTTTCTTTTTCCAGTGGAAAAAGAAATATACAGTGATACAAGCAGCCATTTTTTTTGTTGTGTAGTTCATAAATGGAACTTGATCCACTATTTTTTCCTTAGGCTGTAAAAATGTCTCAATTAAAATAAGCCTTATTTAATATTCTGTTGATGCTACATAACATAGGATATGTCAATGGCAAATATTCTTTTGAATGCCTCTAAATACTACAGTGGAAAGTAACTGCCATGCCTGTGATCCCTTGAAATGTGTGAATAAGTACATAGGAGAGCACCACAGATAACAAGAAATGGCAACCATGATGATAGATGTCGTAACTCAGCAGGGCAATTTTCTTTCTTTTCTAACAATTGATATAAATTGTTATTTATTTAAGAAAAAAATGTAAGCTTGGCAAACCACTACAACACAGAAATATGTATATCACTGTTTTAAGCTAAAAGAAAAACCCACAACCAACCAACCAAACCAAACTAAAAAAAAAACCAAGCAAAAACCCCCATGAAAACAGAAGTAGTTCTGAGCTTGAAATCTGTCAATAAAGCAAAGATAGCACACACCTGAGCAGGAAAAAATCTGTATTTTCTTTAAAGTGCATTTTAAGCTATCTTTTAACTCTTAATTTTAGTTTTTTCTTCAAAGGAATCTTCACGTGTACATTACTAAAAAAAGGCAAACTGGCAGGATATTTTATATGGTTTCTTCCTTGAGCTTACAAGTATCTAGTTCAACAAAACAAATAAAGCATCAAGAGTTAAAGCTTTCTACGTAAAGATGAGCTTGTCTGTTCCTGAATTCACATGTACATTATGCACTGTAGCTCCCTCTGCAAGCACAACATTCATCTTTCCAAGACCCAACTGTGTGATGTTGGCTTTTATAATATGTGGCAAATAATATCAATAATTCATAACAATAAGCAGTAAAGAAACAAGATTTTATGTGGCATAGGTATTTCAAGTTTGAAAATGAGTGATGTTGCTTTTAATGAGATAAAGGAAATATCTTCATTGCTTGTCTTTAGAACACAGCATTAAGAATTTACAGGGGATTAAGGTCACCTGCAGCTGACTGATTCCATCCCCATGACTTCCTACAAAGCCAAGAGAAGATGGTCACCTCTGCAGAGAACGTCAAAGTGTTCTCAATACCTAAGCCTTTTCATCCTTGGTCTCCACAGCATTAGTATGGTCCGCCTCTATCATGACTTTTGCTGTGGGGAGAGTGGTCTCAAGATTTCTCAAATGTTCCTACTCTTCCAATTTGGGCCCTTTTCCACTGTAGATTCTGAAGCTGAAACAATATTCTGATCCCAATTCAGCAAGTCCACAGTTGTTCTGTTCCTGTTCTCTCTAATTATAACATCTTCCAAATTTCTTGGAAGAGCAGTATCCTTTCCTCATTCTGTATAATTTCTTTGGTGGAAAAGAAGGAAATGAATGTCAATATAATGATTAAATAAACATACAACTAGATTATTTTTAAACATATGGAAAGAGAAATCCCACTTCCTTTGTAAGGTTATTAAAAAGTACTTAAAATAGTATGTGAATTTTGATATTCTTGTTTTCTTCTCACAACTCAGAAAGAAAGCTTTTCAAACTTCAAGAAGGATTAAATGAGGTATATGCCCAAAAGAAAAAAATGTGCAAGGATTTAGTTTCATTTGGTGAGTATCTGAGAGATTTTGAAAGGGCCGAATTCACACCATGAATAATCCTATTAAATTAGTACCTGAAATCATGTGGAAATATACCTGACTATTCATATTCCCATACTATTCTGTTACTTACTAGTACAAACTGAATAGAAGGCTTCATCAGGTTGTAAAGCTTGGGACTACTCTCTGAGGCAGTTGCCTATAAAGCAGGATATGTGCACTCCCTGGGGTGTGCGAGATAATCCACTGGGGTGTAGGAACAAAGAGGGTTTTGTACCATTAATAAGTCAAGTGAATTAAAATTTTGAAATCAATGCTTATTTCATCCTTTGCATCTTTATTGTAACTGATTTTAACATCTATTTTCCCATATGTTTTATAATGTACCTAATATATTGGTGATGGGTCCATTTTGGAACTCTCTAGAACCAGCTCTGTCATAACAATGGGAGAGACCCATGTCTCACCTCAAAGAGGCCACTTCTGAGGTCACCTTTCTGCTGCCAAATCTTACTGGTAAACCTAAGACGCATGTATATAATTTATAAACAAGCAAATATACATATACTGGGAGTGCATGCTCAAAATTTTTTTACTGTTAGCAGTGTGCAGTCAAAAAATTGTGAGACCAGTGCTCTACAGTTGTTAGTTATACTGTTTTCACACGCTGCCTGGTCGTCCTGAAGTTTGAGCTGACCATTCTTATCTCTGTATGGGTGATATAGGTACCTCTCTGAAGCCTTCATCTATTTCTCAGTCAGGCAAATTGAGCTAAAAAGTATTCTAAAGGACCATGTTTCTTTTTATTGACTGCCAATGCATCTGCAGGATGATTAGTTCAGATGTTGACAGCTGCATAGTAGAAGTCTAAAGCTGCGTTAGAGGAGCCCTTATGCTTGAATCTACCTGGAACGTATTCTCTATGCAGAAAATTTGATTCTTCTACACATATTAAGAGAGATAAGCACTTTCTGATGCTGTCATTTGTGACATAGAGTATTCAGACCGACTTTCAAGAATTTGTAGTGAATAAAATTTCTCTGAGGGAAGACTTACAAGCTCCTTCCTTCAGATTAATTTAGTTTAATTAAATGAATCCCCTAACAAGTTGGTCCTTAGTGGGTCACTGTTTTTTTCTACTTTTTTCATTACAAACATTTTCGTAGGAAAAAAAGGACAGGTGCACTGAGTAAAAAAAGAAGGAAATAATTGGTTTTTTATTAATCTAGTAATTTTAAATGCCTTATTCACAAAGGACTAATCAGCATAAGCTCTGTCACTACCAGATGTCTGTAGTCAAGAAATTAATGAAAAAAACCCACCAGGATTTAGTAAACATTATTGATTCACTACAATTCTAAAATGGTTTACATATTATCAGAGAAGTAGCAGTACAAGGGCACAGTTACATGATTATTGCTGATATTTTTCTCTACATACTAAATGGGCACAGACAGGCATATGAGTAGAATACATTTCAGTTCATGATAACATCATGTTCCCTTTTCATAAAAATATATATCTTTAATATTAGCTCTACAGAACACTTTATATTTATTTGTTTTTGGTTTTGGTTTTTTTATAGTGGCTGATCTCTGGCTTCTGAAAAGACTTGTTAGGAGTGGTAAGTTGTTCTGTAGAGGAATGAAAATCGTAATTTGTTTCTTTGGCTTTATTTGCTTAGTATTTGTTTTTCCTACCCACTATCTCTCTTTGAGGAATTAAAAGAATATAACTGGAGAATTTTCTATATTGCCTGTTTTTTCCATTGTCCTTCAAATTGGAATTAGAAATATGGGATATTCTAGGGATTCAGGGAAAAGCATGCTGAGCTGATTTAGCATTCATGGCAAACACTTGATTTCTTACATTTAAAACAGCTTTTTGTTTTAGCAGTCTGATGTAAAAAGCTATCTCTGTCACCACTGGCTGTTCAGTAGCATGTCTATGTCCAATGAGCCAAACCATCAAAACTATAAATGCTCTGTCATATAAAGAGTAACTAGTTTTAAGAGAAATCATGATAAAATATTGTCCTAAAGGTAGACCATTTACTGAGATCCGGATAAAATGCCTGAAGCCTGAGACTGAAGACTATTATTACACAGTAAAAGTAACACCTTTCTCCAGGGGAAATATTTTTATACAGCTATAGCTCAGAAAAGTCACCACCTCATTTATTACAATTTTCTCTTTCTTTCTTTTAAAATGAATGGTGTAAATCTTTCCTGGACAATTCTCTTAAACAGACTTGGTTGAATTATTCATTATGAGTAATATTAGTTGTCAATTTAGACTTTTTTTATTCACAAACTTCTGCAAGCTGATCTGGAAATGAAATCTTGGCCTTAGTGAAGTCAGTGGGAGATTTTCTATGTAATTCAAAAAGGCCAGCCTTCATCTTTTGTATTTGTGGTATGTTCAAATTAAAAAATCCTGTTGATGTATGTGAGACTTTGAGAAGGTACAGAGTTTCAGTCTAACCCTCTCTTAGAGGGGGTTTTAATGTGTTTTTTCTTTAAAAAAATCCTAAATTATATTAGTTTGATTGTTCTAAAGTAATGAAAATGTAGGGAATGACTCACCCTGACAAGTCTTCAGCCCACTGTCACACAAACATATTCAAGCAGAAGGTGATAAAATACTAGAGAAAAAAAAGTTAAAAGCTTTGAGCAGGTTAAAACCAACTCTCCAGAGTTTAGTGTTGATGCTTAAATTGCTATTGTGAATTTGTCACAATTCTCTGAATTTTAGTAGACAGCAAGAAAAGGTCAAATTTATAAGCAAAGATCATCAGTAAAAGGAATGTGATCATTAACAGCAAACAAGAGCTAATGATTTTAATGCACCATTATCTAGCATGAAAAAAATCGAAAAACCAAATCACACAATTATTAGAAAGAAAGAAGCATCACAGTGCAAAACAGAGGGGATTACCAACACATTAGAGAACTTGATGTAAGCTAGACTCTGCATGGGATACAGTTTTAACTTAATGTCCCCTGAGACAAGAAAAGACAAAGATGAGAGAAGGCATGAGATCACCTCAGGGTGTCAGAGAAGAGCAGTGGTAATTCTCCTTAATGAGACCACCGTGGTATGAATACAAGCTTAAAGTTATCTGCAGTCTGTTCAGAACTTTTGCCATACAGGATACTTCTAGTACAAATAATAACAACCCTCTCCCCCACCCCCTAAATAAAACCCAAATGAACAACTTCCTTTTAAGTGGATGTGCAAAATTTCAGTTGGTGAATACTTCAATGTAAAAGGACAGTTTTAATTTTCTAAAAGATCTCTAACTTAATCCTTTTGATCAGTTTTCTTAGCACATTATGTGTCAGCAATAGTCATATGAGCCATCTCAAGTATTGTTTCACTAATTTATCCTTTACAAAGCATCCCAAGCTCTTGGGTTTTTGTGTTTCTTTTCATGCTGCAGTAAAAATACACATTCTGAACTATCACACTGAATTAATGTAAATGGAAGAATTATGCCTTCTCCTCTGCCTATCATGAGCAATATTTGTAATTCGACAGATTAGTAAAATTTATAGGGGTTCTTTTTTAAATTTTGTAAGCATTCTTTAGCAGATTATTTGATTTTTATTTAAAAAAACCCCGAAACAACAAAAAATCCATCTGCAACCAGTGATATTCTTTATAAAGATACATATAAATCCACAAAAATATGTAATTTCTCATGTAAAATTCTTTCTTTAAAGTCAAAGGCCATATTAAAAGAACTTGCCAACGGTGAGTTCAAAATTAAAGAAGCCACAGAAAAAAATACTTTTGTTTTTCTTTTCCCTTAAATGGTGAGATATTACTGAAGCAAATAAAATACTTCTGCCATTTAATTTTTAAGGTATGGATGATTAGTGAGTCTGCCCTTCCCATTAGGTTGTGTCAGATAAGGGCATTCAGTACCACAGTATTTGGCGAAGCGATGCTGTTTGTGAAAAGGAAGCCAGTCCACCTTTGGACTTCAGGGTGTAACTGGGTCTGTGATCCAACTGAGGATCCCTTGAACCAGAACATCTTGCCTGCTGGTGAAGTGACATTTGTACAACATTCAGCAGAAGGAGAAAGTTATTAATGACAGGAATCTTGCGAGAAATATGGTGGTTGCTCAAAATAAATCTCAGTATGATCTTGAAAACCTCATATTTGATGATGGAAGCATTTGGGGCATGCTACTTAAATGAGCATAAGTTCATTCAGCCTGTTTAGCTGCCACTTTTCAATTTAGCCATATGGGAGGTTTCCAGTTGAGACATTAAATAGCCCTAACAACTTGCTGTTCTAGAGAAATTTGATTTCCGTGAATACAGGTCTGGCACGCTGCTTACATAGCTGGCATGATTATAAAACATAGGAAAGCTGTCAGAGGCTGAACTTTTCGTCTTGGCTTATCACCTGACAACCACCAGGATTACATAAGTGGATACTGTTTTACTTCTATGGTCCTAGTTCATTGAGTCAAGTTGTTGTTTTAGACCCAAAATACTCCACATTCGGAAGTGAAAATAAAGTTCTTGGCTTTGAATATGATGGTTTATTTATCACTATCATATGAAAAAATAACAAGGTATATATTATATCATGACATTGTATGCACTTATGGAAAAGCTGGGGGAAATACTTTGGACTGACAAAAAAAAGAAAAAAATAATAAAACAAACCTGGCTTCACACAGAAATTTTCAAGAAGATTTGAGTATTTTGT
Source organism: Struthidea cinerea (assembly GCA_013397865.1). NCBI lineage: Eukaryota > Metazoa > Chordata > Aves > Passeriformes > Corcoracidae > Struthidea > Struthidea cinerea. The sequence continues at coordinate 2,915,143 of VZTI01003755.1, read as the reverse complement.
TTAACTATTTTGCATATCATAACATAATTTTTAATAATTCTGGCTTTGTGTTGCTTCATCTTTTCATTAGAGACTATCCAGTTACCTCATACAGTAATTAAAAAGGCTCAGCATCTTCCAGGTAGGAACAAATTATTTGGTCTTCCCTTGGTGAGCCTAATCATAAAGCGAGAAAGGTAGATATCCTTTCTGTCTTTAAGGTATAAACTAATGTATTTACTAAGTTATTTTAATTTTCACATTAATAGTTTTCAGTTCATTCTTTTAATTGACCTTTTGCTACTTTATCTGCTTCAGACCTACATTGTTTGCAATATTCTGGCATTGTTTATGGTTCTAACAGTCAGACTCAATTAACAGAAAATCAGAAGTAAACAGGGAAACACAAAGACATAAAGCGTAGGCCTAATCTGTAGAACTCTGTAGTAATTTATTAAGTGACAGTTCTAAAACAATTGACAGCATGAACAGCTCTGATACTGACAGTTCCAGTGTCATCAAACAGCCACATTCTTCTCCATTGTCATTTTTAATTATTATGAGGATATTATAAAGAGAAAGTGACAAAGTTCTGTGGCATTTTAGGAGCAGCTGCTTCTTGCATCCTTCTCCCTTCACTTTTGTGTTGGGGTTTTTTGCCTTTTCTTTTCTTTTTTTTTTTTTTTTTTTACATTGTCTATTTATTTCTCCTTAATATTTTGTCATTTTCTTTCAACTGTAAGACCAAATATTTTCTTCCTCAGGTCAAAATATATTTTTTTATTCATTATCCATTAAATAAAACCACCAAAACAGCAATACCCCATTCAAAATCAGAAGTGTATTTCTTATTTTAGGACAAAGAATGATCTAGAAATAACTTTATAATTGAAACTCATGTCATCCAACTTTAGCTGAGAACAAGCTGGTGACAAGGCTAAGTTAGCTGTGTAGGGCTTCTTCATAGTCAGCAACAAACAGGCATCTCTAGAGGGCATATTATCCCATCACCTTAAATGTCTTGTAATGTCTGTTAATTGCTGTATCCTGTTTCCCAAAGACTAAAGAAGCTCCTGCCAACAGTGCCATTCACTTATTTTACTCAAGGTATGATTCCTTCAAAAAATTATTGACAAGCTCAGAGAAAAAGAAATAAAAGACAGACAATAGGAAATGCATTTTTAAGGTGGACTAGGGCAGTAGTTTTCTGTTCATTTTTAAATGCACTCTAATTTTCTGATAATTATTGTGAGAAAAAAATTCAAAGAAAACTGACACTTAATACTTTAAGAAAGTGATTTTATAAGATTTCTTCACATCATTCCTGTTTCTGCAAAAGAAATGCTTTCTGCAAACAAGAGCAACCAAGCATATGAGAAAATGAGCCGATTCTTGATTGGGTCTTTTTTTTATTTGTTTACATGCTCCTTTCCCCTTATGACACCTACATACATTTAACCTTACAGAGACACCCAGGGCAAAACAGGAAAGAATTAGGCATTTCCAGTGTTCAATTAAAATGAAAAAACACTTCCAGCACAGAGTGCAGAACATCTAATATAGTTGTCTATACATCTGGCCTGAGGAAATGTAGCTAAACATAAATTATTCCATTGTATCAAAGAGGTTTTCATTTAGATGCAAGTGAGGGCCATGAGGGGCTATATTATTGCTGTAGTTCCTAAGACATCACTAAAAGCAGAATAAAATTATGTTGGCAAACTGTGGATTAGGGATGGGTGAGCCAGTTTAAGAAAACAATTTGTATCTACCCTGGAGAAACAAACCCTAGAGGAAGTTTATTAAGGCTGCAGCATTTAGGGGACTTATATATGCATTTTTCTCCTTATTTAGTATGCTTTCAAGCAAGATAGAAAAAAATCTTTTCCGCTCTCATGAGGGAAAGAAACAAATTTTGTCTAATTAATTTGTTAATTAATGCTTCTTATTGAAAACATCATATTCCTGGTCATGCATCATTTTATATTTTATATCATTATTTTTATCTAAGAGAAAAAGAAAGTAATTCTACTGGGGCCAACAATATGAAATGTTAATAAATATTGCTTTGAGAACATCATTTATAAAGAAAGGAGGAAAGTGAAATAAGTTGTTCTGTCTCGTTATGTGTACAAGAGGGTCCAGTAATTACGTGAACTACTATAATTAAGGCATTTTTTAATAACTGACTGAATATCTTAATTTCTGAAAAAATAGTGGAATCCTATTAAATAGTGAAAGATAGTAAAGGCCAGTAGAGAATCTTGAGATATTTTCTGTATATTTTTGCAGCACCATCACTGTCATATAACGCTTAGGTAACATTGAAATTTTGAGGAATGACTCGTTTCTCTCCATATCACAGCCTCAGAAAAATGCAGCTGTCTAGACCATTGTATTCATCACCATTTAAATTACTCCTCTCCCCCTTAAAAAAAACCAGTAGCAAACGATGTCAAAAGTCCCGGGCAATGGGATTTCATTGGCCCTTAGTCAGAACTCCACACTGTCCAAAGGTTTTATGCATTTTGAATTACTTTGAAAGTAAAAATTAGATCTATGGTTTCCAAAGTTTGAAAGTTCCAGAATGTGTAGGTCTTATCTACTCAGACATTCTGAAAAAAACCTGCTGTGATCTCATGCCTGAAATTGTATAAGAACCTGGGGAAGAAAAAATGTGTGCTGTAATTGTGGAAGCTCTAATGAATGAGGTAAGTGAGAAGTAAAAAAGGATTGTGTTAAAAACATGTGGTAAAATCTACAGGGACATTACATGCAAAACTGTTTAGGGCAATGCCAGGTCTGCTATCATTTATCTATGACCTATTGCAGGTAAAAGTTATAGACACTCTGACCAACCACACCGCTCTGAAGAGTCCAAGATTCAGTACATAAAGGGCTTTACTGATCACAGCAGCAGGCTTTTGCAACAGAAACAGGAAAAGGCACAATCTACTTTTTTTGAAGGCAGAGCTTGATCAATCTACACAATAAGCTATGTGATGCTGTTACCTGTTTTACCAGGGCCCTGGGGCTGATGACTCATATTGACTTTTCTAGACATTTACTTAGTCTTACTTAGAAAATACAGTCACCCACTCTGTTCCTCTTTGTGATTTACTGGAGAGCTGGACGCTCAGTGAGTGTTTATCTGCTTTGATCGTTCACTATATCACGGCAAAAGGATTTTAAAGTGTCTGCTTTTTAGTTGATGCAGAAAGGCAAAAAAAAATCCACTGCAGCCCTTTTAAGTGGCAATTAAGTAAAGACCTCAAAAGAGGTTGACAGGATAATACTGAAAAAGTTAAACCTGTCTTGAAATAACCACTTGAATATGGAATATCACAAACAAATATATGGAGTCTTAAAGCTCTCATTGTACAAGAAGTCTAGGATTAGCATTACCCTAATGCTGCATGCATCTTCCAAATATGCTCTTTATCTTCTTTTACACCCCTCTGTTAATTTCCAGCTTAAATAGCCATTAGCAGTAAGTTAAGGGGATAGGAAGGTCCAAATGACACAAAGGAATTCCTCCAGGAATGAGGGCACCAAGAGCTACGCAAAAGACCTTCCCTCACAGGACACTCAGCATCGCAGATCACATTACACCTACTGATAGCATGGTGTAGCTGCTGTGAGATACAGGTTCTTTTTTGTAAAAACATGCGGTACGGAACCCTGTAAAACAAAAAACAAAAACAAAAAAAACCCCACATCAAACAAACAAACTCATCAAAAAACCAAAACCAACCACCCAAAAAAAACCCCATCACAAAATAAAGCAAAAAAACCAACAACAAAAAAAACAAAACAAAAACAAAAATCCCATCAAACCCCCTACCATAAAACGAGCAACACAAACCAAAAAACCACAACAACAGCAACAAAAACCAACCGCTAAAAAAAAAAAAAAAAAAAACCAAACCAGAGTAAGTTTGAGTGAGTCTGTACAGTATTCTACTGTGGCTAGAATCTCTCACCTTACCATCTGTTTTTTTTCCTTTCCTACCTTCTTGTATTATGGCACTTTATTCATACAGCAGCACAGTGGTAGAGAAGTGGCAAAATATTCCCAAAACATTGCTGCAGATAGGCAAAAGAGATTAATTTAGTTTTCCTTTGAGATACCATGAGACTGAAAAAACAAAGGACTGTACTACACAGTCCTCCTAAAGAACATTGATTTTAAAGGCTCACATGAACTCTCTAAAGAGACCTGGGAGGAAAAAACCTAAGTCATGACTGTGGAGATCTCTGAGGTCTGTAGAGATTACAGTGAAATCAAGCAGATGTATTATAAATCTTCTGAAGTTAGGAACTGTTCGGGTAATATATGCTTTTTTCAATTTATTTTATTTCTAAACGTCTGCATCTTCTTTCTGTTTTGAATACCTCTACCTTCTTCAGACATACAGAAATTTGCTTCTAAAAGAAGAAAAGCCTCAAGTCAATCACAGATTATGAATGTAGAAGGAAGAAATTTTGGTTGGTAAAACAGTAGTTTGAAATTTAGCTTTCCGCTCATTAGAAATTGAAACAAATAGGAAAATGTTGAAATCTACCATTACAGGTGATGGCTGCATCAGGCTGCTTGGTTGTTAGCCTTGGAAATATGGATGCAGTAGTCCTTGAGATCCTGACAGTTGGGACATAATCGTTGCTACGTTTCAGAAGTACAATGCCAACAACAGGGTAATATTCACAACAACTTCTATGGGCTTCACGAGAATAGCCTATGCGACTGGCTGACTTGGAAGGCTGAGTTTTGCTGGACATGGCAAGCTGGTGACAAATGACAGAAAATTACTTGGCAGGAACTTCTTGTAGATGTACATTGGTTGGATATTTGGCTTTAGCTGTTTGGTTGTTGCCTAATGCCCTGATTTTCTCAAACTGTGGCAAAACCATACTTCTTCCTTTGACACTAATTCAAATACTTCATGATTATTTACTTGCAAATCTTTCTTCTTCTTGAGGATAGAGGATTCTACTTCTCATGCCCATTCCCATAGACAAGGCAGGGTAAATCCAGGAGTGCTGGTGACAGCTGAGGCCCAGTCTGTTACAATTGGATTTATCCCAGATGCCTTTCATTTTGAATGAATGAGACTAATGGGTTCATGAATAAAGCCAGCTCCATTGTGACAATTCTCTAACAGCCACAAACAAACAGGGAAATGAGGAAAATGTTTCTGCAATTTCTGGAGATGGGAGCACCTCCTCTATGAAAGCAGGACCTGCCATTCACTCTTCCATAATTACTATCTGCACTGTAGTGTTATTGATGTTAGGAAAGCTATTGCTTGCCCCTGAAATCTGAAGGAACTGAAGTATAAAACTCTTGAATGTCTGTTACGTAACTTGTTAAAAAAAAAAATATATATATAATTTAAAAAACCTAGCAAATTTCAGATTAGTCCATTTAACCTCAATATATGTCAAATATGTAGAAGTTATAGATAGCAGTACAATTAGTAGAGGAATACAAAATAAAACAGAAGTATGGACATGAAGAGGAGTGAACAAAAGAGCTATCTTTCAGGAGGAAATTATGTTTGTGAAATTTATTAGAATTATTTTAAAGTACCCAAGAAGCATGATGAGGTTATTTATGTGAATTTAGTGTACTTGGATTTTCAAAAGCTTTCAAGAGAACTTTTGTAATAAGCTTTTAAAGAAATTAAGCTGTCTCAAAATAAAAGGAAAAATCCTCTCATGCACTAAGCAATGGTTAAGGGAGAGAAAATAAGTGAAAAGAATAAGCTGCTATTTCATCAATGAAGGGTGACAGCCAGTGTCAGGTATCTGTGCTGCTATTTGCTCTTGTTCAGAATATTTTAAATCTTAGGTATAGTAAACAAACAGACTCTGCTGATTATAAAAAATTTGCTTGAGGAAAAATGTATTTCTGATTGAAAAGTTACAACTGAACATCACAACACTTACTGACTAGGTTGTTAGAAGGCAGAATAAATTGCATATCTGTAAAATCAATGCAGCAGTTATGAAGAAGTGATCGATGCTCACATAAATTTAGCACTACTTATTTGCCATTTGAAATCAAAAGTTCCCAAAGATAACTAATAAAGTCGTGTCAGAGATGTTTGAGTATCTGACGCAGATATTTTGGGATGTGATAATGGTGCTTCCCTGGAGCAGAGAGTAGTAATATGGTATAAACGATTGTGAAGAAAAAGCATGAGAAAATAATAAGAAGCACATAGATAAAAGGAGAATTAGGAAGTCCTTTGAAAGTGGGAGATTCTATAGGAAACTCCTACTATGTGAGGAAAACAGAAAATAAACACTGTAACCTTCAGTATTTATTTGAAATCAGCAAAGGTTTTGGACACTGAAAGTAAAAATGAATTTTAAAAGGGATTAGACAAATTAATGAGGCATAGGACAATAAATGCCTTTTAAAGACAATGATATGGATACAATTCTCAAGCTAGGCAGACCTTAACAGATAATTGTTGGAAGCTGAGAAGGTACGCCGGAGAGAGATTCTATATGATCTATGTTTTAGTTTAGGATAAAAATGGAACTGCCAACTAATTCAGCGGAGTGGGATTTATATTCTAATGTAATAAGGTGTTTAAAAAAAACTCGCCCTTTATTTTCATTTTTGCATCCAGGAAATCACTTCAAAAATTGCACTATATAAATCATGTCTGTCCCTCTGTTTGCAATAATAAATGTGAACTCCTGACCAAAATAAAAGCTTTAAATCTGTGGTTTATTGGCAAAAAAAAGTAGATAAAAATGTAATATATTAAACTGAGACCTAGAGATACCCACTTTGGTTATGTTTTCATATGCTTTGTTTGTAGTAAGAAAACTACTGCTGTCATAAATTTTATATAAAATGTGTTAAAAATATATGGTTGAGACATACGTGAGTCACAGTGTTTATGGAACCAGAGTATTTGTGGAATTCTTATTTTTAATTACACCATTGCTCCATTATGAGTTCACAGTTTAAAATTACCTTTTGACAAGAAGGAAACCTTCAAGAAGTTAATTCCTTACAGCAATACAACATTTTCAGATTTTACTTAGGTCCAGATATTTTTCTACAATTTTTATAATTAATGTGAAAAACCTTCTGTAGGAAAAAAACCCACAATATTTATTTTATATTTGGCAGAAATTACTAAATTAATATAATAGATGCATTATTTTCTGTAATATTATTTAATTTCTTAGGTTTCAAGAACTATGTCAACATATTAAAAAGTGTTTTTTTATCACAGTCTTACAGTAAAAATTCTTATTTTCTCTAAGTTTATTGCTAAATTAAAAATTTCCAGTTGTGAGTCTTAGTAGTTTGATTAATTATATACAATTAATCCCATATTGTCATAATTATATGTACAGCTCTATGTATAATTATACTTGCAAATATGTATTATAATAATGCTATATTTTAATAACTACATATGTGATTATATGTTATATATTACAAATGTATTAAAGAAATCTCTTTTCTTCCAAGAAAATTTAAAAAGTGAACTTGGGATCACACTTGATTTTTATTTTTATTTGCATAAGATATATAGCATATATGGGGTTTTGATATTAAATAGTTCAGCTCCTCCTAAAAAAATTCTGAAGAATATAATACCAGCAGAAGCACTGTTTTAATTTGTGTTCTCTGCAAGATGATACTGAACTTTGAGGTCATTTTGATATGTCAATGCATTTCAGATACTTACTGAAAATGTGCCATCATCTAAAGTGTTTGCATTTACTTGAAAAATACTATGTTCTTAGAGAACTAATTTAGAGACAGGTTCACTTTTCCAACAGAGATCTACCTAAAATGGGTTTCTTGAAAATTCATATTTAGAGGACAAGGATAAAACATCTCATTATTTGTGGTGTGATACAATACTCAGGATATACGCACACTCTTTTATGAAGAATATTTATATAACTAGTCAAAACAACTCCAAAACCTTAGGCAATGTGATTTTCTCTCAGATGGCTTCAGAGGTGGATGTCTGAACATCACTACAGTCTGATATGTATAGAATGAATTTTTCTGTAATAACTGAGACCTAAAGGGGCTCTATACTACGTCCCAACATAGGGCAGAGCTCATGTTCCTCAGAGTAGGAGTCCTGTTCCTCAGAGAAGACTTGAAAGCTAGATGTGGAACCGGGACAGGCCTACCTTCAAAAATGCAAGTGAAGATGGTTCAAATCATGAACGCTAATACACTTGGACAATCAGGTCATTTCTTCCTGCTTTTACAGCTGAAAGCTTGTAGATAGCAAAAGGAAAACATGGTAGAAGTTTGTCCTAGTTTGGACAAATTTGGAGGAAAATATCCTCTGGTAGAAGACAGGTTACAATCACCCCTCCCCCACCAGGTTTGGGAAAAAAAACAATTTTCCTTGAAGGAAAGTGAAAGAGATAAAAGCTATTTATTTAACAAACACACAGGAAAAGAATAATAATGCTAAATAATGAAATATCTTGCTGTGGAGAGGAAACCTGGGAAGATTTCAGAGTCCTTCTGTAGGTGTGGTCTCTCTCCTCCTCGGAGCTGGGTTGGCGAGGGCCCCTCCCACCCCGGGCCTCCAGGATGGCCTCCAGGATAAACTTCTCCCGATGTGTTCAGATGTTGTTGAAACGGTCCAGAAGAGAAGAAGAAAAAAACAAAATCCTAGGAAAACAAACTTCAGCTCTCTGTCTCCCGCCGGGGAAAGAGAAGAGCCGAAAAAAGTTGGCTGAAAAGCCCAAGGGTACCGCAGAAGCAGAGGAGTGTCTGTCGGTGTCCTTGAAATACCTGTTTCAAAAGTTCATTCAGTTTTTTTCCTCTGTCCCTCTCAGGTTCAGTTTAAAGGCACAGAAAGATTGGTGGGCAATAGAGCAGTGATATGGGATACACATCATAAAGTCACCCCAAGACATTGGGCTAACAGCTTTCTTCTTCAGAGACAAGAGACGGCAAAAGGGAGCATGATCAGCAGTACATCTTTACAGAAGACCTGACCTTAAATGGTTTCCTTGTCTTCAGAGAGCCCATGAAGAACACCACCCTTGCCTACATTTTACTGTGGTTTTTCAAGGCAGCATCCCTTGTCTCTTTGTATTCCTGATGAGTAATCATTTTATTTTTGTTTTAGCCAATATATATTTACATTTATGAGGATGTAATTTTTTCACAGAAATTGCAATATACAGTAAAAGAATGTTTTGTACATCAACAAGAGTTCTTGTGACTCTTTTCAGTGCATACATATATTTTCGGCTCCAACTTGATATAAGTAACATGGCAATTTTTGCGGGACTGATTTTAATTTAAGGAAGAGCACTTTTAACAATGAAATTATTATTTTAACTTCATTTTTAAATTAAATCAATTTACTTATCTGCACTTGCCAACAAACACGCTCACATAAATTTGTATGTATACATATACAGACCTATAGATATGCATGTAGCTATGTGGAAGTAAAAACTGACAAAAATAATATATAAAATATGTAATCTGTTCCCTATATAATTGTAGTGTCCCAAATGAAATATTTTTTCCTTCACATTATGCTTTTTATAATGCAAGGATATCAGGTTTTTTTAACTCAATGTATAGTTGTCATAGAACTTGTCATTACAGCGAACTTTCTTGGTGAGTGAAACAACATTTTCCAAAATACACTTTAATACTGCTTTGTGAGAGATGAAGACATAAGCCAAACATAACTTATTTTCGTCTTCCTTCCCCTAACGTAAACTAGAAGATTAATTTAAATCATCAGCCCCAACTCAGACTTGGTGCCTTCACTGTATTTTAAGTGTGATCATTTCCTAGGTAATTAAAAAGACACACTTAACCCATATTTTCATGTATGACAGCTAAGAAAACCATTAGGAATTCAAGATGAAGGGCATAATTTTCACCTCAGTTTCAGCTTAGAAGTTAGAGAGTGAGAGAAAAACATACCTGAAAATACAGGCATGCTAAGTATCTTTTATCTCATTAGCACAGATGCAAAAGCTATGTAAGGATTGTAGGAGAAATATTTTCACATTTGTTGTTTAGATTTCTGAACAGTTTTGTTTGCAGTTTCTGTCAGACTTTTCTGATATCTATATACTCCATTTAATATTGTTTCCTTTTTATTTAAATGCTTTCATGACATGTTTAAAGGGTAGATATTTTTATCGCTATGTGAAATGTGCATAAAAGTTTTGTAAAAGCCATAAATAAACTACTTGTAAAGGATGCATATTTTTTTCCTTAATTACTCATTAATTGTCTCATAACATTTGATGATCTTGCTGCTTAAGGGACACTGCACAAACAGTGGAGCCCAGAGACTATAAAAACTCTATTAGTGTTCATTACCACAGTGCATCTCCTAGAAGTCTAAAGACAACATCTGGATTAAAGCTAGGAAATGACTCAATGCAGATCACAAATCAGAACAGCAGAGCAGTTTTTGTGAATTCTCATGTACACAAAATATCTATTAGATTAATATTGAAATGCATTTAAGGCAACACAACTTCAAACCCATCCTTTAATGACTCATTTAGGAAAGAAAAAGGAAAATGAAAGAAATGCAAATTTTCAAAATCACTTTAATATAACCTGGGACAACAAACTACTATGGTATAGCCAGAACTGCCACTGTGGAGCAGAATTAGTGATGTTTGTCTTCCTTAATTGTTCATTCTCATACTTAAAACCATTTATAATTCTCTTAAATTTAACTTTAAAGTAATATGGTTTGCAGTGATTGGTGATGAGGGATTATTGTTGAATTCCCATTATTTTCAGTCTTAGAAAGTGAATATATAGGAAATCTGAACTTCATTTTATTATATTTTTTTAACCAGAAAAATTACTGGTATTGCACCTTGCATACACTAGAGAGGCATGTTTGTTTCTCAGGCGGACTATAACACTTTACTCTAACACATCTTAAAATCCTCTAAATTTTTAGGACCTTCTGGTCCTTAAAAAACCCACCACTATCCATGGTGATTAAAAAGACAAGAATATGAAAATAAACACTTACTTGGCTTTTTTGTGTCATGACAGTTGGTGGTGGAGGGCATTTTTTTCAGAGAAATATAGCCTGTTTGGCAACAACAAAAACACCTTTTAACACTTAAGTCTGGAAATGGCTAATTCTGATAAAAGCTAACCATTTTTTGGAAAAATTACATTAGCAGCACAATTGCTAAGTGCTTTGGCTTCTGAGAGCATGATTACAGCAACTGAAGACATTAAGCAAAGAAACCCAAACTGTGAACTACTGAAGCATAGGCTGCAAAACAGAAGTACTTACTTTTTTCCCTCTTTTTCTCACTGCATGTGTATTTCCCAGTGTGTGTACTACACACTTCCTTAAGGCACTGTTGAAGCTGCTTCAGGGCTAATGTTTGTGGGCCACCAGGACCTATATTAAATTTACTATGCAGACTCAGTTTGTAAGGCATGAGGCACCTTCACCATAGGTTTCAAAATGAATTAGCATAGTAAATGCAGTATAGGCTTTAAATCTGCCTTTTAGGTGAATATGACAGATGTGTAAGCCTTTTCTACAGTAAGTCTACTCTGAATAATTAGAACTGCACAGGAGATCAAATTTGAGGTCACAGAAGGACATATAATAGCTAAAGGTAATGTATAAAGAAAATATGTCTATATCCTTTAGTCATGTTACACATTAAAAATTTTAATAATACATTGTAATGATTTAGGCTTATAATTGCAATCAGTTCCTTGGAAATCGATAAAAACTTTACCGTTGAGTTAAATGCAGCCAGGTTTTCACTCTAAGCATTCTATCTTATGACATTTTGTTTGGAACTTTTCCCAGTGTTTGGAGGATCCATCTGGTGATTACACAGAAGGATTAAATTTTAATCTGATATTCTTCTATGATTCTTCATAAGAAACAATGCAAGATACAGAGAAATAGCATCAAGGGTCATCTTGATGTTTAGTTTCCTAAGGAAGGCAGTTTTGTATTATCATCCAAGTTTTCTGAATTCAGGATCATTTCGGTAATTTGCAATTACAAAAAAAAAAACAAACAAAACAAAAANTTTCAAAAGAATAGGAGGTCTTTGAATAAAAAAAAAAAAAAAAAAAAAAAAAAAAAAAAAAAAAAAAAAAAAAAAAACAAAAAAAAACACCCACAAACAAACAAACAAACAAAAAACCCCACCTCACCCAAACTCACAATTATAAGGGTTTATAAGGAGCTAAATGAAAATCAGCAGGCAAATACAGGTAAGTTAAGATCTTGAATATTGATTGTGCTGGAAAAACTGACACAGAATGAGGATATACCCAGGTATCAACATTCATGCTATCTCAACCTTCACATGTAAATAGGAAAACAGTTTTACACTTTTCCTTTGCTTTAACTATTGTTTGGGTTTAGCTCAAGAATACATTGAGAATTTTCACTGTGAAAAGCTCTATCTGCATTTTCATTCTGTAACTGGTAAAACTATGAGATTTTGTGGTTTTTTCGCACTACTTCGTCTTATGATTCTACCAAAATATGTGAGAGGGTTTGTAAAATACAACTTTTACCTGTCTAGTCTAGGCCAGTCTTGACACATAGTCAATGTAGGAAGAAGAGGAATCCTCACATTTAACCCAGAAGCCTTAAAGAGACAGGGTAAATTTCCCTTTGGTGATGTCCAGCTCCCTATTGCCTATAAATAATTCTGAGATTAATTCCATCTTGAGTATATAAGGTGAAGGCAGATGTTCAGCAAAAGTTTTCAAATTTGTAAAAGGATTTAATGTCCAAACCTCCTGTGAAAACAACAGAAGAAATCATTTAATCTGACAATATAAACCATAAACTTGATCTGTGTCTTAAACACCCAGATATCTTCTGACATCTACATTCTAACTTTCCCAGTACTGTCTTTTCTTGATCTCCATTTGATTTTTATTTACAAGCAATGAATTGTCTTTGACAATTGTAGAGAACTAAATTTCACTTTGTTAGAATATTAAATTACATGCTGAGGTACATTTTTGAAATGCAATATTGACTGAGATATTTGAAATTCACACCACCAATTAGTTATGCCATTCAGATTTTGCTTTTGGCAATTGAGCATTCAGGCTGAAGGTACCTTTCATGAATTTTATCACTAGTAAAGCTTTATCTCTTCAATATTGATAGGAAGTAAGCACAAAGTAGTCACGAAAGCAGCTGAAGTGAACCCACTTAAGAAGAGGAATTAATATTCTTGTAAATGGTTTACAGTGTTCTCCCACCTTTATTTGGTACAAACAAAAGGGAGTATCTGAAGGTGAGTTATACATTATTTATTGCATTAAGAATGAAGCACAAAGAAGTACATGAAGTGTGCTAGAGGAAATTTTCAGTGACACAAGGGAAGTCACACTCCCACCTTTTTATTTTCAGTGGCAATCTGGAGCTAAAAATCAGTGACAGGCTTTTGGAAAGCTTCCCTAAAACACATAAGCTGTTCACGTTTCTGAAGTAGGAAAAACCCCACATTAAATAGCTATGTTTGTCAGATAAACTTTTGTTTGCTTCTTTGACAGTGATTGATAATAGTGAGCAGTTTTGTCCTATTCAGTGTCATCAGCATTATTTATATCACAGTGACAGTATTATGCCTTTCTAGGTACACAACAAAATATCAGTTTCTCAAAGCACACAGCATCTTACAAGCTGGAAAAAAACTGACACTTGAACAGCTTGAACTCAGATGGTGAATGAAAATGCTGGAAAAGTTTTTTGGTCCAATATGGATTAAATTTGGGACCTCAGCAGTGGAAAATCCTGGTTCTTTTTTCTTAGCTACAGGAGCCAGGCAGCTAAGGAGAAAACAATCTATTACTTGTTCTAACACAATATGTTTCAACGGAACAGCAATTTTCTTGCTACCTTTTTCCTACCTCAAGGTAATAGAAAAGTCTTATGTTTTCTTCAGCTGCCAATTTGAAAGAAGTTTAAAAAATGCTTTTCAGTATCTTTCAATCTGGCTTCAGCCTTCCTGTCATTCGGCTCCCACTTTATGTATCTTTCTGAAATACTTTTGTGGTAATCTGTACAGAGAGATGTCATGTTAAGGACTATTATCAATGGAGTTGACAATTCCTCCTCGAGTGTGAGCACTCTTGAATGGTGATAGAAGGGAGGCCTGTTTTAGTTTACCTTGTGACTTTAACACAAACTAATTGTTTTCCTGTTGTATTTCTGTCACAAAATTTCATGCAATGACATCTCAAGCAGTGTCAACTTCACCATTTCATGCTGATGAGTTAGGTGTGTCAATAGATGCTCTTCTGATTCAGTTTGAATGACTTACAGAGTCCCACCGAAACGAAATGGAAGTCCCCATTCTCCCAATGAGTTGTGATATTTGAATAAATCAGCTCTGTGAGCTGTTTCAGTGAAAATTGAAATAATTTATCTCATGTAACCTGCTTTACACTGGAGAACTATGGAAGCACTCAGGCTCCACTGGGAAAGTGGTGACTTGTGAATGAAGTATTAATTTCACAAATGACTCAAGTATGAATGGAAGATCTCATCTAATTATGTCTTTACTCATCTGTTCAACATAAGGGCTTAACACATGTAAGGGAAAGGGAAAATAGCACATTTACACTAGGAAAAAGGAAACAAAAGTTACAAATAGCTCAGGTTCTGCAACATATAAGGGATGTACTATGTGTCGTAATGTGTCAAAATTCAAAAACTTCTTTTTTCACCCCTAAAAATAATTAGATTTCTGACATAATGAAAAGAATGCTACTTAATTACTTGAACGTATAGCCTAAGTGTGGATAGAAAGGAGACTAATTTTGTGGTTGACAAGGATAGATGAAAGTGGGAGATATGAAACCACATGTACATTCTGCTTTGAACAATACAAACACATCAGCAATTTTGAACACCACCAAAGGAGGTAAAAAGGTGAGAAGCAACATACAGATCCAGTTCCAGCAAGGAAAAACAGAAATAACCTAAAACTTTGGAGGAAAAACTCACTAAATCAAGTATAGATTATGACAGTCTACTAACAGTCCAAGTGTAATTTTTGTGGGGAAGTAGATACTAGTGAAATCAACTGGAAAATAAAATCATAAAGAGGCAGTTCTGAAGTTCATGCACATTGTCAAACTACTACAGGTAAACAAGTACCACGCATCACATAAACCATGACATTTCTTCATGTGTGTGCATTTTTAGTCCTTGAAAAACTTAATGCATTTTCATGTCATTTATACTGTTTCAATTGTGCTACAGCTAGTTGAATTACATTACATTTTTTTCAGGCTCACAGCATATACATAAGCAGTTCCTGCACTGCAGCTGGTGATCAGTAACTTCAAAAGCCAGAATGATGTGACTAAGGATCCACAATCTACAAAGACAGGAAAGAAAAACATTAGAGGGAAAGAAAAGTAAAAGAAATAACAGAAGAATTATGTAAGAAAAAAAAACCCCAAACCCTTCTTTTACTAACCTCTTCCTTAATTTTTTTTATTCTGTTTGCAATAAACCAAAGCCACTGACATAGCCATTTACCTTGTTAAGATTCACTGGTGCGTGAATCTGAAGAGGAAGGCTGATTCCACTTTCAGCTTAGGGCTTCAGCTGAGGAAGATTGTTCAGTGGTGTCAGTCATATAAAAGCAGCTTTGCAGGACTGGAGCACAGATGTGCAGATACATTGAGACATTTTGCTTCCTTTGAAGAACATACACCATTGTTTATCTTGAATCTGATGACATGAGACCTACTGTGAAGGCCATTGGGTGTTTTTTAGAAGTTATATTGTTTTTCACTTTTAAAGGGCTGTAAACTGACAAAGTCAACTATAGAAATTTACCAAAGACCAGTAAGCAGAAGGTGGCATGAAAAGATTTTGTATAAAAGAGAAGAGCTAACATCTCTCATGGACTTTGAAAATGACTTGTGTAACTTTTTCAAAGCATTTATAATGTTTAGAACATTATTCTGAGCTGTGGTATTTTTTTCTGTTAGCTAATACAAGATGTGTCATTGAACTATAGCATTTAAAGGTGGGGTTTTGTTTGGTTTTTCTCTTTTGTTGTTGTTTTTTTGTTTGTTTGTTTTTTGGTTTGTTTGAAAACCCTAAAAGCTTTTGCATTTCAACAAAGCACTGTTGATTTACAGAGGAACAAAAGAAGGCAGGCATTATCCATGGTATTAAATAAGGTTGAGCCAGTTAATTTTATTTGCAGAAAAGTGTAAGCAAACATTTTTCTCTTTTACTTAGATGGCAGAAAGATGTGCAGTTGCAAGTGCAGTGTTGTGCACAGAGGTACAGATCAATTATTTAGGTTGGCTCTTCAATATATGAATGGACAGCTGTTGCTAAATGGACACTGTGCAATTGATGAGGACGGATTAATTATGGCTTGGACTTACTTCTTTCCCCACTGACTATAGAAAGCATCTAGACAATTGGTTCACATGTAGATATCTGCAGTGTGAGCATCTAAAGTGAGCTGGGATGCAAAGAAATTATTTAGTTGTTTAAGATGTGTATACACCGCTCATTCCTTTCACAGATCTGTCCTAGAACCAGCAGACACTTAACCACCTGATTGCAATATGTTACACAGAATCACAGATGTGCTCATGGACTGCTTGTTGTTCACCAGGATCTCCAGGTCCTTCTCCACAGAGCTGCTTTCCAACAGGTCAGACCCCAGCCTGTGCTGGTGCATGGGGTTGTTCCTCCCCAGGTGCAAGACCCTGCACTTGCCTTTGCTGGACTTCAGACAGTTCTTCTGTGCCCATCTCTCCAGCCTGTAGAGATCCTTCCGAAGGGCCACGGAGCACTCTGGGGTATCGGCCACTCCTCCCAGCTTTGTGTCAACAAACTTGATGAGACGGCATCTGTAAGAGCCTGATAATAAGAGAAAGTCTTCAAAAAGTGCTTTATCATTGTGTCTGCTTATCATAATCACTCTTGGACACCTGAGAACTACATGCAGGATGGACTGTGAGTAGCCCACCTTGAGGCCCACAAAAAGGAAAGCGAAACTGGCGCAAAATGCGGAGGGGAAAACGAGGGGCAGAATCCCTGACCTCTTACTATTAAATTAAAATATATCAATTTTTTTGGCATCAACATTGTTCTCATTTGGGTTTTATCTCTTTTTTTGGAAACATTTTGAACCTTTAAAGTTCTTTCTGTTCTATTCACAGAGAATCAGTAGCCTTTACTCCTCTGTGATTAAACCAGTTTATAACAGCATCTACGCCTTCATCCAAGTCATTGATGGGTAAGTTAAACAGTACTGGACCCAATACTGAGACTTGGGGTACACCACTAGTGACAGGCATTTAACTAGATCCTGTGCCACTGATTGCAACCCTCTGGGATCTGCTGCTCAGCCAGTTCTCAATTGGTTCAGAATATTTTGTGTATATCTTATATTTTGAAGAAATAGAGCTACTTAAAATGTTTTCTCCTTCACATTTTTGGCTGCATGCTGAGAACCAATCTTTTAAAAGCTTCCATTTAATATCTACTGACTGGAAAGAAAAGAATCTATGACAAAGAACTGAAAAAAAAAAAGGATACAATAAAACGTTTTGACATAAGCTGGATAAAAGAGCATTTAGTAAAAGGATGCAAGGTAAAGGTTCATTTTTGATTTCCAAACTGTCACAGAAGATAAACAAGAAGATGATGTCATATGGGGCCAACAGAACTGTTTCCAAGGTCAAATCCACAGAGACAATGATGAAGTTGCTTGAATTCCTTCATCAGCTCTTTTCTGCTTGTTCTGAAACATCCAAAAGTTATTTCCCTCCAATTGTTCTCCACTGATGTAACATTTGTTAGATTCTGGTCTAGTTTGCAGGTCACTACTCTCATTATACAAAAGCAATACATGCCCATATATCTTTCCAGAAAATGATTGTAAAACTGAGGGATGTTTTGTTTTGCTTTGGTTTTTTGGTTTGGTTTGGTTTGGTTTTTGGGTTTTTTTTTTGTTTGTTTGTTCGGGTTTTTTTTTAAATTCACTTTCTTGTGCTTTAGGTTTCATAGAATCACAGAATCATTCAGCTTGGAGGAGGCCTTCAAGATCATCTAATCCACTGTCATCCTAGCACCACCATGATGACCCCTAAACCATATCCCCCAAGTGCCATATCCAGATGCCTCTTGAGCACTTCCAGAGGCAGTGACTCCATCATTTTTCTGGGCAACTTATTCGAATGCTTAAACACTCTTTCAGTGACTTTTTTTCCTAGTATTTAATCTGAACTTTGTCTGATCCTCTTCTTCTCCAAACTTAACAACCCCAGTTCTCTCAGCTACTCTTTATAAGACTTGTTCTCCAGCTCCTTCACCAGCTTCATTGGCCTTCTCTGGACTCGTTCCAGCACCTCACTGTTCTTCTTGAACTGAATAGTCCAAAACTGAACACAGTGTTCTCTACCAGTGGCCTCATCAGTGCTGAGCACAGAGGGACAATCACTTTCTTCATCCTGCTGGCCACTCTCTTCTTGATACAAGCCAGGATGTCACTGACCCTCCTGGCCACGTGGGCACAGTGCAGACTGATGTACAGCCAGCTGCCAACCAGCAACCCCAAGCTCCTGTCTGCTGAGCAGCTCTCAAGTTACTCTTCCACAAGCCTGGAGTGTTGCATGGGGTTGTTGAAATCCAAGTGCAGGACCTGACACTTTACCTAACGGAACGTCGTGCAGTTGTCCTCAGCTCACTGATCCAGTCTGTCTGGATCTCTCTGTAGAGCCTTCCTATCGTCAAGCAGATCAACAAAGTTTAGTTTGCATTAACAAACTAAACTTAAATTCTGCCAGATTGTCTTTAGCACCTGCTTTTACTTTTCAGTGTACTCACTGTGACCCTCAGTTGGTGTTATCCTTTCTTCAAACTCAGAATATCTTGACATCTGCCTGTAAAACATTAGCACAATGATCATTATTGAAATGTCATTTTGTATAATTGCTATGTTTATATAATTGTTTCATATAAGCCAAATGTGGGGTTTTTGTAGCTTTTTTTTTCCAAAGAAAAATACAACTCTAGTATAACAAGTACTCTGCTGGCAAATTTTGACATTTTTGTAAAGAGGATCTTCCCTTTCCTACGCTGTGCAGGTCAGAGACAGTTCAACATCTCAACAATTCCAGCACGGTTTGTTTGCTCAGCTCACAGACCACAAGACTCCTGATCACTTAGACTGGACTTTTGCGCAGAGATATACTTTCTTTTCCTCATGACATCATTTGGAATTGTGTATGTTTTGTTTCTCTAAATAACACTCTCAAAGCCTCAGAAGCTGTATACATAAAATATCAACATTGTCTCAGTTGGCTAGACATTGCACACACATGAATTTTATGTCTACAAATGAATATTTCTTTTTTTTGCTTTCACCCTCCACAACCTTTGAAATATGTTGAGTCAGCTTAATTACAGGATGCTTATAGATATATTTGGACATTAATAATATAAGCATTTAAAAGTCATAATTCCCTAAAACAGTTGGGGTTTTTTTCTCATTAATTATGTTCCAGGATATCTTTATTTACTTATGCAAGTAACCATATCTTTAGAGGAGAGTTCAATCTGTTGAAGTCAAGCAAATACATTACACCCCCATTTTTTGTACCTTGGAATACACTACTAAATCCTCTATGGGACAAGGGGAAAAGGCAGGTGTCCAGAAGGACAGGTATCCCAGCAGGTATCTGCAGATCACATAGATTGTGATGATAAATACTCACAAGTCTAAAGAAAAGGGTAGTTAATTAAGAAATAAAGATAACATTTTGAAAGTTATACCCTTGAGAATTTATCAGCCTTCTTACATTCTTGCATGTTTTGAAAAAGTAAAACTTTAGGTTGTTTATCATTCCATTTAAATTGAAGTATCATTTGAGTGCCACTGACCTTAGCTTCTGACTAAAGCTGATTGCCTCATATTCGTGAAGTTTAATGCATAAACTATAAAAAAGTAATGTTAGACAATAGATTACAATAGTACACTTTATCTGGGAAGGTATTTAATAGTTTCTGAAAACAAGTACTATAGCCACAATCTGACATCCAAGATAATTCATCTGACCTTTCCTAAAGGGGCTCAGAGTAATTCAAATATTGAGTAGAGTTGTAGATGAATTGTTCAGCTAATTAGACCTTATCTCAGGTACTAGCAAGAAGTAGGGAAAGATTTGCTTTATATGTTCTTGCTGTAGAAAATGCCCTCATACTTCTGGTGAATGCTTGGCCTGCAACACGAGTCTATCTGCTGTATATGTGTGTGGCATATGTTGACCCCAACCAGCAGCCAAACACCCACTGTGCATTTTCCTTATTAAGCTCTCTCAGGGGATAGGAAGAAAGTAGAAAGATGGTGAGAAGATTTGAGGAGCACAGTAATGAGAGCATAGCAGGGAAAGCAAAACAAAAAAGAGAAATATATTCACTTCTTCCCATCAGTAGACAGACATCCAACCACTTCCTGGGAAGCAGGGCCTCAGCACGTGTAATGGTTACTTGAGAAGACAAATGGCATAACCATTTATGGTTACCCTCCTTCCTCTTTTCTCTAAGCTTTTATTGTTAGACATAAAGGTCATATAATGTGTAATATCGCTTTGGCTTTGTGGATCAGCTGTCACTATATCACTTCCTGGCCTCTTGAGCTCACCAGCAAATTAGGATTTAGCAAGGGAGCAGGGCAGAAAAATGAAAATCTTGGTGCTGTGCAAAGGATGTTTAGCAAGAACCAAAACACTGTTGTAATTTAGCTACAAATGCAAAGAACAGCACCATATGGGCTGTGATAGAAAAAGTTAAGTCCATTTCAGCCAGACCCTGTAGAATATGCAATCCTTTGAAGATGTAAAAGAGAAGGGACCCTAGCCAAAATTTCTTGGTTGCCAGCAGAAGGGATAATGAGATCTGCTAAAACAGGAAACCTAGTCAGGTGAATTCTATCTTATAGCATGACAAGACCTTCTACAGAATAACTCAGTACTTTACAGTTATGAACATTCCAGCATCTCTTATGGGAACAATAATGAGAATATCTGGCTATGCTTTAGTTTGTGGAAACATATGATAGGGTGCTTAATGCCTCTTATTTATACATCCAGGAGTGTGGCTTTCACTGTCACTCTTATCTTTTTGAGGACTGCCCTTGCCTGATCCGTTTTTAAAAGGATCCTCAACCATTTCATCCTGAAGTTAAAGGAAATATCATGCTAGCCATTCATTCACCTTTTGTGTAGCTGCCTACAGAACTGGAGGTGTTGCATACAAGATTCAGTGCCTTAGTACCTCCCCTGCTAGCAATAAAGGACATCTGACCTGGTTTTCACCCTTTTATATTTTATATATATGTTTTTATGCCTTATGCTGTTTCCCTTGAGATCTTGGTCTGGTGGATTAACTTTAGAGGAGGGTAAGGCTCAGGGCAGTCTCAGCAGAACAGCACTGGGGGCAGGAGGAGTGTGGAAATAGGATGAGAAAACGACAAGGAGATTGCTTATCAGGTACTGTCTGGGACAAAACTCAGTTTGGAGAAAATAGATTCAATTTATTGACATGTAAAATAGGTTTGTATAGTGAGAAGCAAAAATACAAATGTTAAAGTGACACTTTTCATCCCCTTTTCCCAAGATGAGCTTCCCTCCTTCTCTCCCTATGCTTCCAATCCCTGAGTGGACTAGGAGGGGGTGGTGCTATAACCATTAGGTGACACTTCCTCTCCAGTGCTCCTTTACCTTCAGACCTCTTTTCTGCTCCTATCTCCACATGAGCTGAACTTCTTCAGAAAATATCTACCTGCAGGGTCCTCAATGGGCTGCAGGGAAATCTCTGCTCCAGCGGTTGGTACATTTTCTTTTCTGACCTTGGTGTTCCCTCTGCTGTTTCTCACTCTCTTTTATTCTCTCCACCTGCCTCCACCTTGCATTTTCTGCCATTTCTTAAGTATGTTTTCCCCAAGACGGCTTCATCTTGGCTGAAGGGTTCAGATGTGTCCTGCGGTGGGTTGGTTGGAACTGGCAGGAGCCTGCAGGACAGAGCCCACCTCTGTAGCTCCTGCTGTCAACATCTGAGCACTTGAGCCCAATCACGGGGTAAAAGTGAAATTATGGTCTCCAGAAGTAGGTAAGGTAATTTAGTCCTCCTACCTGTTCAAGTCAAGAGATCAGGGAAAGAATCAGTCATATTTAGTTTGTCTATGGGACACTTCTGGACAGCAGCAATCTCTGCTAGTGGTTTCAACTTCATGTCCCGTAGGCCTCCACTTCTACTTCCAGTTTTTGCTAATATTGTTTTGACATTGTGTATATTCATATGTAGGATAGGACAAATAATGATATTTCAGTGTTAAAATTGCTAACTTCAAAACAAGTTGGGGACATGAGGTTCAGACTTTAGGTACCAGTGTTCTCTCTTCTCCTGTGGTTTCCCTTCTTTTTCTGAGGTGGCATTGAGAAGCGGATGGGATGCCAACCATCTAAGTGTAAGTTTATGTGAAGTCAGTGTCTAACAAACTGACATTCAGTGGTACTGTTGCACTCTCAGTCTTGAATGCAAAATAAATCTCATTAACAATGCAACACATAAAAGCTATTATACAAGAAAACCTTATATTCTTATTGTTTTCAGGGTCCTGATGTTTAGTTTCGGATAAGGGTGAGAAACATTATGGAAGCTGTCAGCATTTTTAAGTCACTAGTTGGAGGAATAGGATGAAAATGATTGGGTGTCTCATGTTGATGTTGATAGTTTCTTCTTCCTTCAAAGTTTTATTGAGACCATTATTATATTTTCTACTATGCTTCACACCTTGATCTTTTTTCACTGATCTGAAACTCCACAAAGTACATATAATGCATTGTACATGTAAGACACTTATTCTTTGTCCTTATTTTTTTCCCCAAAATGGCTTTGAATTTTGCATAGCTACCATTAACTGATTGCTGTTGAGTTGCTGACAGCCCTGGAGCTTCCAGGATTATCCTGAACCAACACTTTGATGCACATATATTCAAGGAGTCTGCTGCTCTTCCAGCTTAGTCTTCCTTTACGTTGCATCTCACTGACAATTCAGAAATAATTAGCTCTTACACAGCATGAAAACTTTATCATTTTATATCTACCGTTTTTAGCAATGCATGTCACACCACACATGTATATAAGACTCAGTAAAACAAATTAGGTAATAGTCACCTAGTCATTAAGAAAGTCTTACAGCAGCTAACCAAGCTAAGTTAAAGGTCTAACTCACACAAGACAAATCTGGATAAAGCCAGACAATACATGATCTGAGATCTGTGTTGTAGTTTAGTAAAAAATCTGTGACCCATTACTAGCAAAAGTGATCCTGTATTTACTAGGAAACAGGGCTATGTTCAAGAGATTTAAATTGTGCATCACATTAATACTCATAGAAGAAAATAAAGCCAGACCAGATTTTGTATCTAAAGGGAGCTGAATTGATAGATCTTTGTAGTAACAGGGATATAAAGGTATGGAAATTATTTTAGTAAGAAGAAAAAATTATTTACACATCAAAAGACTAAGAGTAGGACATGACTTCAGCACTGGAAATTGTGCATGTTCCTCGTAAATAAACTGAGGATAAAGATAGTTAGCAATCATACACATGCTTCTGTGATTGCTGCAAAAATATCGTCTGATCTGTCAGCATTAGACATTGTGGTAGTGTGATCAATGCCAACAACATGTGCATGTGAGAGCTTTAATAAGTTTTTAGAAGCAAAATATAAGCATCTTTTTTACTATGAAAACCGTTAAAAGTTGTCTATGGAGAAGATAAGATTTTTTTAGTATTTTCCATGGAATGTATATAAATCTCCAGCTTAAAATAAAAATTTGAAACTGTGGCCTATAGAAATCAACAAGATAAATTTATTTGCAGTGAGAAAGGCTGGTATTGACCACTTCATAACACATCTTAGTAAGCAAAGCAAATCTGAAGCAATACTTTTAGGGTATAGAATTTACCAGTATGACAACACAGAGAAAAAGAGTTAGAGTTTTGTCTGTTTCATAAGTTAATTATATACATGAGGAAATATGTCAGGGATTCAGTAGGCTGGTTAGCCCATAGCTGGTATGAGCAACCATTAATATAAATAATTCACAATTGAACCTTGTTAACAAAATAAAAAGAACACTAGCCATTCTTTTATTTGAAATTCCCTGTGTATTATGAGGAATACACAGAAGGAGGAAGATGAGGAAACCTGAGAAAGATGTCCTTAGATATAAAAATGAAATCTTAGCAAGGGGCAGCAGCTGGAAAACAACAGATAGAGACAATGAAGTCACAATTAAAGAGCTGGAAAACTGACAAAACTTGACAAAAATTTGGATGTGTGAACAATGTGTACTTTGTACTTGAAGATACTGAAGCTACCAAGGAGCGCTGCAGCACACTGTCTCCAAGCTCTCAACATTCCCAGGATGTTTGGTGAGTAGACTAGGTATCTTAGGCATCCCTGCCTGTTTTTCCATAAACTGTAGATACCTAAAGGTTTTTGTTAGACAGTTGTTTTCTTGGGTTTTGACTGTTCATCTAACCAATTCAGAGAGATGTATTACGAAAAATGCATTATGTATGAAAGATAAATAATCCAACAGTAATAATTTACAGGTATTAAAGCCACAGAAGGAAAACTAGAGTGGAACTATGGAAATACATTCAGAGTTGAAATAAAAATTTGAGGTATTCAGACAAAGGAATTACAGGCAAGCTGAGTGAAAGGATGGGAAAAGATGGTCTAGACATACAGGTTATCATGTCAACTGTTTTTTTATTATTATTTTAATTTAAAATTTAAACTGTGTGTTGCTTCAACTGCATCCCTTTTAGGTCAGTCTGTCAATCAGTTGGTAACTATATATCTAATTGTTTTAGTAGGCATTATTTTGTCTACCGATTTATGTGAATAGTCACACTACACAAAGCCCAGGAAAGAATTTGACTCTTTGGACTCCCTGGATTGAAGAACAGTGATCACAGTGGTGCTCCAGCTATAGTCTGTAACAGAAATTGAGCTGCAGTGAGACTGGAAAATAATGTAAAGGACACTCACTATGATTTCCAGCAATAGCCAGAAAACTTACTTAAGCTGGAAAAAACTCATTCTTCAGCACAGAGGGTTATAATGCAGCTCAGTAATATCTGATAATGCATTTCTTATGCTATTAAAATAACTGTTTTGGGACTTATTTTTCCTACATCAGGCTTCTAAAAGGTAGCCACTCTGCATTTCATTTGTAATCATTGTAATAATTCAGATGAGACATTCTTTGAAGGAATTTATTTGTGTTTGTTAACTATAAACGAAGCCTAGAATTATTAAATGAGAATTACAGATCAGGTTTTGAGATGTCCACAGTTCATTTCACCCACATACTGGAAGCAAGTATATAACACAAATGTGTTTAGCAAATCTCCTGTGCAGTAACAAAATGCAATAAGGCCATCTTTATACAGAATTGGACAGAAGGCAGAATGGAAATCTGTCCCTTTCCTTGTCCATTTCATATTCAATGATATTCAATTTGACATAATTTTCTAATGAATAATGTCCTTAACGTTCAGGATGGGATTCATCTCACCTAATTTACTATATCTGAGCTTGTCATGCTAGGCCTCTGGACTGTATCCACCTTAGTTGGTGGCTAGAGACAGTATGGCACACTTCATATAAATGTATATATTCACTTAGGATGATGTGCCTAAAAATTCCCATTACTCTGTATGAGCTATTAAATGAGATCATAGTGGCAACTTGGAGATATGTTATCTGCAGGCATCTAAATTTATTTTAAGAATTCCAAACTCAGCTCCAGTTAGATTTTATTGACTTATGAATTACTGAACTCGCTTTGTAAGATTTGACCAAACATGAAGAAACTACTCTTATTTAAAAAAAACAGCCCCAAACAACAAAAAACAACCCTAAAACCTCCCACAATCACCGGCAAAATATTTGTCATATAATCTCCACTTGTCTTTAATCATTTGAAAGTGTTCTCATTGAAGATGCAGAGAAATCTCTGTTGACTTTGGGAGGATTATTTGGCCCAAGTTATTATAGACAGATTGAAAAGTCTTCAATGAGAAAAGAGGAAACCATAAATCCAAGTGAAAGATCTGTGTACAGAATAAAATGACACAAAAGCAGCTCATTAGACTGACTTTCCTCCTAGTTTTCATGCTGTTTGTCAAGTGAAATGTAAGACAAAAATTACTCAGTTCTGTTTGCTCTTGCTTGCCAAAATGTAGATAGTTAGTTAAAGGAACAGCTGTTGTTGCTGTAGGCAAGCTGGTCTGTAGAAATTAATTATGATTATTAAGAATAATCCTGACCTGGGTCACGGATGCAAAGACACAAGTTCCACTGTAGACAGTGATCAGAAAAGTCTTTTTTTCTTGTAAAATCAAGAAGCCTCCTCAGTTTTATGAAAACCTCAGTGATGTTTTTGCATGATGGATCTACTTAAGAAAGATGTTTGTTTATGGTTTATGTGGTAGGGGGCAGGTTTTGATCTGTATCATCAATGTAGGAGGGGGTTCAAATGTTTTTCAAAGCAGAATGAAATTGCAGATTGTTTCAGGACAAATTCTGGGTGTAGCCCAGTATACTTCCAATCATATACAGGAAAATAATTTTGACAAGGTATCTTTGGAAAGTGCTGAGTACAGCAAACAAAAATTATGCATTCTCAGAGATATTTGGTTGGAGGGGATAGGTAGCAACTGTGTTGCTATGTCCAAGTTAATTGCTGTTTTTTTATATATATATATATATATATTTATCTATGTCTACGTAGATTTCTAGATCTCTGTAGATTTGGGCAGGTTGTATAAATTTTGACACAGAAAAGATTTCTAAGTTTTAGGAAGACAAAACAACTTCAAACTTCAATACTCATATTAACATAGAGATATCAAGAGAATTTCTTTGTGAACTGCTAACTGAATAAATACTAATAGCAGGTTTTAACACATTTTCTGGCCTGTAACATTTTGGAAATGAATTTCCGTAAAACAAGTTCTATCATTACTTGATTTTGTTTTATTAGCTCTTTCTTCAGAGTGATCACCATCAACCTAAGAGGTCAAGTCTGGACACAAACTTTAAAGAGACAGAACAATGGTTTTATCCTTATAAAATTACCCGGCACAAAAAAAAAAATAGAAAAAAAAGTGACATTAGCTGGAATTTACTAGTAGGATCATTTCAGGACATGAGAGTAGGAGAAAATATCCTTTATATTAGACAAAAGGGAAAACGCACAAACCATTTCTCTTTAACTTTAGTTTTCCCTCTCAGATTTCAGGTTTCCTGAGTGCCTCTTCCTTTACTGTTATTTCTTATTTCTTCCTCTCTAGTCTTCCTATTCTTTTAATTTGTCAGTTTGGAGTAGACTCTGATCGTTTTTTTCCACTAATTCAGTTTAAAAAAATAAACTAAAATTAATAAACCTTGCTAAATAAGAATCAATTAAAATAGGAAACCCTGTGAAAGATTCTCTTGTAATCTTTAAGGTGATGGAAGTGTCTACTGCTCTCAAATTGCCCTGTTTTAATGATCAGGCAGTTCTACATATTTTCTCAAACCAGCTTCATTTGCATAGTTTCTGAGAACTTTTCAGAAGTGCTTCAAGAAATGTGATGAGCATTTAGGATATGTGGATACTTTTTTCTTTGGCCACTTACTCAGATGACTCCTTCTGTACACATTTGGTAGAAATTCCTCTGCCTACCAGAGAGCTGTATTGCTTTTCTCAATCTTATAAAACTTTTTTTATTTTTCTTTTAATTTGGGTTAAGATATTTTTTTTCCTCAGTAAAGAATAGAGTCAGGTCAAAGAAATCACAGCTTAGTGCTCAGAGAGCTGATTCGTTTGATTATTAACTTTCATTGACAGGCTCTCTAAAACTGTCTGTACTGGACGTGTTCTTACCTGGTACAGAAACATGGTAATTTCTTTTGGCCTATATAATCAATAGTTACAACTCTTTCAGAAATGTCTAAGTGTTTCCAAACAAAAGAGGGTTTCCAGAGATTTTATGAGCTCTAAAAGTTGCTTCAGATTCATTAACAATGATAACAAATATAATTCAACACTGAATTGTGCAGTGAAACACAAGAATCAGTTTTATGTTGTATATTCACAAGCAAAGAGCAACTTGCATTCAAATAGATGGGCGGGAAGCTTAAACTTCATTTTAGTTTTTTGGCCACAAGATATCACCTTCCTCTGTTATGACCACTGTCTTTCAGCTTGTACAGTATGCAATATATTTGGGTTGGTTGGTTTATGGTTTGATAAGAAGTGGGGGATAACTTTTAGTTTAACACATAATCCACATCTCTAATTTTAAATAAACCGCTGTAAAATTTGATGTCACTAAGATCAGACAGATAATGTACTCCTCAAAGAAATATTCTCTAACAGGCTGACACCTTTATCAAAGGACAGAAACAAGAAGGGTAAAAACATTTGCTTGAATATAATTTCATACCTGTTCTCAAGGTTAGGCAAAAAATGGTTTCATCTAGATTTGTACAATGGAATATGAGAATAGTGATAGAGCAATAACACATTTCATCTTAACACTAAAAAATATGCTGAAATGACTAGTTACTCTGGCAAAACAGACTCACTTATCCATGGATATAATTAGAAATCATTAACTAAACTATTCAAATGGTCACAGATGTTTCTAAACTGTGGGCTGGATTACTGCACAAATAAGAGTCATACATTGCCATTCTGTGACATTTCTTCTGTGTCTTTAAATCTTGTCTGTACATTTGAGACAGTTACAAGTCAATTCAACCTTCCTTAGGTGAAATAAAGGGAATTGTTTAACTGACAATGTCAGCAGAAAGTGAGAATAGCAACAGAAAAGGGCTTTATCTATATATCTGTACCTATCTTACCCATATATCTGTTGCACCTAAGGATGCATCAGGATGTATCAGGCAATGGCTCAAGATCCAAGTGGAAACCAGTAATGAGACAGTCACGGGGCACACTTTAGTTAAATTTACAGTCTCTCAGATTAAGACCGTGATTATGATCTGCCTGAGATATTCGTATCATTTGTCAGTTGAAAGGTAATTAGGACCACTGAGTTCAATGAAGTGTCTCTTGATCTATAACAATGCAACTCTAGAATAGAAGTTCTAAGTTTGTATTAGAAATGTTTTTTAAAAATCCTCAATCCACATTGACACACTTGTCACGTGGAGTTTCACAACATAAATGGATTAAACTGGGGCAGAAAGGAGTCTTGTTTGCCTGCACTGAAAGGGGAGTTACAGTGACCAGCTGAAGGCAAATACATAGCATTCCAATTAACCTACACTGAGAAATAAAGTTTTTAAACCTCAGTTGAATATCTAACAATTTTTGACACCACATGGCCTAGTCAGAGGTCTATGTCACTTGACAGAAAAAGGCAGTGGTGTAGCACAGTTCCTGTATCCAAATTCCAATAGGATCTCCCACCCCTGATTAATTCCATGCACTTCTTGAAATCTCAGCTGCTCCATAATCAGTAGATATTTCATGTGTGTATGTTAACCTGAAATAGCTACTGCAAAATATCTTCACTTAGCAAGTATTTCAAGTGTCTTGTTAATTGGCCACTGTGTGTATACAGAATCACTGCTATCAGAAATAACTGCAAGGCTGTTAACTACGGACACTAAAAACTGCTGCTTTGTTGTTGACTGGAAAAACATTTAACATATAAATTATAAATACTTCAAATTTAAAAGCCTTAAGAAAAAGCCTCTAAATAATAGTTAGAATTTCAGTTTCACTGAAATTCACTTGAAAAGGAAAGTGAGTAAGTAGCCATCTTAGAAAGAACTGTGATGGTTGTAAAATAAAAACTATCTATTGGGACCAATAAAAAAATCAAAGTAATCAACTAAGTTCATAAAATAATAGAATCACAGAATATGCTGACTTGGGAGGGATGCATCAGGATCATGAATTCCAACTCCTGGTCCTGCACAAGACACCCCAAGAGTCACACCACGTGACTGAGAGCATTGCGCAAACACTTCTTGACCCAGACAGGCTTGGTGCTGTGACCACTGTCCTGGGGAGATTGTTTCAGTGCCCAACCACCCTCTGGGCGAAAAACTTTCTCCTGATAGCCAGCCTAAATCTCCCCTGACTCAACTTCATTCTGTTTCCTTGACTCCTATCACTGACCACAAGAGTGAAGAGATGGGTACCTGCCCCTCCACTTCCCATCATGAGGAGGCTGAAGACAGCAATGAGATCTCCCTTCAGACTCTAGGCTGTGATCTGTCAAACACTGCCAAACACCACACACAGCTCAATTCCAAAACAGAGAAATCTAACATGAATATCCAGAAATCCATATAGAATCATACACATGCTGAGTGAATTTCCTAAAAATGTAATTATGTGCACAACTTCACTCACTGGACTTGTTTGTAGAAGGGTTCTCAAGTGTTCTATATTTGACTAGGTAGATATGAAAGAATGATGTCAACAGATTTGCCAGTGCTCCAAATCCAATTCATCTTATTAAGTTCAGCAGAACTTGCAGTCCTTGGCTTGTTGCCTCAGAACATATAATTAATTTGGCCCCTATTTGTGATTTCCGAGGTAAAGATGCCTAACTTTCTAACTATGCCTAAAAAATTCATGAATACCATACCTAAATATGGGGACAGATTCTTGAATTTTCTCCTATGCACTGTTGTGACAATGTAAAAGTGATGAAAAGAGGCCCTTTGCTCCTTTGTCATGACTTATCCAGAAAGATATAATAGGAAGAACAAAAACAATTGGATTTACTTTCCCACCTTTTATTTTTGGTTTTGGATCCTTCTTATCCCTACCTGATATACAGTTCTTTGAGGAGTGCACGTGCTTGATATTGATTAGAGCTCATCATAGGCAACACTAATCTGCTTAGAAGACCCCAAAGCCAGAAGAGAACCTGAGCACAAGAGGCAATCCAGGCCTGATGGAAAAAGTATGTGCAACTAAAACCAGGACAGATGAGGGAGCGAACAAAAGAAGAATTTTGTACGTCTTTTGGTGCCCCTCTACAAATTCCTCATACTTTATGTCAATGCCATGATGTTTTAGGTTCTTGCTGATTGTTGTTGAAATAATTAAATAGCATTAGCATATTGCATTATTTTATTTTCAAAATTATATATTATAATTATTAATTATAAAATCAAATAGCTTTAATAATATTTGGTCTACATTTGTCATCAGGAGACAGTTAAAATATATTTTCTGCTGCATAATCAATACACAGAGAAGCTAGGCACAGTCCTTCTCTGGAACACAGGAAATCCGAAACATGAAATCTTTTTTTGTGTAACTTGTCCTGCTTATATCAGGACAGGATACAAAACTCTTGTAACCAATGTAAATGCCAAACGTCAATATTCTTATCATCATGAGGATATCCAATCTCGGTGTTGTCCATTAGGTTATCTATGGCCTGGGGAGGAGGGAAGTGAAAAGCTCTTAATCTCTCTTGCAACCATAGCACAGAAATAAAAAATAGGAGCCCTGTGATAGGAAACCAATCAAGCATAAAAAAATATAATCCTGTAACTCTGCAACTGCAGTGTTTTCTCAGTCATGCTTGAGCCCTGTAGCAACCTGGTGGGACTACATCTTCATACTTACTTTTTTTTTTCTTAATTCAGTGAAAACGATACTGAAAATGATACTGAAAATGAAGAAGGGGAAGTCCAATCTGTTTCAGCACAGTTTTCCTCCTAGGTGTGCTAGAGAAATGGTCCTCTATTCATGTTCCCTTTGGCTCCATAACTGTTTGGCTCCATAACTGGTTGCTTAGGGGTAACAAAGGAAAATAGAACATTTGCTTTTTTACCTTATTACATTTTGCACAGTTTCTGCTTTAATCAGAATCCCGAACAGATTTCTGCTTCACACAACAGGTTGTTACCAGATTATCAAATCCACTCAGGTCCCTTTCTTTTCAGCGTCAGGGTGGAAATGCTTTCCTTCTGCAGCTTTCTTCTTTGACATTCCTAATGTATGCTTGTGGCCATCTTCAGTCCCTCTAGTGTCTGTAGAGTGATTCAGCACTGGAGCTGAAGCTGACTCAGACTGACAACACTTGATTGATGATACATGGCTAAGTACACAGAAGCTGCTTGATGGAAATTACTTTAATGAGTGATTTGAATATGCCTGGTGCTGGTAGACTTCATAAATGTGAGAGAGTGAACCTCTTGAATAAAGACAAATTAAACAGAGTTGGTGGCTGAGGTAGTATAAGGAAAAGCAGCTGATTTAGCTTGTACTGAACCATGTGCCTTTATTATTTGTAGCTGTTCTGGTAATATTTTTGCCCCATCTCCTTGCATAACACAAATGAGGAGGCAGATAAGGAAAAATGGTGGATATATCTATATATGGATGTAGAGACTAACTTCTCTACTCTCTGGCTGTCCTTTGTCATCAGCCTTGTCTTAGATCTGCTATGTTCTTTGTCACAATTCACCTTAAAGCCCTCCAACCAGTAAAAAAAATAACAACAATAATAGTTCCAGCAGCAATTTACCTTGTAAATAAGTTCAAATTAAAACCCCCATCCTCAAATTGGCAGCACATTGTGAGCTAATGAACCAACCCAGAGCCCCACTGTTTTTAGACAGAATAACATTCAGGCCCCAGTTTTAAATAGTTTGCCTGTGGGCAAACTCTTATAACCATATGGAGCTCCACTGACTTCACACAGGGTAATGCTGAGAGCCTAATCCTGCACAGCGTTGTCATAGAGTACTGGCAATCCCAACTGCAAAATCCAACGTCCAGATTTGTCCCACTAAGCTTTAGGGATCTGAGGCTCTAGATTTATGAGTAGCCTCTTCTTAGGCTATAACAAGTCTCCAGGGAAGAAATAAGACCTGAGGTCCCCAGTGATTACAGGACAAGACAACAGCCCCACAGATCCTAAACCAAAAGCATAAATATAAATGAAACAAATTCAGACTCTGCTTTATAACGTTCTTCAGGAGAGCAAACATAATTTGACTTGTTTGTGTGATGCACTTGATGAACTTTTGAACAGAATAAATGCATATGGATACAAATGCCTGGATTTCCAGGACTTTGATAGTAGCCACTCTGACTAGTGTTATTCTTTTACAGCAAAAATTTCTCCACAACTTTATTTCTGTCAGCGTAGGTATAAACATTTCACCAATGTTGTTCATTTCATCATCATAATTATTTTTTGCAAATATAGAAAGTGTCTTAGCCCACTGAAATCTCAACACTGTTTATGCAAGTTACTGTGGTGACGTAATTGTAAACCACACAAAAATCAACATTTATTTTGATCTAAATAGCCTGTGTGTTGTAATATAAGAAAACTGCAAAGCGCCCATAACTTCTTTCCTTCTTTTGAAAATACAAAAAAACCCTGCTGTGATGAGAAGATTTTCACAGAAAAATGCAGCATTTTCTGATTAGAAAGTATCTTTTTTTGTTTACACAAAACTCTGCCAAAAACAAGAATTTTCAAAAGGGTCTCTTGTTTGTTTGTTTGAAAACAAGAGGGAGAAACAAAATGTAATTAATGTGCCTGTAAAGAAAAGACAGTGTGGATCAAAGTGACTGGACCAAATAACCAACTGGATGAGACACATTCATGAGTACACTTCAGCCATCAAAAAAAAAAAGAAAAATTAAGAAAGATTCCTCCCCTACTATGTTCTGCATAGCATGTGAAATAGTCCTGATTTAGGAAGATATAATTTATTTCACATAAATACATAATTGAGATGGGGAGAATCTTTTAAGAGTGAGGGATATATGCTGACATTATTTCATTTGATTCTTGGTACTGCATAGATCACATGGAGAGAAGAAAAGATATTTTTTAATAGAGAACATACATTGTTCACAATCTATCTTGAGCCCAAATTTTAAAGTAATAAAAAAGATTCAAACTGTACTATTTTGTCAGCAGCCACTGTCCTACACAATATAAATAACTTGTTATATTAGTATAGTTCTTGGAATTAAACTGCCAGGAAAGACAGCATTGCTGGATGAGGGCCAGTAGAGAGGAGCAACACCTCCAGATGGATAAACCAGGCTTTCGTCTGATTCCCAGATCTCTCCTTGGGTGTCAGGGGATAATTGGCCCTTTCAAAAGTCTTTCAGTCAAAACCTAATAAACACAGAGTGAAAAATGTATGCAGTATAGTCACAGACAACCCCACAGAATGCATTAGAAGTGTGTATGTGCATACATCAGCCTTTCACCCCTAAATGCTGGTGAGGAACAGCTAGATGTTAGTAGACAAATTATTTATTCTGAAATCTGTGGGTTTGGTTTGGGGATTTTTCATATACATTAATTCTTCTGAAAGCCAAACTCTTTCTGGATGTTATTGTTTGTAGGCCATATGTTCACAGTGCTAGGGAATCCCAGAAGGATCTGTCAGTCTCAGTGCGGACAGTCTTCAGTAAGTTACAAAGGTCAGTGCATTCAGTCAGATTCACAACACAAAGACCACTTTGCAGCAGTCTTGCTACTTTAAAAATCTTTAAGGGAAATTAATATAATTAACCAAACTCAATTGCCCTTGTCTACTGCTAAGAATTTGCAAAATATACTAAAAAAATTAAATCTATGATGGAAACAATTCATCAAATCAGTAGACAGAGGAGGTGTAATGAAATCCAGACTTAAAAAGAAAAAAATATGAGCAGTTTTAGACCAGTTAAAAGAAAGGCTTCTTCCTGTCCTATTTCTGTTCATATGAAACTGGTACAGTATTCAGAATTGTAAATAGAACAGGATCTACGCTAATAATTTGGTTTTACTCTTAATTGAGGTTTTCTTTAATTCAGGTTATCTGCAACATATAATTGGAGATTGCTGTAAGGAAGCAATTTATCTCACAAACACCTGACATTTCTAAATTTTCATGAGTTCTGGTGACCGATGAACCCCTTGAATGAATTACTGCCTTAAAACCATCTCTCTATTTCAAGGAACAACCTTACAAATGCAGAAACCTCTGCTTCTTGGCAACTGTGGTACCATTTGAAATGTCTGTGTCTCTGGGCACTTTAAACTAATATTTCATTAGTTGTTAAAACAGGGTAAAGTCTATGCTCTCTATCGATTGCCAAATAAATTGTTGTGAGACATTATTTTTCCCCTCTAGTACACCACTTTTTCTTGTTTGCTTGTTTTCTGCCTCTGCTTCTGGAACATGTAGAGAGGGGTTGCTTTATCAGAGATGAATAATATTATTGCTATATATCATTTTGCTTTTTGATTTTTTTTTATTTGCAGTTGTTTTTTCCGTATATTGGAATTTGATTTTTAATGCTGCCTTTAGCTGGGTCATTAGCCAATCTTGGCTAGATATAACTCTACGTGACAATAAAACCAAAGGTAAGAATTTTAGAAATACAACTGCTATGTTAATATTCATAAAAGGTAGTTTGTTGAATTACAAGTTAATAATAACAGCATGCTGAAGAGTTGTGGAAACATCCCAAATTCTCATTGCATCCTGGTCTTCATAACCTTTCTTCCCAGATAAAGGTTGTTCATGATACTACATCACTGATTCGCATGGTAAATGAGATGGACTTCCAAGGGTGAACAACACTCTGGACAGTAAAAACTGGATCTGCAGCATTTTTTTTTTTCTATTCTTCAGCTCAGTTTCATTAATTGCTGTGCAGATCAATCTCCTTTACCTAGTGCATTTCTAATCACATTTGTGCTAGATGAGAATTCATTAGGATCTGTAAATTGCACAGAAAAAGCACTGAGACTTAGCCACTGGTACTTTTATATTAAGCAACTTTAAAAGCCAGTCATACACATTATTTCTGCTTTCCTTTAGATTTAGGTAACCCAAGACAGAAATCTGGTACAAAGAAATGTTGGTTTCATCTTTCTAAAACTCAGGGGATTGGTTACAGAGACAGGAACATATTTGATGAATTTAGCTTTCATTTTGCTAAAGAGTTACTTACGAATAGCTCTCACTTTGAAATATAGGAACAATTTATAAAAATGTAATGTGCATATATTTTAGTATATGAGCAGTCTTGAACCATTCCATTTACTGACATCCATGACAATGTGTTATATATTCTTGACTTGATGAACACAACTTTCATGGCTATGGATATAGAAGGAAGAGAAATTTAATTAATTGAGATAAGTGCTTACTCTTGAAGAGACACATTTTTGTGAAATTTTGGTTTCTAATAAGTATTCTTACAAGCATGGAAATGTTCATAAACATAAGATATCCTTTATACAAAGAATATCTCATAAACTATTCTGAATTCCAGTCAAAAAATACCCCAAACGGTATGAGTTCCCACATATATCACAGTATTTGTTCTATTATATAAACTTGAACATTTTTTAATGTACAGACTTCTGTATATTCATACTCATGTATATGGATACACACACACACACACATATATATATATAGTTATATCTGTACTGGGTCTGGCTGGAATGGAGTTAATTTTTTTCGTAAAAGTTCATTGCCATGGCATTTTGCATGAAAGTTTCACTGATCAGAAAACTAATTGTGAGAAATTCCCTAAGTTTATTATGACTGATTAAAGCGTAATTATTCCTGTCTCTTCTCTTAGGACTGGTGTGGTTTTTATTACACAGGAGATCCTCTCATATCAGAAAAGTACTTTCAAGTGGGTTATGGTAGTGGGAGATTTGACTATTATATATAGACAGATGGGTTTGTAATGTCTCAGAAAACTGGATGGTAATTCACCTGCTGAGTACAAATGCAGTGAACTTCACAAGATCTTCAGAAGAGAAGATGGGGATCATGCCCTGTGCTCCTTATTGTTAATGATATAGGGGGGTGTAGGACAAACATTCTGGAGGCTAAACTTGGACTCCAACCCAGGAGATTAACATCCATGAGCTCCACCATAGGGTTCTGTGAAATAATTCTAATCTCACGTGAGGCCCAGGAGGCAGAGAGGAGGAATCAAATGTCACAATGAATGAAATTGTGCTAAAGAGATGAGGCATTTAGGATGTTAGGAAGGGAAACAAAATAACCTACACAGGAAGAAAAACTCCCCTTAATCAAAGTGGAACAAGGCTGCTGGCATTGAAAACCAAAAGATAATAGGGGAATATTTGAAATAAAACCCAGGCAGACAGCTAGGTGTTGGGTGATTTCATACCTGATATTTTTTAATGTGTAAGCAGGACTGCCTGACATTCACCACAGAGTTTTGCAGGAACTCAAGTGTGAAGTTGTAGAAGCAGAAGCCAAAATGTGTAAGACATCATCACAAACTGCAGCTGTGCCAGAGGACTGGCAGGTCACCAATGTAACTCACAGGTACGGACAGGGCTCTGAGGGAAATCCTAGGATCTACAGACATATGAACCTGGCTTCTTTCCTGAGTACCCATCTGGAAGAGTCAGTAATAAATGTTACAACCACTGAAATAATGAAAACGTGCATAAACATAGTCTAGAATCAGAAAGGATTCTGAAATAGGAAATCATCCCCAAAAAGCCTGCTGTTATTTGAGGAGGTTTGGAAGAGTAAATGGATAGGAGAGATATGATGGTGACAATATATTTGGAATTTGAAAAATTCTCTATATAAAGCTCAGTAACAAAAATAAGTTGTAACAGGAAAAACTGTTTTTCTGGTTTGAAATGAGGTTAAAAAGGGTGAAGCAAATTCACTTTCTGGGTGAAAAAGGATCACCAATAGATTCTCCAAAAATCATGTGAGGATTAGTTTCAGTCAACATTTTCATCAATGACTTTGAGTAGAAGTCTGCAGTGAAACTCTCAAGTTTTCAGAGGACACCAAATCCTTGAGTTTAAATGTAAATAAATGTAGGATGATATGTCATGGAAAAAGACTTCTAAATCACATCTGATGAACTCTGAATTGGAGGTTGCAACCTAGAATAGACATGTTAGTTGCTGTTTTCTAGAAACATCAGCTCATTTTGCAATCAAAGAATTCTAAAAAAATTCTTAAGCACCATCACAAAGGGATGGAAAACAGTATAGAAGATGTTATTTTAGAAAATAATAGAATCATTTAGGTTGAAAAAGTCCTCTAACATCACCGAGTCTAACCATTAACCCAAGACTGCCAAGACCTCCACTAATCCATGTCCTTAATCATCAAATCTACATGTCTTTTAAATACCTCCAAAACTGAAAACAGTTCTCGAGGTGCCAGGTGCGGCCTCATCAGTGCTGAGTACAATCACAGCGCTGAGGGAAAACCACTTCCGTAGTCCTGCTGTCCACTCCATTGGGCCTCTTGGCCACCTGGGCACAGCTGGCTCATGCCCAGCTCCTGTTGACCAGCACCCCCACGTCATTTTCCACCGGCAGCTTTCCAGCCACTCTGCTCCAGTCTGTAGCGCTGCAGGGGCTTGTTGTGTCCTGAGTGCAGGACCCGGCATTTGCCCTTTCTGAACCTCATACCACTGACCTTGGCCTATCAATCCAGACTGTCCAGGTCCCTGACCTCCAGCAGATCAACACTCCTGCCCAACTTGTCATCTGTGATCTTACTCAGGGTGCACTCAATTGCCTCGTCCAAATCACTGACAAAGATATTTAACAGACTTGCCCCTAGTACTGAGCCCTGGGGAACACCGCTTTTGACTGGGCACCAAATGGATTTAACTCCATTCATCGCCACTCCTTGTGACAGACCATGCAGGCAGTTTTTATGCAGTGAACAGTCACCCGCCCAAACCATGAGCAGCCAGTTTCTCCAGGAGAAGGTGTCAAAGGCTTTATTGAAGTCTAGAGAGACAATATTCACAGACTTTCCCATGTCCACTAAATGTGTTACCCTGTCATAGAAGGAGATCAGGCTGGTCAAGCAGGACCTGCCTTTCATAAACCCCTTTCTGTCTGTACCTGATCCTCTCATTGTTCTTTACAAGCCACATGATGGTACTGAAGATGATCTGCTGCTGTAGAAAATCTTGGAGTGTATACATCTTGGCTACTGTGCAGCTGTGTTTTCTCCACCTTTCAAAGAAAACAGGGTGGAGTTAGGGCACAGAAAAGGGCAACAGCAACAATTATGGAGCTGGAACAGAAGGAATCCTGCCTTTTAAAATACCTTTTTTTCAATAAAAAGAGTAAGACTGAATGTATCCTAGGTTGGTACATCCCTAGAAGGCTGACTCCTTAGTCATTTGATAAAGAGAATTGTTTAAGGCAAAGGCATTTTTAAGACATTTAGTATTTCACAGAAATTTTAGGATATCTTGAATGGGAATTTAAGTTTAATTCACGACCATGTCTTTGTGGCCAGAAACCGAAAACCAAGTATTATCTCCAGCAAAACTGAGTTAATTTTCAGATTCAGAAACCAAGGGCTTGAATTACTTGCCTAAACAAGAGCAAGGTACGGTCCTTGCACCACTAACACTTTTAGAGTGTCTGATACTTCTGCACAGGGACTGTGCATGTAACACCACATCCTCTGGAGCAGCAGATGGAGGCCAAAACAGATAAATCGGTGCATTTTACAGTTATGTACGGGAAACTAAACTGCACATTCTCCATCCTATCTGCAATTAAAAAAAAAAAAAAGAAAACACAACAACAACAAAAAAAAACAAACAAACAAACAGACAAAAGAAAAACCAACTTAAAAATACAGTAGGAAATAACATTAGGAGGCTAAATATTATGTCTGTGGTTTCACTCATGTAATAGCAGCTTTCTCAGTGCTTAGTGATATTGAAATGGTGATGGATTTTGCTAAAACAGATAAATGCAAGTTCTACTCAACCCAGATATGTAGATTACTATCTACAGGTTCTCTTATAGCATCTAAACTTTAGGCAATATCCACTTTTGCCCTTGGAACTTCTTGCTGGCTGCAGGTCTAAGGCTTTATACAATGAAGTATAATTTGCCTGATAATTAGCTGACAAATAAAAATAGCTAATATCTTGAGCGGTGTCAAACTTACTTCGAATGTGCAGTTCACCTATTTCTACTGAAGAAATTCAAATGCAATACCTCAGTTTACTCTAGTAATATAGCTTTTAGTCAGTATGATTTCACTTTAAAATGTTACTTTGTCTCCCTTGAAAAATAAGACAACTGAATATGCATTAC
Organism: Struthidea cinerea; assembly: GCA_013397865.1. NCBI lineage: Eukaryota > Metazoa > Chordata > Aves > Passeriformes > Corcoracidae > Struthidea > Struthidea cinerea. The sequence continues at coordinate 2,874,916 of VZTI01003755.1, read as the reverse complement.
AATTGAATTAAAAATTATTATAGTAATAAAAGTCAGATATCGCTAGGTAAGAAACCTCTCTTGACTACCAAATAGTTGAGTCCTCACTGGAGTTCCCTGTTATGCAACATCGTTCCACAATTTTTTCTTAAATGTTGACAGAGTCCATCTGCATAATTCAGACTGAGAATTAATCTCCTCTCTAGGCAACTGAGGGGGAGGGAAAAAAGGGAAAGAAAAGAAAATAAAAAGGCAAGACATTGGGACAATGCCTGAGGCTTTGTAAAGTGCTGTTGATTGTGTTGATTATGTTTTCCTTCTAAAAAAATACACACGAGAAAAGAAAGGTGGAAACTTTCATCACTGACTGAATGTGATGGGTTTTGATACTACTTGTGCTGAATGTTTTGATTTTTATTTTCAGTTTTGTTTTCAGGTAAACTACTCTTTGTTAAAGTACAATAAAACAAATTGTCAACACTGAGAAAGAATCATGCAGGTGTGAAATGTTTTCCCTATGATTTAGATCTTTATTTCATGGAATATTCAAGTTTATTTCAAATTCAGAATGAAACCAAACATTGATATACTTCAGTAATAGAATCCCTACCCTACTGCTTCACAGTTCAAATAGTACAGCTAAGGAGATTTAAATAAGAATGTGAGAAAATGTAAACTTATTAAAACATTGATGAGGAAAATCTCAAAAATATTTATCGAATCTGTGATAGTAAGAATACATTTAATGCTTCTCATGCATTTCATAAATTTTATTTAGTGGTTTGATGCTAAGAAGTCTCATAACTTTACATGGTTTTTTGATATTATTTGGATAGCTGTATTCTATGTATATTTTAGAACTCACTTTAGTGGACTGTAACGGACCTCATTTGGGGGACTAAAAGAACTAACGAAGAATTTAGATAACCAGGATTCACCTATCAGTTCAGGATGCCTGTTACATACAAGTAATAAAATTTATTTTTGCATGAAGATCTAGTAGTCTTCCACCATTTTTCTGAATGAGAATTATTATTATTGTGTAAGAATAATAAAACGTTTATGAAATTAAATTATAACACATTTCATAATTAAACCCAGACATTTTGATTGCTCATTTCCCAATTAAATTATTCAATTTACTATCACAAAATACTATTAAAGAAGGCAAATTGGCAATTTGTTTTTAAATTGATACATCTCTACCTGTTAAGACAGAGAAAGAGATGAATGGTGTTTGCCTGGATATATACTGGTGTCACCCATAGTTTGTCCGAAGTAAATGTAAAAGTTTTGGTGTGTTTAGAAATTTATAAACTGACAAACTAAGAGGTAACCTTTAAATGAATATGGAGAATGAATGAACTTCTGAGTAGAATACTTTGTAATTGGTGGATTACTTGTCTCCCACTAAAGGTTTTGATACCGGCTATGGCAGAAAAATAAAACACCTACAGTGGTTCCCATGTTACTGCAACCAATAGCACTAAACCTGAGTACTATAATTCTTGGAGAAGAGGTAAAAGAGGTTCTTAGATGAATAGAGACAAATTTTGATCCCAAATGGGAAAAAGTCACCCATAATATTTGCACAAAATGTAATGTGTTCCTCCCAGATATTTCTATCTCTGCATATTTCATCTTTCACACATAATTCTCTGCTTCTTCAGCCTTATTTAATTTTGAAACCAGTTGTGATCAGTTCTACAACTAGACTAGAAAGTGAAAAGCCAACTTTTCCATGTCTCTATTATAAGTGTTGTATCAAAAAAGATTGACTTGTTGTTTATCAGTTTCAACTACAGTTGGACTGAAGAAAAACACAGAGGACAATTAATGTTTTGCTACCTTGCGAACATGTGCTGATACAGGGAATGCTGAATCATTTTTCAATGTCTCTCTTCTTTATAATGTTTATTTTCCACAAATAATTTTTGAGAATTTCTGCAAACAAAGAGAAATGAGAAATTCCAGATACACTAAAAAACACGTTTTAGGGGAGGAGAATTGTTTTTCAGTTTTGTTCTTTCTTAGACTTTTGGAACTGTGATTCCTAAGTTTTATTGCTTTTCAGTATGCAAGTGTGTCTTTTGTGTTGACAATAGGTGCATTGTAGGTTCTGCAAAGGATTCAAGGCAAAAATAATTATTTTTACATATTGTGTTACTCCCCTGGGGTTTCTTTATGAACTTTTCAAGTGGCACACCATTTTTAGAAAGAAGAATTTTGCCCTCTATAAAACTTGTTAAGGTGTGAACTTTTGTATTACAGGTCATTTATGAAAAAGTAAATTGTGGACTCTCCTTAAGATTGTACGGTATTTAATATAAAACTGAATGTGATGGTTACTAATTAATTAAAATTCTGTATATGAGTGACTGTTTCTCACTTTAGAATATTCTAGGTGCAGAAGAGTGAACCAGGCATAAATAAAGGGGAGATGTAAAGTAAAGCAACTGAAAATTACAACGTAGATAATGTAATATATGGTAGGTTATTTGTTAACTGGGGCAAAATATGCAGCTCCACACAAGGCAAAAGGCCACATCTAAATGGCAAAAGGACACCTTACCTAACCTAATAATAATATCCAAGGGCATTTAGAGTGATTGCATAGGCCTCATTCATCTTGCCGTTGAATAATGTATTGGAACAGCTTTGCAATATTTTAATTAATTGATGAGTATGTGGTTTCCTTGTCCATATTTTAGCATTAGATGACCAATCGTTGTCTTCTGGTCAATTAGTCAATGAATCTTTCCATAATTTTTGTTTCTCAGTGCCAGTAATTTTCTACTATAAAATGTGACTCAATGTAAAGAATTTTACAACATTTGTAATATTAGTATTTCAGCCGCTAATCTGATGAAAATATCCAGTAAATAATTCACTAGTTTATGTAAAAATCAAGTGATATTTGAAATGAAGGAAAAAATAAAGATACAGGGGTAAAGTTTCATTAACTTTTAATACTTACTTTGGGGATTTTTGGTTATAACTGAAATCAAACACCAAGACATAGGGATTATTTAGAAAAGCTATAGCTCTGTGATAGAGTGAACAGTAGCTCGCTTTCACTTTCCTCAATAAATTCTGGATTTCAGGAGCCTTTGACTAAGTCTTTCTTCTGTACTAAGCTGCACAAATATTGGTAAAAGGATTTTGAAAATAGTTTGTTGCGGTTGTTCAACAAGATACAGTGGTTTTAAGCAAGAAAGCTCTACAGTTATATATGTCTGAAAAGGCTGTAAAGACATTTGATTTATAATGCAAGCAAGCACACAACTTGATGCGGAGATTCAGCACCATACACGCAGGTGTTTAAAACATGGAGAGTATGTGAGAACTGATTTTTGATGCACTAAAAACAACACAAAATATTACAGATTTTTTAATTTTTGTAAAAAAAACCCACATGGTAGGCCATAACCATTTTCTCCACAAAGAAAGAAATAGCTATCACATCATTAAAAGAAGAAAACTATCTGTTTTATTTAGGCATCAACTCTTTTCTCTCATCTCAGAAGGCTACTCAACAATAAATTTCAGTTCTATTTCTTACCCTGATTGTCTCACCTTTCTGAAACATACATACCAGATGTCCTCCTTCCAGCTAGGTCAGATAATTACTATTCTTTCAGACAGTGGCTTTGGGGTGGAAGAAAGGTTACGACCATGCTGTACCATACACTAGAACTTTCAATCACTTTTTCCTGGTTTCCTTAAATACTTCTCCTAATTCCACTTAGAATGTCAGTGTTTTGGGGTGCTTCCTCCCTCTCTGATAACAGATTCTGTAGAGGGCAACTGCCACATGAAATCAGCATCAACTAATCTATTGAACTCTTCCCCATTACTGTCTCAGTAGTTTATTAATTAAAAAATGTCTCCTGAATCAGTATGGACAAAAAATATCTTTTTCCTTGGGAAAGAAATTGCACACTACTGCCTATAAATAATCCTATTTCTCCGAAATTATGTTTTCTGGTTATACTCAAAAAAAATTTATCAGCCGAGAAGACAGTAGAAGTGGCCCTGGAATAATTGTCATAGTAAATCTATTGCCATCTGTCTTCATTTCATTAACATATAGGACTAGCTGGTGATGTGCCAATTTCTTTCTGAGGCTGTTCCAGCTTTCTTCCTTGTTCAAAGAATCTACAAATTTTGTTTTGAATGTAGGTGTAAGTACTTAATATTTACTTGCATGTGATTGATGTTGCTGGAAAAACATTCCTTGTTACTCATAGCTGAAATATTTTTCTACATTACTTGAGCACAGAGGAGGAAAGCATTTTTCCATACCTTGCTATGTAGAGGTGACACATATGCTTCAGCTGTTACTGTCTTGATGATTCACTTTATTCCAAAGGTTAATACAGTTTCTGAATGTCATTGACTCTATAGCATGCATGAATTTATGATAAGATTACAGGTCGATATATTATGCTTTTCCATTTTTTACTTTATGCAGAATCTAGTGATAAAACAGATGAACTGCTTAGGATACTAATTAATAGAAGGTATTATATTATACAAATTAATGGAAATTTTTTTCTTGAACTTAATTTTCATTGAAAAAAATACTGCTCAAATATCATGACAGTGTGTCAGCTATTAACAGAGGACAACTCTATGAAGACCCTGAAGTGACTCTCATAAAACAAATTCCAAAAAAAACCTGAAGTTCACAAGCTCTTTGCTGTTACTTAGGTAATTTCCCCACATGAAGCACACGTGCCCATGCACAGCTTTTACTTGAGAGGCCAATTATCTTCTTAGCATCACTGTCTCATCAGATTAAGCCAAAGCAACACAAAAAAATCTCTGGGCAAATTAGAAAACTACTGGATTACATTAGTATGCAGAAAAATCTCCAGCACTTCAACATAAAACTAAATTTGTAGTATTTATCCATATTTACTTATGCCAAAAGCACTATTCAACTAATGATAATCTTAAATGTACAAAACAGTCTTGAAATATTTATGTGGTGTTCATATTTTTTATCAATAATATAATATATGTTTGTTTTTTTCAGGACCATGCTTTGGCCCAGGCAGAACTGCTAATTATTATTTTTACGTAGCAATCCCATAATCAAGTATATGCAAACAAAATTCGCAATTATACAGCTGTATATTATTCAGATACACTGTAATTCATGGTCTTAGCTCTGTTGTGGGGCATAAGCTCCTCAGTATTTGACATTATCCAAGGTAGTCTATAACCTTTTCCAAAGAGGATTTGCTTGTGTTTGGCTGTATTGAGGTCTGTATTTTACATGATGGCACAGTTCTTCAGTCCATTACTTTGTTGTTAAAGTCAATAGATCTTTACTGACTTGAAGTTTGATTGCCCTTCTGTTACTGATTTCAGGTTCTCTGCAATGTGAAAATAATCACAGAATGTATTAATGATTCAGTTCAAACATGGAAAACCGTTTGCTTATATGTTCACACAAGAAATCTTTGGAAAAAACGTTTGGACTCAAAGTCAAACTTGAATATTTTTGCCAGTTGTACTTTTTCTGGTGTATCATCTATTATTCTGTAGAAAAAAAGAAATGCCTATGAAATTGCAAATATATTCTCTATGTCCCCACTTACAATTTTCTGAGTGTGCCTGTGCTCAGGCATATATAAACACGCACACATCAGCTTAAAAACATATGAGAAGAAAATTGTAAGCAAACCACTAGAGATTTTAGTTTGTGATAATATACCTGGACAGGACTAATATTTTGCAAAAGGAGACAGAAGTTTTGTTTCTTTTGTGAACCTCTGTTCTCGGTATTGTAGGTGGAGCTTTGTTGTGGGTTAAGCTTAGTGGGATAAAGGCCAAATTCCCATACAGCTGCTCCCTCACTCTCCTCAACTGGACAGGGAAAAAAGGATGAAAGACTTGTGAGTTAAGATAAAGACAGTTAGATCACTAACCAGCTACCATCACAGGCAAAACAGACCAGACTTGCAAAAAATTTAGGCTAATTTATTGCCAATGAAAATAGATTTAAGTAGTGTGATACAAAAAACCAAAACTCACAGCAACACCTTTCATCACCCCTTTCCTTGACTCAACTCCTTCACTCCCATCTCCTCTACCCCCACAGAATTACACAAGAGGAAAATTATAGTCAGTGCCTACATGTTTCTCTGCTGCTCCTTCTTTCTTGCATTTTTCCTCTGCTTTGGCAGGGGCTGTTCCCATAATACACGGTTTCCTTCACAAAAAAATGGTGTGGGTTTTCCAGGAGTTTCCGGTAGGAAAAATCTGTTCCAGCACGGCTTCCCACATGGACTGTAGGGGAATCTCTGTTCTGTTTCCTGGAGCACCTCCTCTCCCTCTGCTTCTTGGCAGTGGAAGAGAAGAAGAACTCCTTCTCACTCTGTTTTTCCATCCTTCTCTCTCCATCCTGCAGTTTCTGCCCTTATACATTCGCAGAGGCGACATCAACTTGGCTGAGAGTTGGTCTGTTGGAGCCAGTTGGAACTACCTGTGTCTGCCACAGTGCAGCCTCAGTCCCTCCTCACAGAGTCTGCTCCTCCAGCATGTCTATGTCATCACCTTACTGTGGACAGGGGTCCTATGATGTCTTTTAGCTGGTAGGTCTGTAGCCCGAGACATTTTATTTCCCAGTTATTAGCTGTTATGACACAATCTGACAAAATTTTTTCATTTGATAGTCTGCCTATCATAGAGTTCCTGTCCTGTGTGGCAATGGCTATGCAAGACTTTCAATCAACCTTCAGAATAGAATTGAGGGAATTTCAATTAGCTGAGAGACAGGCTCTCACGTGTTTTCCCACTTCACTGACCTCTTTTTTTTTCCTACCATCTTGTAAGTAAAAGAAACAGTAGTGTGAATCAACCCTACACATCTTCTGCCTTCCTTTACTCTGAGTTTAACTCAATTGTGTTATTCTTAATAGTCTGTCCAAGCAATACTAAATAAATAGCAGGAGAAGGATTATTAGAGTAATATTGCAAATGTTCTTATTTAAAGTTGTTCTGCTTCCTATCTTACTTTATTTGATTGTCCCAAGGATGTATAGCATCCTGTTGCATGTTCAAAATGCAATTAAAGCAATTTTAAAATTAGAGGCAATACACCCACAAATGCAGGAAAAACCTATATGTCTTCAAGGTAGAAATCAGAGTATATGATAGTACGCCACCAAATACAAAAACTGTTTATGGGACAAGAAGTGTCTTGGGGTGACTTTATGATGTGTATCCCCTATCGCTACTCTATGTCCTCCAATCTTTTCTGTGCCTTTAAACTGAGCCTGAGAGGGACAGAAAAAAAAAAAACAAAAACAAAAAACTTTTCAAAGCAGTTGGTTCAAGGACATGGAGATACACTCCTCAGCTTCTGCGGTACCCTTGGGTTTGATTTTTTTTTTTTCAGCCAACTTTGGTTTTTCGGCTCTTCTTATTCCGGCAGGAGACAGAGAGTTGAACTTTGTTTTCCTAGGAATTTGTTTTTTTGTTCTCTTCTTCTCTTCTGGACTGTTTTCAACAACATCTGAACGCATCAGGAGAATTTTTTCCCGGAGGCCCGGGGGGGTGGGCCCTCGCCGACCCAGCTCTGAGGAGGAGAGAGATCACACCTACAGAAGGACTCTGCAATCTTCCCAGGTTTTCTCTTCCCAGAGAGAGAGAGATCTCATTATTTAGCATTATTATTCCCCTCCTGTGTGTTTGTTAAATAAATAGCTTTTATCTCTTTCACTTTCCTTTGAGGAAATTTTTTTTTCCCGAACCTGGTGGGGCAGGGGTGGTTGCAACCTGACTTCTATCAGAGGATATTTTCCTCCAAATTTGTCCAAACTAGGACAAGAATTTAGGACATTATCATTACTCAAGCAATTAAGATTTTGAGAAAAGAGTTAAGTGTAATATCTACTTGATTCTGTTCTGAGAGCTGCCAAGTTTGAGTCATCCTTTAGGACATTCCCTTTAGTCTTGACCATGGATGCAATTCAGAGTGTTTCTTGTATTGTGACATTTGTCCTACTGAATTATTACACTCTTTTCACTTGGTGACAATAAGCTAACAGTAATTCTGTCTATGGCTAGACTCTAAAATGCATGCTTCAATATAGATAATATTATATCCTACCCATTTCTAATAATATAGGTCTAAGATTTCTACAATAAAGATATCTGTGTGAAGAATACATTTGTTTTAGGAATGAAACAGCATACAAGAATCCTATGTTTAGTAAATTGGCATACGAAAATGATCATAGCAGTCTACAGAACCACTGTAATCTCCTGCACACAGATGACCTAAAAAAGATCACCTTGGTTGCATTTATTATATGAAGTGGTCAACTGAATAAAGAAACTGTCAAGAATTCTACCATGCTTCTTCAATCAATAAGAACAGTTGTTTAATATTAGCATGATTTTGCAAATAATCCTGTTCGATTTCTTTTTGGTTTGCTGTTATGTCATGATGGGAGCTGATTATTACAGTAAGTAGTGATTTTGTTTGCCATCATGATTTAGCATTAATCTTATGATTACATATTTGGTTTCAATTATTGACCACAAAGGAAACCAACAATACATTATTTATGGTAATGGACATCAATTTAGATTTCAGGTGTGTTTTCCTTTTTTACTGTGATAGAAATTAAAAATATACCCTCTTTGGCCAAGTATTCAAATTCATGGAATGACTAAATTTGTCCTAAAAAACTTCATGCCAACTACTACAATTGAACAAATACACCAGGAAAACCATTATTACTTTTCATCAGTATTGTGGGAAAACTATGGATAAATAAGAGTAAAGTCTCACTTTTAAACTTTTAATGTATGTAAAACAAGAATATACCTAATCGTATTGGCTAGCTGTTAGATGCTCTGTTACTGATCTGTACTTGTCTGAGTAAGACAAAAAGAAAGTCAGGGCAGTGAAATATAAATATGTAGAATAATGATTTTCAGTGAAAAGTCTACTATACATTGGAAAAGGCACTCAGCAAGACTAAAAAAGGGGTCAGTTTAAGAGGCACAAGAAAATCTGAGGATTTGTAGGATCATTGTGTTCATGCTTCTCTTATCCCAGTTTGCAGAACAATCTGAAAATTTTCATCACAGAGTGAATGAAGGAACCTGAACACAGTAATGAATATGCTAACAGTATTGTAACATCATAGGTGTAGGAAGGTTATGCCCATTTGAAACGTATTGAATAAAACATTACACAGAAGTTACTAATCAAAATATTCTAATAGTATGCTACACCTTCTATTTTTAGTTTGTTTAAGTGCAGGTGGATCATGCATGCTCTGATTATACTTGGTGATAGATGCACAATTTCAGTTAATGTTCCCTGACCTTGTTGTACACACAGGTTATCCACAACCAAATTTACTCTGGATGGAAGGTGGGTGACATAGGGAGATAAACATAACTCAAGACTTGATCTTCTCTGCTAAAAAATGTCACTAGCAGAGGAATCATCACCAAAAACAAAAACAAAAAAAATTAAAAAATCCTTCGTAAGAGTTGCTATGTCTGGAGAAAGAAAGAATTTTAAAGTAAATGGGGTTTAGGAGATACAGGTGAAACTTATCTCCAGGGAGGGAAAACTTATCCATAACAAGGTGCCCCCATGAAGCCCAGGCAAGCACACCCTAGGACCCTAGATACCCCATTATCTGGATTGGCACTGAAGCCAGAACTGGTGATCTTTTCTTTCTTTTTCTATTTCTTTCTTTCTTTCTTTCTTTCTTTCTTTCTTTCTTTCTTTCTTTCTTTCTTTCTTTCTTTCTTT
>VZTI01003755.1:2789499-2864673 GCA_013397865.1 Struthidea cinerea | reverse complement strand
TCTCTTTCTTTCTCTCTTTCTTTCTCCCATTCTTTCTTTCTCTCTCACTTTCTTTCTCTCTTTCTTTCTTTCTTTCTTTCTTTCTTTCTTTCTTTCTTTCTTTCTTTCTTTCTTTCTTTCTTTCTTTCTTTCTTTCTTTCTTTCTTTCTCACTTTCTTTCTTTCTTTCTCACTTTCTTCTTTCTCTCTCCCTCTCTAATTTCCTTCTCTCTCTCACCTTTCACCCTGACCATTATTCAAAACCCACTACCATGGGGTGCTTATGCTAGAAGATAAGGGTCTAATTTATACCAATTTCCATGCAATAATAAAAGTCTTTAAGGGTTTTTTTTTTTTTTTCGTGGACCCTTTGACTTTTTTCATTCCTTTTCAAACACAAGCATCTGTGAATCTCGAGTGCTCCCTTCCCCTTAAGTGCGGTCTGTATTAATAGGAGCTTTGAAGGATTACTGCTTCTCTCCTACCACTCCCCTATCACATAGCTTGAAGTTTCTTTCTCTCTTTCAAAACTGATTTGTATATTTTTATTTTGTTTTGCCTCTGATAATCACTGCCCTTCATTATCCTGGTAGTACAAAAGTGAACGCAGTTGCCTTGTTAAGATTTCATTATTGTTGATAGTGTTTAAATGTCACTTCATAAAAACATCATTAAATGCTTTGAAAACAACAAAAAAGTAACCTCAAACCAAAATACAGTATCACCTGAAAGAATTAAGTGAAACAGCAAGTCAGTTTTCTCTCTTGTAAAGTGTCAACAGGTGGTGATGGATAACAGCCTCACTCATGAGGGTTCAGCAGTATGGATGTCAAAGAGACAATTGGAGCATAGTGACATTTAGGAAAATGGAAATGCAGACAAGTAGGAAAAGAAATCAGGTGCCACGTCAGCACTTTTATTTACTAGTTAACCAGTGACAGAGAAAGGCAAGAGACAACTTTATTAGAGGGGGAAAAACAGAGAAAAAGTTGCTACTTTTACAGTAACAAGAAGGCCAGCAGAACACTTTTCAATCACTGACATAATTTATCCTTGTGCTTGCAGGTGCTGGAAAAGTTGCATAATTATTTGAAGTATACATATCAAATTATACTTTTAAGTTGTTTTGAAGAGCAACCCCAATGTAAATTTTCACCAATTTTACTCAGTATTGTGCAGTGTGTAGGCTACTTGTTTCCATTTAAAAGGGAGCAGGAACCTTTTCTCCCTTATTTATGAAGACAGGAAGCACAAGAACAATATTATTCTATTGGAAAAACCCAAAGTTTTCACTCTTCTGTCCCTTCCACCCCCAACAGAAAGTAGAAGGACTCTGTAGCAAAGAGTGGAGGGCAAGATCATAGCTCTTAGCAATGTCAGTGGCTCGTTACTGCTTTGCATTTATGTCCCAGTACCATCTAATTAGCTTGCTTTGTGATTTACTGACCTAGCTTCATTTGGCATTTTACATCATAGAGAAATAGAAGCCCCAGTGCTTTTCTGCAACTGGGGACAGCAGTCTGCCATCCACACAGGCTTTATTACAGAGAAAGGCAGAACCTTCCATGCATCAGAGGACATTATTAGAGAGGGTTGGTTATTTTAAAGCTGTCTCCATTGTAACAGATATTATCACCCGTGAGACAAAAAAAAAAAGAAAAAGGAAAGAAAGAAAGATAGAATTAAAAAACTAAATCAGCCAGTATAGCAGGTGGGGAAGGTCAGCTATTACGCTGTCCATGCACTCTTGTGGTTCATAGGTTACAGTCCAGTCTTTGCCTGTTTGCTTAAACGATGAAACCATAACAGCAAAATCATAACAGAGAGCTATAAATACATGGGAGTTTCCACATGAAAAAGAACAATGTAAGGAAATATGTAAGAAGGGTATAAACTACAAAGTAATCAGCAACCACACTTTTTGTTTCTTTCATTTGCATCAGCTGTGGTCTCATCCTAGCAAAACCAATCATCACAGAATCACAGAATCAGTTCGGTTGGAAGGGAACGTTGATGAGCATCTAGGTCCAACTATCTGCCATTGGAAAGGGAACCTTCAACCAGACCAGGTTGCTCAGAGCCCCATCCAACCCACCCTTAAACACTTCCAGGGATGGGGCACCCACAACTTCTCTGGGCAACCTTTTCCTCTGTCTTACCATCCTCACAGTAAAGAATTTTTTCCTAATATCTAATATAAGCCTATTCTCTTTCAGTTTGAACCCATTACCCTTGTCCCGTCATTACATGCTTCTGCGAACAGTCTTTCTCCATCTTCCTGTTAGTTCCCTTCAGGGACTGGAAGACTGCAATTAGGTCACCCCAAAGCCTTGTCTTTAACAGTCTGACAATCCCAATTCTCTCAGCCCTTCCTAATAGGAGAGGTGCTCCATCTATCTTTCCGCACACAAAAATACTGTCTTTCATTTTGGCTAGGCTAAATACATCTTCCAAGTCTCTTCAAAAGTGCTTATTTAAAAATGTTAAATAGACAATAACATGAACAAATATTGAATAGATAAATATTACATATATCTTAATAAATATTGGTATTCCAGGTGCATATGACCCCTTGTCATGTTATAGGAATGGTATTCTCCAATTAGTGCTCCCACTGAAACCGCTCCAAACCACGCACCACTCGGTCACTCTCCCCTCCCCTTCCCCCTACAGCAAGTTGGAGAGGAGAATTGAAGGCGCAAAAGGTAAAGATCATGGGTTGAGATAGGAACAATTAACTGGAAAGAACAATGTGATAAGAAAATGAACAGTAACAACAACAATATTAATGTCAGCGTGTACAAGAAAAGAAACTCTATTGCTCACCCTGTGGAAATATCCAGCAATACCCTACCACACCCTCCGCTACCCTCCACCAACCAGGAGGAGAGCCCTCTCCCTGTCCCCAGAAAATTGTAACAGGTGATACAGAATAACCTTCATGTCCTGGCCTGCACCTCCTAGCTACTACAAAAATTAACTCTGGAAGTGGGACATCCCTTAAATAAAATTTCCAGGTAAAATGTTCTGAACATAGTACTTCTCTGTAACAGCCCTTTAATCCTCTAAGATAAGAAATAGGAATTTACAAAAAAAAAAGAAAGGAAGCCAGGTCACAATGGGATAGTTATGAGGAGTGTGATAAACAAAGATGACAGAGTGCTGGGGGTAAAATTCTGACCTTATTGAAGTCAGTGAAAAAGCTCTCATTAACTTCTGCACATTGAGGAGTCCCCTCCAGCTGTTTAACCATTATAGTGTTTTGTAGTCATCATCACATCAGTGTAATCATTTCCAAAATAGGTCTTTTTGACACTAAACTAACTTTGGGTGATGTGATCTGTAGCATTTTAAGGGATTTTGTTTTAATTAAGGTGTAAACTGTATAAGAAAAAATGCAGCAAGGGATGTGTTTGTTTGCAATTTTTTTGAGACCTATAAGAACAGAGAATGCATTAAAGGAAAGACAAGATACATGTATTATCCTGTATTATATCCCTCTGAGAGAAAAAAACCAAACCTGTTTCCCTCTTCTCTTGCATGGTGATAATTGTCCATCTGTTCCCTTTTCGCTGATACTGGTATCAGATGTCCTGATCTCCAGAAAGTCCTGACTGGGAGCCTCATCTACTGGGCTGTAGGACCTCAATCACAGCGTATGGTCACAGATTTCTCTATTCTGGGATGTAATAGAGAGAAGTTTTTCTACATCCTGGCCTTCCTTGCATGTGGGGTCATGTCCCATTTGAGTACTTGTGCAGGCCTTCTTTTAATTGAAATTAAGACATCAGAAAAAATGGCTGGCTTGTAATCAAGTGTTGGCCAATGTCAGCTCAACAGAGTGTCATTGAGTGGCTCAGAGATGCTCTGTTTAACGAAGGCACAGTCTTTTTAATTTTGTTATGCAGAAAATAAACTGTTTATATGAACCGTCATGCTGGCAAATGGTAATATTAGAAATATTTATTCTTAAACCATTCTCCTAAGGAAATTAGTACTATTTCTCTTTCTGTATCCTCTCACTTGCAGAAAACTTTTTTATGATTGGACAGTTCCAAGAAAATTTCACAGAGGAGTAGAGATCTGAAAGAGATCATATTTCAGTGAATTTTTGAGAAAAATTAGGAGATGGGTAAAGATAGAGAATCTATTAATGTCTTCCCTAAGGGATGGCTGGGAATTGACCAGCTGTGCTCCTTGCTAGCCAGATACAACAGCTGCAGCTCTTAACCAGATGTGAATGTGCTTTCATTTGTCCAATTAGCAACAGACACAAAAAGAAACTCAGGATACTGTTTGAGGGCTTATGAGACCTCATATGGAAAGATATTGGACTATTTTAACACATGCTAGAGACATGAAATGGAAAGGAAAGCATTTTGGGTTTGGTGCAGCTAAGGAAGCCAGAGGAGACCACAACTAGTTTTCTTTCAAATGAACTAACAAGGGGTCTGTCAGTAGTGGAGAAAAAGTCTTTACAGAGACAGGACACAGATCCTCAAGGAAAAAGGTTTCATTGGTCATTATGGGAAAACTGTTCTGAATGATGGTAGCTGCCAGAGCTTGTTTAGATACTGTACAAGGCAAAAAAAAAGATACATTTCCTTCAACCAGACTGTACATGTCAAATGGTTTGCAAATTTTTCCTACATCTGTTTACTGACAAATGTTATTGATAGATTTACAAGTGATTATCTCAAATGATAATTTGCCTCAATATACATGATTGAGCACTGACCACTTAGCCCTTATTGCAGGGAAGGGAGGGACATGGTTCAGTGTTTGTGCATCTTCATTCCATGGAATTTTTAATCAGTGATTCATTTTTGTGTGATCAGTTACCTCAGTTATTACCTGATAGTTCACTTTATCAGTGGGATTATAATGAGAGGTCTGTTGCTGATGCCTTAGAGTGACTCTAATAGGTTACAAACTAATGTGAAGATGACAGGGTACTGATGAAGACACAAGAAAAGTGAGGACAATATTTACAAATAGTTGTAGTGAGACAAAATGAATCTTTAATGATCAGTTTCAAATTAAAGTGCTAAATGGCTGATTGTTAAATAGTACTGAAACATTCAAGTAACTTTGACTATAGACTAATAAAATGCAGTTTTTAGAAAATTGTTTTGATTTTATGATTAAAAAAACCCACTTAGTGTGTTGGATAATTTATATTAAAGTAAAATCATGATAAAATTGGAAATTTATTAGATGCTGGTAGTAACAAATCCAGCTCTTTTTGATTACCACTGTTACTATTTATGTTAGCTAAAAACTTATTTCAGAAATAAATTGTATACATGTTTTTTTAATTTCCCTATGTACAGAAAGAACTATGCCTGCTGCAACTGTTAACTTATGAAGATTTTTAACAATGTTTCTATTTCATCAACCAACAGTTTTCAGACATCATAAAAAATGAGCCTCTGTCTTCATCCCCTTACAATAAAAGGTTAAGTGGAAACATATGCAAAACAAAATGTAGCAGCCAGCTCCTTTGTACCACAAAGCGTATTAAGGCATTTTCACATTGTTCACAAGATGTTCAGAAGATATATATTTTTTCTAGTACAGACTAACTCTTAAGGATAACCTCCCATGAGGCTTTTCTATGAGCTTTTCAACTCAGACTGACAACATTTCGTGCACATCTAAATCTTTTAATTACCAGATGTCATTTTATTCAACATAATACTAAATTTATATCAGGTAGTTTAAAATCTCATGCTAATGTAAGGGTTGTTCAATATATATAACAAAATCTAGCTTCAGGGAGAATGACCATGTTATTTTCAAGACAACTTGCAGAGCACAGTTTGGAAAAAAATATATTTTAACAGTACCTTTAGTCTTAAAATAATTTTAAACAGAAGACCATAAAAGGGCAAAGAATGTATAAATATGCAGAGAAATGAATACAAACTTAAATATTCAGGATATTATACTGATTCTTGTAGAAATTTATTTCTGTGAATAAATTAAAGGGAATTCTGAATCTTCATGCCTCTCTTATGTGTATACAAGAATGTAAACAAATCTAAAACATGTAGGAGGCACTTTGAACTAAACTGAAGCACAGTGGGAAATTAAACTGAGGATGTTTAAAGCAGATGAGAATAAAACAGAAGAGAGTCGCGTAGCTTTCTAAGGAAAAAGAAATTTAGAGGAAAACAAACAAACAAACATCAAATCTCAAAATATGATAACTAAGGGTATGATCCTTCAGAGCTCATCATCCTATATTTCAAAAATCAGGCCTTCAGAAGTAAATTTCTTCATAGCAAATATACTGCGACCCCCTCTAATATGCTAAGAATGGAGCAATCCTTTTATCAGGTTGAGGGTCTAGTGGGAGGATAAGATTCTCTACTAGATGCTGTCCCTGCTAAACCAGACCAAAGGGTCAGAGTTGTCTAATGGTATATGAATACCCCAGGTGCAAACTGACTCTCAGCACTTGTAAATGTCTTCCACAGCTCTCTTCTCAAAAGCAGGTGTTGGAAGCTTGTCCAGAATGGCCTGAGATCCTTCAGAGAGGAGAGCAAGAAGCAAGAAAGTTATTCTCCTCAGTAGTGTGCTTCCCTCTTGGGGTTACAGTAAAAAAAAGGACCCTTAGAGGCCATGTTTATGTTGGTAAATGAATGACAGCTTATTCCCTGTCTCTGTTTAGGAGCACTCCACACAAATGCCTCTAAGACAAGTCAGTGTTAAAGGGGCTAGTCTTAAGGACAAAGCACATAAACAGTGTCAGTTTTCTCCTAGGCCAGGGATCAGTTTCTCTTTCTTATTTCGCAGCTAGAGGCATTTAACATTAGAAGCATGACTGGATTGACAGTCTTATGCGCTGCACTATGAATTGTTGCCTGGAATCACCATATGTGTGCTAACTAATCCGTATGTGCAGATGTCCCAGATGAAAGCAAAAAAGTTGATCTTACTCTAAAAATCCAGTAGAGAAGCTGGCTTAGGCTTGATCACAAGCTTATAGCAACCAAAGGTAAAACTTTTCAACTGTGTATAGAGTAAAATATATGAGGTGCTTTTGTAGGTGAAGAAGTAGAAATTCCTTGTTACCTAAAGAGCAAGATCGTTCTACAGCAGCCTAAGTATAAGCAGCAGCTGCAGGCTCTTTAAAAGTAAACCCAGAAAGGAATTTACTTCAGGGCTAACACAGAAATAAGTGAGTGCAAACTGAAAAGGAAGCTCAGGCAAAGCCTAGATGTCACATTTCTGTGACTGAACACTCAGGGCAGCTGGGCAATCAAGATATTTGCTCAAAATGGCTCCTTCCTGGACACCCCTACTGCCAAGGTGAATATGACACTCAGGCGAGATTCTGCCTAGTGTTGCCAAATCTATCAATAACTGATGAGTAGTCCCAGAGTTTATCACTGAAAAGAGACTTGTTACACAAGCAAAGTGACCAAACAATATTGGTGCCCAAAGATACTACTGAATTCCAGACACAGTTGAGAGTCCAGGGAATTTAAGGAAGCTGTGTAGGAAAAAGAGATGGGCAAAGTAATAAATAATCCCCCTGTAATAAGTATTTCTTTTCAATTTAAATCTGAAGTGCAAAATAAATAAATAAATAAATAAATAAATAAATAACAGCATTCTTTAGAGAAAACATAGTGACTTTAATATATATTGTTTCATATGTAAAAAACCAGCTTATTAAATCTGTGACTATGGAGATAGTTTATAAAAATTATGCTTATACTCAAATATTTATATTTTATTGTAAAGACCATTAAAAAGTTAGCAACATAGGGATGAAATCTTTTCTAATTTCCTTAATTCAAAGACTGTATTCCAGTGATGTTCTCAAGATGTCTGCAGATGGATACTTTGGCATAAATACAATTTCTGCAACAGGGGAACAAAATCTTGGTATAAACTTCAATGGTTATCTTACTGGTAATATAAAGTCATATTATATAGAACAATAGGACATTCTAATTATGAAGTAATTCTAATTTGTGTATGGGAAACATCTACTCTTCAATCATGGTATTCTCTTAAAAATTAAGCTGTCTGATGTACAACTAAGCTGGTCTGTTGACCTCTGTCTGGCTCATTTCTCATTTGTGACTCTTCTAAAATGTCCCAGTCACTTAACGGTAACTAAAGTCAATCTGTTCTCATATTTTCTATCATTTTTATTATGGTTTGCTAAGCTGCTATCTGTATTGATGTAAAGTTATTTTTAAGGTTACTTTACACTAGGTAATATGCTGAGAGCTTCCAGATGAGCTATAGCTATATAATAGATCTTTAGGGTATCAGGGATTGTGGTCCATCTAAGGACAGCAGCTGAACACAAGAATCGAGAGGAAAGGAGTATTCCTTCACGATCTGAAACTTTACCATTCCTGATTGTCCCATGAAAGGGGGGTTTCCTTGAACTCTTTATGTTTGATCAGTCTGTCAACACCCCAGGAAACTGACACCCTTATGCCCGACCAGTCTGTCACCGTCCCATTACTGGGACTCCACTGATCAGTCTGCTGTATTGGAGTGCTGTTCAACTAACTTGTTCTGGGACACGTGCCAACAGCATATCGGAGTCAAATCCTTTAGAGAGGGACCCCCTCCTGGATCTCTTCAATTTTAGTTGAGTATGTCATCTGCTGCTGATGACTGCTGTCACCCTTGAAACACTCAGACTAAACAGTTAAGGGAGTAACACACTTTATTAATAAACACACTTATAATAGAAAATTGTGACAGGTTGAGGTTCGAAGACTGCCAATCATTTAATCTGACTGCAAAAATATACTTGAAATAATATACAGACAAGTTCTAATCACCCAAGACAGCTAGCTCGAGATAATCATTCAGCACACATAGAGTATGGTTCTTAGCCAATAGGCATCTCTATGGGGAAGAAGACAAGTTCAGTCCACCAAGCAATCCTAGAAGTTACAACAGAGTCTTCTCCAAATTTTCCCCATCTCTAACTGACTTTTCTACTATTTCTTTACATTTAGGTAGAGTTTGAGTGACTTTGGTCATACATACTATTGTTACTGACTGGTGTAAAATTCTCTTGCTTCTCTCTTAAAGATATAGTAGATAAAATATACAGCTCTTGCTCAGTGAGGAGTGGTTGTACCTTGGAGGCTGGTAACTTTGGGTTGGAGGTGTGTGTTAGTATTATAATGAGATTATAGTGAACCAAGTTCATCAACAGTTGCTGGCTTGGCAGCAAGACATTTTCTTCTATCTCTCTTTCTGTGAGGTTTATCAGCTACAGGGTACCATTGAGTTCCTATCCCTGCAAAGATTTCAACACAGCCTGGCCACAGTGTGTTCACTCTGCTCTACCCTCCATTTATCCCTGCTTAGCATGTACTTCAGGTTTCAGGCTCTGTGTGGAGAATCATTGTGAAATAGATTCTGTGCGTGCCAACCGTGTTCCATCCAGGAGGCAGCAACTGCATTTCAGCCTATAACTTCTGTACTGTCATAGCCACTGTTATAATGTGAATATAAAATCCCAATTTTCTCTAATTTTACTGCCAGTCATCTTCCCACACTGTTGCAGTCTTGCTGCAAAAGATGTACCAAGGATGCTGAAAGATACCTCATTCCCTGGCATTTGGCTGAGGACATCTGATAGATGGATGTTGGAATCAAGTATTCACAAGTAACAATGGAGCAGAAAATACTCAAATGAAATCTTGAAAGAATAAGAATGGTTGCAAAGTTGACAGGACCAATGTTCCTCTAGTGAACAAGGAACTACAAGGCCATTGCCCAGAGTCAGGATCCTTAAACCAAATCTTTTTTCAAGTAAAGAGGCAGTACATATTTTTTACAAAAAGCAATCCAGCACATTGCCAGGCAAAGGAAATCAGATTCTTCAAAATTTTGGCAAGAGTAGTTTCCTTTAGCTATTAGATTGTTAGCCAAGAGGGAAGACAAATACTGAGATTCCTTTCCTAACGACTTACGATTCAATGGAAATTTCATCACGTCCCTTTTCCTCCCCACAGTCACTCCTTCTCCCCTGGATGCAGCTGTGTGATCAAAGAAAGCCTCACAAAAGGTGACCTTATCCTCCACAGACACTGCTGAGTGCAAGGCCCTTGGTAACACTGGCCCACACAGCACAACAGGCAGTAAAGTATCTGCCAGTCCCAAACTCAGAACATAAATCTTGTTTAAAGACTATGGGAAAAGCATGGCTTTGGGCAGCTCAGAAACTAAATGCTGGGGTGTTGGCTGAAATCACAGTATCTCCTCCCACATGAAAGGACAAGAACAGCCTGCACTATACTCCCACTCAACACTAGCTCCAGAAATGATGCCAGAAGGAAACCAATTATCAGAGACACACGCCGGCTAAAGGCAGTGAGCTGCAAGGCATAGGACTGCAGATGAGGCTGTGAGGGAAATGTAATCATCAGTTATGTATTTATAAAACCCGGCTCAGTGATTTTGCTCAATATATGCCTGATCACTGAGTAGCATAGCAAAAAAATCTGTCACAACCAAAGGGTGCAGTGCTGCAGTGCAATGTATGTGAAACCATTGCCTGCAACAGCATTGCTTAATGTTAACAATAAGAGTCTTGGCTGTAATGTTGTAAATCAAATGCTACTGAAGCCTTGTAACAGATCAAGTTCAAGCAGCATAACAAAAAAAAAAAAAAAAAAAAAAAAAAAAAAAAAAAAAAACAGCATTTTTTCAGCTTAGAGAAAGGCATTCTTTGTTTTCAAATAATGTCATGGTTTAGCTATTTGGTGTGTGGGTTAATGGAGAAAGGAGCAAGTGTATACCACATCCAGTAGGTGAGAGCACTATCAGTTATCAGTCTTGATCACAGAAAAAAAAAAAAACACTCCCAGCACTGTAGTGATAACGTGGTGGATGCAGAGTCTTTAGCAGCTGAGTGTCAGCATTCACCACAGATATGTCATAACAATTACTTAGGGTTCAGGCGCAGAAAAGTCAAACAGCAAATATCAAGCACAACACTAGGAGATACATACTAATTCAGGGTTAAAGTGCAGGCGATAGATTAACTGAGCTTTTACTTCTTTCCCTCACTTCTTCCGTAATCTCCAATTGCCAAAAGTGTGATCCATCTCAAATAGTAGGGGGAAAACTACGGTGCTGTAAACCCCTCCCCATCTGCTTCTTTTCCCAAGTCTACACCCCGTCCTGCTCTATCAGTTAGTTTATGGATGAGTTCCTATACATGGTCCACATACTCCCTTTGGGGAAACAACGAAAAAACACACCACACTTAGCATATTTTGTGATGAATCAACAAGAGAGGAAGTTTTCATGATTATAAAGCTGAATGCAGGAGGATTCTCTCATTTCAATAACCCCAAAATATATCAATGGGGCATAACAAAAGCATGCTTATTCAGACAGCATAATGGGTAACACCAATAAAATTGAACAACACAAACACTATCACATGGTAACAAAGTGGATATCCTTCAAGATTCCCACATGCAAACTGTGATTTCAAGTTTTTTAAAAATTCTTGAGAGAGGACTTAGATGCTACTTTTTTCCACTCTGTGGATAGAATATCACAAGTGTGCTACCACATGCTCTAACCGCATCTTCTGGCAGCTGTGTTGGCAAATTTTTAAAGACATGGAAAATAACATCTTTCTCCAAATTACATGCTGTGGGAATTAGTAGTCAGGGCAGCATGTGAAATGTGAAGCACAGAAATGAAGCCATCCACATTGGTGTTCAGTGTCAAATCCCTAAAGGTGCCGTGTGCCTCACAGAAGAAATAAAATATGTCTCCTGTCCCCAAGAGGTTATAATCCAAATTACAAATGAGTTACTGGACTAAAAGAATAAAAAATAAGACTAAAACATACGAGACATCTGTATCTCTGCGTCCATTGTTATATATGTGTATACATATTTGTGTAAAAAACTAATTTCACTTATTAGCCTCCTCTCCACCTCCTTCACTTGTTTTATTTTTTGTACTTATCTCCTGTAAACCTTGGCATTCTGCAGAAATAAATTTTCAGAATTTATTTATATATGACATTTAGGTTTATCTGTTGATATATAAATATATAGAAGCTATGTGCATATGCCTTTTATGAGCTTCCATATAAAACAAGTTAAAACAGGGAATGACCTTAGTTTAGAGCCAATTATTAGATATGAAAATATATAGAAAAATTAGGGGTATGCAAGTATTTCAGTATCTGATTTATTTAGAGGTATGAATATTAATAAGTATGAATATTTAGTCTTAAAAATATGAATAGACAGATCAGGGGAAGAAAACAGCTAAAGATAAAGCTAAGTAGAGTAAACCTTTAGGTTATGCAGGAAAGAGTAATAGAACTGGGGAGGAAAAAAAAATGGGTCTTGGGAAAAGTGGGAAGTGTTTGGAGACTAAACTGATGTATTCACTAGAATTACATAACGATCTGTTCCTAAAGTGTGTCTCTATCAATATTTTCAATTAAGACACTTTATTTCCTGCAATAAAGAAAACATCTTTCCCTTATTTATTCTGGAAATTTTCTAAGTGCTAGAGCTGAAATTAAAGGCCTTTCATCAACATTATATGGCATTTTGCTATAATTAAAACTGTAAAGAATAATTATATGACAGCTTTGAATATAGACAAAAATAGAGTAAGATGTTAATAGATAATATGCAGAAATAGACTATATGCCTAGTCATTACCAGTCAGGGGGAAAAAAATCTTAATATCAACTGGTCATTTAGAAATGCTATTGAAAATATTTTTTATACCATTGTGAGCAAAGTACTCAAAAAAGAAAAGGAGCAAAAATGCCTCCATTTGCCTGTTTCCAACAGTGAAGACAAGCTGCAGTATAAAAATACCTCTTGTTACCAGCTGCATGGAAGTGCTGTGTCATCTTGGTTTCAGTCATCCTTGATTATACTAGTTAGGTGCTGAAAACTCATTGGATTTCAATAGCAACTGACAAAATCGAATAACATCCCCTGCTCCTTCAGCTCTAGCAATTTCAGTGTGCTCTCAACTGAATCTAGAACTTCAGTTTAATCACGTTTGGTATTTGGAGTGATCAGGTATATATTTGAAACTATGGGCCACTTAAATGTAAGGATTGTAGATTTCACTCATCCTTCTGTCTGAAAGGAAAAAAAAATGTGTAGGCAAATAGAAGGCCAATTGAGAGGTCCTGTATTTTATGTTGGATAAACCAAGTTGGCTTCTTAATCAGAAAGGCGCAGAAAGAAAAGTCTTTCTAAATTCTGAAGTAAGAACCTGCCTACTGTTGCTAAGATTTTAATTGCTGGTGACTGGTGCTTTCTACTGATCCCATTACCTGATTAATGATTATTATTATTATTTGTTACTTGCAAAGTGCCTGAGGTGCTGAAAGTACTTCAAAGAGAAAATAAATGATGCGGTCCCTTCCCCAAGGAGCCTACAGTCTTACAATATGAAAGATGACACAATAAGTGAGAGCAATAAAGAGCAGCAGCAATAGAGTGAGAATAATTACATGGTTACTTAGGTTCATTTTATACACAACTTGATGGTACTGCTGTTTGCTTGATTTGTTTCTGCTTTTTTGAGTGGAAAGGAGTATATGGGTATAAGAGCGAAGAGGAAATAGATTAGAGAAGTAAGGTCTTTTAACTCTATGTGTGTGCATGAACACGTGTGTGTTTCTGTATGTGTAGAGGGTGAGGGGTACAGTAAAAGAGAAAGGTAGATTAGATTGTAGCAGCTACAAAGAGAGAGAAAACAGGTGAGATAGATTGTGAGAATGAAGACTGAAATATAAAAAGGTGAAGAAATAACAAGATGGAATTCATTGTCTTCTCTAAGTGTCTTCAATGAGTGAACATATTGCATGGCCAAATGAATTGAACAGAAAGTCAGGATGGAGTCCTGCCTCTGATCTGAAAGAGGCTTTTGGATAAGATGAAAGGTAGGCATAACATCCATTAGTGCATTTAAGACTGGTTTAAGATGCAAGTAACAGTTCCTCTAAAAAACAGCAGTGAAGGAGCACCAGAATTCATAACCTTCTGCCTACAGTTTTCCTTTTTTTGTGAAAATTCAGTGTGCTGTTAGTTACTGTAGGACAGGTAGCTTATTCAGCTGGACACTGTATCTACTCCAATATACTTACTGACTTTCAAGTGAATTTCTTTCTTGAATTTTTTTAGTCCACTTTGGCTTCTTGCCTCCTTTAGCAATAAATTTCATATTGTATACCTGTGCTGCAAAGAAAATTTTGCTTGTTTTTAAACATTGCTGATGTAGTAAGTAGTGAGTCCATCACAGTGCTTCACTCAGGCTCAGCTCTGGTGCTCCAACTAGGTATCATAGAATCTCAAAGCCATAAAGTTTGGAAAAGACCTGTAATGTCACTGAGTACAAGCATTAACCAGCACCAGAATGTTCACCACAAAATCATATCCCCAAATGCCACATGCACATGCCTTTTAAATACTTCCATCTAAAGCCATTTGAAATGCCTCAGCTTATTCCACATAGCTGCTGCTCCACATCTTGTGTCAGATGTCCTAGGGTTTCTTAAATTACATCACTCTTATGTGTGGGTTAGGAATGGCACTCCTAAAGTCTTTGGCCTTTAAAGCTCTCTAAGATCCATTCACTCTACTGGTTAAGTCTCTACGGATCTCCATGGCAACTTAGACAACTAGCTTACCTACAGAAATTTACATATAAACCCCTAAGTATAGGTGTTCTGAACTTTAACACTATCTTGCAAGCTTCCTTTACTGCCCAAATTTAGGTCTTCAAAGTATGGCACAAGGTCCCGCTTTACACAGCTTGCTTTTAAAAGGCAAATCTCAGTAAAGCAAGTTTTAACCTGCAGTACCAGTTCTCAATGTTACTAATTATTGTGTATAATTTATGTTTGTAATTAAATTACATTATGAAATAAAAAACTATTAAAAAATAGCTTGAAAATCCTTCTTATTAACATGTTCAATATTTACTAATTAGTATTTTAACTTAGGGTAAAAAAAATAATTAAATAATTCATGTGAAAATAATTTTTCATTATAAGAGATAGTAATCATGTTTTTTGATTAGGGATGGGACTGAATCATAAAGCTTCACTTCAACTTTTCTTTCAGAATGTGAATGCTCCCAAAATTGGATAACATTTTAGGTTTTATCTAATTTGTAGCCAATTTTGTTTCGTTTCCTCTACTTAAGACCATTCTTTTTGAGGCACTAGGGTTTGCAAAAGTATTTTTTTCACATTGTCTCTGCATGCACTGATTTCTACTTGCTGAAATATTTCACAAAACAATAGTTTCCTTTATACAGGAAACTATATATCAGAGACTTTACGAGGATTTTATTTCTTGGACTATCAAGTCAAGTGTACATACTATAATCCATTTCATAAACTGAAAAATTTTCCCATATTAATTTTTCCTGATCTAACTATTCTTCTGGTCATGGAAACCCTGTTCAGAGTATTTCAGTTAAAATCTCACCTCTGTATTTAATAAGTTCAGCATATTGCTTTGTTTCCACCACCTTTTTCAATACATCCTAAGTTTTCATTTGCCATTTTCATTGTCACATCTGATGTTGTAGTCAACCAAGGTAGTATTCTCTTGACTGCAAGAAGACTGCATTTTTTATTTTTTTTAAACACTTAGGTAGAAGTCTATTCTTCTTTCACAGAGGGAAGAAAGTCTCAGGGTGCAATTCATCTTATCCCAAGGCAGATGCCTAAAACTGGTTAAAGCACTCACTTCCTAAGAGTGCCTATTTCTCTTTGCTGACTGCAGGAGTTTGGGATGATCAATTCTGTATAAATGTCTAAAACGTGCCATCCAAGAGTTGAACTAAATTTCACTCTGCACTAAGAGATGGGTAAGCTTGAGTCTTTTCTCCTCTTCTTTTTCGATTGAAAATCTCATAATTTGTAAGTGAAATCCAATTTTCAGTTAAAATTCATGCTCTTAAATTTAATCTGATTTACTCCTCAGGATTATTCACATTTTTCTGGTGCATTTAATTAGTCCTCTGTTTTCATAATGGTTTCTCAACTTAGAAATATCAAGAGATGTAATTCAATAAAGGGTAAAAATAAAAATAATAACCCCTCCCCATATAAAAGCATTAAATAATAGCAGTCTTTTTCTTGTTAAATATTCCAAAGTTAGCCTCATTGAATTCTGATAGTTTCCTCTCTGTCATTACACATGGAGAAAACCATCTCAAACAGTTCTCTAAATAATCAATTATCCTAGTACAAATCTTCATTTTCTTCACACAGGCTGATAATTTCCATCTGGTATTGCTTCTATTGAAGTCCAGATACACAAATCCTAATACAATTCTCTTGTCCAGAAAATAATTTATCAAAAAGAATGAGCTATCTTATTCTATTGCTTTAACATTTTTCAACAAACTTTAGCAAATCCATGCTGCATTCAATCCCATTTTTAGTTTCTTCATTTCAAAGACTATAGAAACATAAAATTGGTAAGAATCTTAACAGACTAAAGTGAAACTAGGCAATATAATGAGAGTTTTATAATCAGAGATATATATTTTTCTCTTTAATTTTCCAAATAGGTAAGGTTATTCCCTTCGGAGCTTAACACTGCTCTTACCTGGTATTTTCAGCTGGAAACATAGTATCATCACTTTTTGGTATCAAAGAACAAAGGAAATCATGTTTCAATCTTTCATACTTTTCTTCTTGGTGCTATTATTCTATCAGCTTTGATATTTTTCTAACCTTTGTATTATTTTTGACCATGTATTAGTTCATGGATTTTTCTGTCATCACTACATGGTTTATCTTCTACTTTCATGACTACAGACCTGCTGAAAACTTAAACAATACCTTTATCTCTAATCCTTTTCAACTTTGCAGCTGCTTTCTTTATAGCCTTCTATAATTTCACAACATCTAGATTTCAGAACATACGCATTCTTATATGAGCGTTATGGTCAACTCTCCTGGTTGCCCATTTGTTTCGAAATCAATTGAAATGTTTCCTCTTTTCAATTGGGTATATGAAATTCCTAAGAAGATCCGAATTTAGTGTCACGTCCTCCCTCTATTATTCTTCAGGATTTATTCCCCTCTTTAATAGTACTCATTAATTCTAGCTTTATTTTATTCAATAAAATAACATAGTCTTGAAATAAATCTATTGCATAGTCAAAGGCTGTTCTGACTTTGATCGGCAAAGAGTAGCCATAACTTTTTCCACCACCCAGGATTTTACTGACAAGGTACAGTTTGAAGTCTGCGTTCTGATCAGAGGAAGCCACATCTCATTCCTTCTTAGCTGCCACTATGATTGCTGCCAGACTCCTTTGATGTGTCAGTTGCTAACTCTCATACTTTCCGACTATAACTCTCAGTAAGATTTCAAATTATTTCCCATAATCTCCATACTCCTTATCCACCAATAAGGATTGCTTGGTTTTTGCTTTCATTAGATTATAAATGATAAAAAAATAAATAATTTAGACATCTCAAACCCAGTCTTATATGCACTAGGGTTTCTACAGCAGAAAATATTTTTAATAATTTTACCTATGTCCCATTGGGCTGACTGCTATATTAACATAATGTTATTGCATGTCATTGATCTATCCTACCTTAGGACTCCACATGTCTAAACACCACTGCAGACAAGGCACATGCATTAAGTCACAGTTCAATTCTCCAGTACCAGATACCTGATTCTCTTATCTATCTTCACTGTAGATTGCAGGAACCTTTTCCTGAGGAATACACACTTTGATTAGTATCCATATTGAGAAACCAGCTCATAACAAGCATTCCTGGAAGAGGCTGCAATATGTGCTTTAAGCACAACGCAGATAAGGCTAATGTCTGTATCACCCCTTGACTACTCTCATAGTTTTAGATGGGCTGCTGTAACCTGGATTGTGAGGGGGATGATCACATGCAGAGAGAGTTTGACAGAGGTTTTATCTCTGACTGAGGAAGAGAGTCATCCGGGAAGAATTGAGTGCAAAGGCCAGAACTGGGACAGAACTACATATCCTGTGCACAGAACTTAGCATCTCATCTCCAAATTTGATCTGCAAACAATCACTCCAGATGGCCAACATTGTCATGGCATACGTCCACAACTGTGAGAAATGCGCCGTGGTATATTTAGGCAATTCTGAAGGATGTGCTTATATGACCTACAGTATCCCGTGATGTTCAAGTCCTTAGAAGGATGTGTGCAAATGCCAACTTCTAGTTACCTGGTATGGGAGCAAAATGATAAACTAACAGCAGTATTTGCCAAGGATGTTTCTGAATTTAATGGAAATCCTCAAGGCTAAGAATTATCTGATGGTAATGAAGAAATACCCCCATACCACTGGCAAATGATCCAACTTGGGGGATCATGTGCATCTCCAGAGATACACCAAGGAGTGAGTACAGGATAGAGGATATCACAAAGCTGGTACATAGCCTATTCTGAGACTCTCATTTCAGACCTCACTGAGTAAAGCTTTGGAAGTTAGACACAAATATGAATTTGATCTATGGCACCTTGTCTATGTCCTCTTGAACCTATTCCTGTATTTTCTAATATGATTCAATTGTATGCCCTGAGTGAATATCAGCAGAAGTCTGGTAAATGTGGAGGCAAGCAAGAGGAATTGAAGAGAGTAACAGCTTCCTTAAAGACATGGGTGATCACCTCAGGACACATGATTTGTATTCATTTTTTTTTCTGCACTAGGTGAAAATAATCTTAAATTCACTGAAGTAAATAGAGCAACATTTTGAACAGTTTGAACTCTTCTGACACCAGATATTTAATATTTCATAATTGCATCTAGTGTAGCTCTAAGGTTTAGTCTTTAGCTAACATAATTCCATTTAAACGCATAAAAATAATCAAAAATCACAAGAAACCTGATCAATAGGAGGAAGCATGTAATTAGTCTAGCCAATATATTTTTTTTTGTATTTTTGAAATGTAGAGAAATGTTCTGATATGTTTAGTTGTTGGCCAAAATTTGGAGTAGTTTAGATGCCTCATCTCATTGCCATTCTTCCATTCTGTCATTCTTACATTATTTAAGTAAATTCCAAATGTGTATTTTTTTAGTGGTTTAGAGTTCTGTTTGTTACCACAGACTAAAAGTTAGTTGCTTCAAATCAAAATGCAATTTATGAGATTTTGTTACTGCAAAATTTATCAACTTTTCTCTATCCCAGTGAGGCTGGTTTTGTACAATCAGTGTACATCAACATTATCAGTTACAAAATCCAACAGCACTCTGTGGCATTTTAGTTAATTTCTCTATTAGTGAAATTTCTTTTTTTCCAGTCCCTAATGATGGGTTGACATTCAGTTATGATGTGACTACCTGTACCAGGAGAATTATTAATTCATAAGAGTTGCTTGATATAATTTTGTTGGTGTTTAATTAGTCCAAAGTTAAATGATAAAATGAAGGTTGGAAGTTGAAGGTTCCTTCTGAATTTGTAAAATGTCTACATAATCTGTAATGCTAATTAAAATGTTTTTCCTATATGTGTGTTTTTGTGTCTGACAACTTAAGCCTGACAGAGTCTACAATGGGTTTGGCACCTAAATCCTTCTTTCCTCCCAGAAAATCTTCCTTGTTGATTCTCATGCTATGGATTGTTTACAAATTACCAGCAAATAGCACTTTCATCTGGTGTTCAATACTTCTGCAACATAATGGCTGCATGTTAATAGCAGGCTGTGGTTGTCAATGGCAACAACACAGCTTCTGCATTGAAAAGCAAGTACCATTTAGTGAGAGTAGACATACAGATCCCAGTTTGCTGAACTCCACTGTAAATTTTCCTATGGCAGGAGCTGAATAAACAATACATCTTCTGCTGGATGCCATAAGCAGCCAGTAGACAAACAGATCACATGTAAAACTGAAATGTCAGGGGCTTTGCTACTTGGAGCAAAGCAAAGGGCTAAGGAGGGGTCATCAGAACAGTTTGTCTGAGAGTCAGCTACCACAGCATTGAGACAGGCACCTGAAATCCTTGAGGTAGTAACAGAAAAAAGAGGGTCATTCAGTTAATATTCACAAACAAACAAGGAAACAAATGAAAAAAGCCCTTGTTAAATCACCATTTTTTTCCTGAAGCCCATATAATTTCAATCATTTCTCCTTTGCTAGGAAACCATAGCAACTTTGAGCTCTGGTTTTGTTTTGCAGTGCAAATGCACAATCGGATTTAAAGTGTTAGGATTGAATGTTGTTTAATGAAGAAGTAAGAAAATATTTCAGTCCAGAGTCTACTGTATTGAAAGTTCAGCTCCATTTTGTGATACACTGATATAACTTATTTATTTATTAGGTTTAAGCTATGTTTGCAAGGAAATTAACTCCACTTGGGATTCACCCATAAAAGTCAAAGGAGCTGACTGATGTCATTGCAAGGCCACTCTCAACTATTTTTGAAAGGCCATGGTGATCGGGTGAGATTCCTAAGGACTAGGACAAAGCAAATATCACTCCTATTTTCATGAAGGGCAAGAAGGAAGATCTGGGGAACTACAAGCCAGTCGACTTCACCTAAGTCCTTGGGTAGATGATAGAGCAAATAAATGTGGAAAACCTTTCTAGACATACTGGAAACAATAAATATGGGTTTACGAAGGGGCAATCGTGCCCAAGTAGCCTGATAACCTTCCATGATGGAGTTACTAGCTTGGTGGGTGGATGAATGCAGTGCAACGTAACGCAATGCAGATGGGCTGTCCTGCCCCAGGCTCGTGGAGCTCTGGGATAGGATGGGATGGGCCAGCCAAGGCATAGGAGGTTCTGGGCTGGGATGGGCAGGGGCAGCACAGGTGTTCCCAGGGTGGAGGCCTCATTGCTCACCTCAGTCACGGTTCAGTGGGACTGGTTTTGCCCTGACTCCTGAGCACTGCTGGGCAATGCAAGGGAAACAGCACCAGGGAAAGGCCAGGAGGGAGGCTTGGGCCTGCTAATGCCTTCCCTTCCAAAGCCAGTGAGGACCTGGCTGGAGGATGAGGACATCGGAATGGGCGGCGAGGTGCCCAGGACTTGGGGGAACTGTGCCTGGGCTGTGCAGCACAAAGGGCTCAGGCAGGGCCTGTGGGGTTCCCATGGGAAGGGTAGGGTGTCAGCCCGGTGAGACGCAGGAAGAGCTGTCGTTCCTGGTCCCTGGGGTCCTGTACGCTGCAGCCCTGCAGAGGACAAAGGGACAGAAAGGTAGGGGAACACAAGTGTTGGTGCCATGGTACAGGTCACAGAATCGTCTGAGCTGGAAGGCACCTGGAAGGATCCAGTCTCCGGCAGCCGTTGGAAGGTTCTGGAAGCTCTCCGCAGTTTTGGCAGTTGCCGCAGCAGTTGCTGCTGCAGCTGAAGGCTGTGCTTCCAGCCTGGCCCCTGTGCTCTGGCTCTTAAGGTAACTAAACCTCACCCTCTTGTTCCATTCCTCCAGCCCACACCAGACATACTGGTGAGGCCAGGGTTTGACCCCAAACCAGTGACCTGAGGAGGTGTTGTGGTTGTACCTGGCCCAGTACTGACAGCTGAAGAAAAGGCCAAATAGGGAATAATGCAAAGCTTCCGAATCCTGGAGGCACTTGCTTGGAGGAGCATTTCCGATAGTGAGATTAACCACAGCTGAGTCTGACTAGCTGGAAGGACAAGGCTGGGATCTTACTGACTAGAAATCAGCTTTGCAGGAACGACTTATGGGTCCTGGTCTATAATAAGCTGATGGAGCAAAAAGGTAAAAAAAAAGGATTGGTATTGGACTGTATTTTTAACTGTGGGGCTGGATTTAACAACTGGACTTTTAGATTGGATTTTTTTACTTATAAATTTCCAAGCTGTTAGGGTTTTTTGAGATGTGGGAACACATCAATATAGAAAATGTGTTGCTGTTACGTCTGAGGTGCATAAAGAAAATGACATAGAGTCCAGGCTCATGAACAAGTGGAAGCCGAAGCTTTTTCTTTAATAATTTTCTGACTACTATATAGGATATTTCGCAAAAAGTGTGTTGAGTGGCAATAGGTAATTGGTTCCTCGGCCATCCACCCCTTGAGAGGATTGGCCAAGTCTTAAGATACCTATTCCATAATATTTTCAAAGTCAAAGCCATAATAATCTTGCAAAACAGCTTGTGAGTGCAAGAAGTTTATGAAACTGTGACCTTGTTTTAAATAGTTTACATAGGAAAGACAGTCTGCTCACAGAATATTGAGAAAAGGCTGAAGAATTTCTCTGCTTCTAGCTTTTTAGCACCTACAAAAATGTACTTTCTAGAAGGAACTGTAATAGAATTAGGTGTACCACAGTGAAATACAAAGCTTTATCAGTTATTGGTTGGTGATGCTTTTGTTTTTCTTTTTGTTCTTTTACGGGTTTTGTTTTGTTTCATTGTTTTTGGTTTGCTGCTTTCAGATGATCACCAATCTGTAAATCAGAAACATTATATTAAATGCTATACTGTGTAGCCTAGATCCAAGAGGCCTTAGGATGCCCATGAAAATTGCTCTCTATATGAATTTTTGAACATTTCTGAAAAACAGAAGTAGACGTGTTATGTTGTTGTATGAAATATGGATACCTCTAAGGGAAGAAAGATAGAAGGTATAGCTATTTGGTGTTTATATAACTGCCTGTAATTTTGTCTGAACTTTGTAGTCTAGTACAGAGCCGTTTACCTCCTTTCTTTTCCTTAACTAACTTATACACCCATTAAACTATTGCTGGAATTTGTGAAAATGTGATTTTCAGGTAGAAATTAAGTCACCTGGAATGAAGCACTGTACAACATGTGCACAGTATGCACAGCATGACTACCACTAGAGAAAGAAATAAAATAGAAAATATTTCTTGTGTTTACATTTGCTTCTCACACAAGCCTCGCAAGTAGTGTGCCAATGAAAAAGAAAAATTAATGTAAATTATATATATTTATATATATGTGTATAAATTCATACTTGATTCTGGTTCACAATAATTTTGCTCCCATAAAAATTCAAAATGAAGAAAATCAAAATACTAGCTATAGAAGTCATTTACTTTGGAGAATAAAGCCAATCTAATTGTGTGATCCTTGCCATCTAATTCTCCCATCAAAAACCTGTTCCATCATGAAATGGAGGGCACAATTCACCACACCCATTGTGGCAATGTTCTCCAGACCAATCTATGTGTGTTGAACAGGGTGGTGAGCGTGTCTGTCCTGGTTTCAGCTGGGATAAAGTTAATTTCTTTCCAGTAGCCGTTACAGTGCTGTGTTTTGAGAATGAGAATGGTGTTGATAACATGCTAATGTTTTTGCTTTTTGCTATGCTGTGTTTACCCTAAGTAAAGGATGTTTTTCCATTGTCTCATGCCTCTGCCAGTGAGGAGGGATGCAAAAGAAACTGGGAGGGAGCACAGCTGAGACAGGTGACCCAAACTGACCAAAGGGATATTCCACACCAGAGAACATCCTGCCCAGTATATAAACTTGGGGGAGTTACCCAGAAAGGCAGCCTATCTGGGTGCGGGAAGAGGGCTCTGGCATCGGTCAGCAGGTGGTGAGCAATTACATTGTTTTCTCTTTTTATTAATGTTTACCGTGATTGCTGTATTTTATTTTATTTTCAATTATTAATCTGTTCTTCTCTCAATATACAATTTTTACCTTGATTTTCCTCCCCATTCCCCTGGGGTGGAGGGAGACAGGGTGAGGGGTCGAGCAAGCAGCTGTGTGGTGATTAATTTTCAGCTGAGTTTAAAGCCATGACGGTGTCACAGAGGGTTCAGTGGTTTAGTGGCCCAGTAATTGGCAGTTCATAGGGAATTGCTTTTAGGTCCAAGTCTGGATTGGTCTGTCAGCCAGGGAAAAGTAAAAAAGGGGTACTCAGGTGGATTACAATTGTTCCAGAGACCACAACAAGGCTGTACTACGATTACATTTATTGGATAGATATAGAATATACTTACAGATATATTATATTTTGTGTGTGTTACCCATGAAAATTTGCGTTCAAACACCATTGCTTCTCTAGGTTATTGTAGAAAATTCAGTCTAGGTAAGAATATATAGCTTTTGAAAACTACGTTGTGTTTCAAAGAATTGAAATTTTTTTCAGAACTTGAAGATATTCTACATCCAAACTGGTAAATTTTTAGTATTTCTGAAAATAACAAACTTTTCACTTTTGAACATCAAATCTGATTTCAAGTGTTTATTTTGAAATCTGTGAAGTGATTTCCTAAACTATAGTTCCATTTCGCTATTCTTTCTATGAAAGGCCATATCAGATGGGTTTTTACCACCTGGTGTTCCAATATCATGAAAGTAAATTTGTCTGTTTAAGCATGTCAGGATTAATGGAGATCAACAGAGAATGACTCTGCTGTACATGAGTTTTATAAGCATTTAAAAAGAGGTTAAAACATCAAAGGTTTGAAACAGCAGCAATGTGAAGACCTTGACTGCAGGTGATAATGCTCTAAACCTTTGTACACTGTGCAGTAGAGGTGCCAAAGCTAATTCTCACATTTATGCAGAGGCAAAGATTTGGCATAGGAATCAAATTTTACAGTTTAATTGAGTAAAAAGATAGTGTGAATTTCTGTAAGAAAAAAAAATTAAATCTCAACAGCAAGATAAAAATCTGAAAAATATTTTTTCTCTAAATGTAATTTGAGAATGAGGTTTATGTTACTTCTTTACACATGGTAAGTTACAAAAAAGTAACAAAGTTGCATCTGTATACTCACTTTTGAGTATACATTGGATTCATCATGGCAGATATTTAGAAATATAGTTTTTTGTAAACTTTGAGTACAGATCAGCTGACTATTCAATAAAGCTGCTGCATAGCATTCATACTGTTTCTTTAAAAAATAAATGGCTACCATACTTTCTGGAATTTTCACAGATTTATTTCTATTAGTTTTTGCTTATTTCTATTAATAAAAACAGTTCCTTATTTATAACTGTAACAAAACTACTTATCCATATTATATGCAGGACCACAAACCATATCCTAAACACCTGTTTCCTTCTCACCAGTATGCCCAGGATCCATGTCCAGGAATTAATACAAAGGCTGTTAGTCTTTTCACCTCTAAGGCGTATTCTGAGATTTTTTTTTCTCATAGGGGATCATGGCCCAAAATATCATTCTTAATCTGTATATAGAGAAATATATATATGCACAACTATATAAAAATACATATAAATTCAAGTATATATAAATTCTGTAACATTTCTATTTTTTTAGCCACTTCATGAAAATCTTCTTCACTGTCACTTTGCAGAACAGGAAGAAATGTCAGTTACTTGTTTAAATAATTGGTTTTATAATCATTCCATTCCACTATCTGATTTTTCCATTTGGTTGTTACAAGAGATGTCTGAATTTTCAAAGTTAATGAAGAGGACACTAAAGTTGCCAGGGGAAAGGGCCCTCAGTCCATCCCTCTCCTACCAGTTTGATGCCAGGGCCACCAAGAGATGAGGAGAGACTGCGGAGAGATTGCAAGTTAGCAGGAGAGCACTTGAAGAGAAGCACAAAGGAATTCCAGCCACTCCAGGCAGCAGGGAGAGGCCCAGCTTGCCTCTAGGCAAACATCATGGGGAATAAACATGAGGAATTCGAGGCATGTGTATGCCTGTAGGGCTATGATCTTGTTGACATCACAGAGATATGGTGGAATGGTCCCTGTAACTAGAATGTTGGAATGAAAGGATACAGTCTCTTCAGGAAAGACAGACAGGGAAGACAAGGTGAGGGTGATGGCTCCAAATAAATTGCATCACCAGCAATGTCTTGCTGAACTTAATTACTGCCCTTTGCAAGCAGATCTTGACGAAAATTCTCCTATTTCAAAGCACCTTCAAAAGAACAGTGGTATCCTAATATAACCTCAGTCAATAATCAAATTAATTCAATTTAATAATTCAATTTAAGCTTTTTGAATATTTGTTTTTTCTAACAGTCCTTACCCACATTCCTTAATAAAACCAGAACTCAGTGTATTATGGGTGGATGCAGATTATTAGCCTCATCTTTCCCTGGGTCATGGAATATCAAAACACTCAAAACTAGAGGCAATTGAAACATATCTGTAGATTTACAAAGGGTATACTTCTAGTGGACAGGCAATCATACATTAGATCAATCCATGCTTTTTTTTTTATCTGATTCATTGAGCATGTGTGTTTGCATCTCATTTTTATATAATGGTCCATCTAAACAAATATTTTGTTTTCTATCTAGCTATCATTGTAATTCAACCAAATAGTTTGCTGTTATTGGATATTATTCTGGTAAGAAAAAAAGAAAGCCTCAAAAACCCCCAAAAGAGCACAGCTCAGCATTATCAGGATTGATTGCAGAATCACTAAGATTAGCTAGTTGACACTATAACCTCGAAAGGGAGGCACAATGAATATTTAAAAAAAAAATGTAATGTCAAGCCAACAGACTTCCTTCTCAGAATGCAAGAGCAACAATATGAGTATTTAGAGAGTTTGCCCTTGACTGAATCTTTGCTTGAGTGTTTACTTGGAGTATTGTTGCATTGAACATAATTTTTTCAATTAATTTCTTGAGGTATCTAACAGTAAGTTAGAAAAGGAAGAAATGGACTATTCAACACAGTCTATAATTAATCTTTAGTGCTCATCTTTTTGACTGCACTCATTAAACATCATTGAGTTTGTATGTGTCATCTTGAAAAATCAGGTAGCATAAAGTAGGCACTCAAAAAGTGATTGTTATATCATGAATCACTTCATACAGACAGACCATGAATGCATTTAGGATCATTATTAGAAGAATGCTTTTAACGTTAAACTAGTAAGGTTCTGGAACTGCTTTTTAACTAGAGTGTTGACAGCAAGAAACCTAAAAATATCATGTGAGCACAAATCTCATGTGAGTTTAAAAGACCACTACATGCTGTAGTACAAGGGGTGGCACATCCTACATACTTAGGAACAATTTTGCTTTATGATTTAATGGCATATAAATATCGGGCATGGAAATGTATCCTATTTTGATTCCCAGTTCAGCTTTGTTCCTTTTATATACACCCTTCTAAATATCTAAGAAATTATTAGTCTTTGCAATTGAGTTTATGTGATGAGGCTTTGGTAGCAGGGGAGGTTCAGGTGTAACATCTATGAAAACGTGTCAGAAGTTGCCACCTTCTGACAGACCCAATGCAGGCCAGATCCAAGACAGACCAACTGACAGCCAAAGCTGACCCCACCGGCAGTGGAGTAAAAACTGCTGTGTAACAGAGAATGTGAGCGAGGACTGAGAATATGTGACAGAAACAACCCGCAGAACCAAGATCAGTGAAGAAGGAGGGGAAGGAAGTGCTCCAGGCACTGAAGATGTCCACCTGCAGCCCATGGAAGACCCCTCATCAGAGAGGTGGATGTGCCCTGAAAGAATTTGTGATCTTATGGAAAGCCCAGACCAGAATGGGCTCCTATTCAGTGGTTTGACCTAAACAGCTAAATAGAAGAGGACCAGTTTGAGTTCAAGAACTGGCTCCCTGATCATTCAGTGTTTCACTGTGAGTTTACTACTCACCTCGTTCTAATGGCTCCAAAGTGTTCTGTCTAAAACAAATACACCAAGGGGAATGCGATATAAGTAACGATGGGAATTGTTCTGTGCTGCTTGGTTTGGAAGCGAGGTATTGTAATGTCCCTGTACCTCTTTAAGAAATGTAGACATATCAAGCAATTATATACAGCACTGGTATGAACTAAGATTCTCCTATATGATTCACTATATTCAGTTACTAAGAGGTATAAGGTTTCTTATCCTGTTGATTAAAAATGAAGTTGTTGATGTGATGATACATGATGCAATTTCTGCGTTCCTCCTTTGCTATAAATAAATACAAAGTAAAAACATTAAAGAGTTAGAAAATGGCAAAATTGAGGTTGTTTCCATCTGTTAGAAATGTTGGAAGCTAAGCAAGATCTGAGGTAAAGATTTTTCAAATGGCAATGGGATTTCTAAGATTTTTTTAACAGATTGATAGTTAAGATAGTGAATATTGATTTGATATCCCTGCTTTTACAGAATAATGTGAAATTACTCACTTATACAAAGTTTTCACAAATGCTTTTTCATCTCTTAGTGAATGCCTGACTTCAAACTATGGCAGACGCTCATGAAAGGGTCTGTAGAGAAAAGAACAAAAATAGTAATGTACAGAACAACATTCTGTGCTTTCAGAGTAAAGTTGGAAAATGTTGTCCATCAAATGTTTAAGTCAATCTGAACTGTATTAAACCTTTTTAGGCTTGTTTTTCTATGTGAATAACCCCCCCAAAAATGTTCTTTATAGGTTGAAGAAAAGAAGGATTTGAAAATATATGAATGTTTAATATTTGTATCATGTCTGCTTCTTCTCATGAGCCAACACCTGGTCCAAATTCTAGGCAAGTGAAGTAGCTTCTTGATTGTTTAAGTGTGTATTATCCAATTGTATTTTCAGTGAGAAGAGACAGAAAAACTATTTTGTAAGCCATTGATTCTCTGTTTTTAACTGGAAAAATATAGTTCATTGAGTATCCAGTCATTTTAATTTAATTTCCTTGGGTTTCTATTGGAATACTTCAGCTGGATATTTAGTAATTGAATGTAAATCTTGATGCTGCCAGTCAAGGCCTGGCAGAAATATTACTCGTATTACTGGATTAGGATGAACAGTTTTATCAATTCTGGGATCACTTTGTAGCTATCTTTATGTACAGTGTTTTTGCCTTTTCACTCATATTTTATCACTTGAGCTCGGCAAATTTACTGAATTTTGTATCACAACTGAAATGGGATGCTCCGGTAACTTCCAAGTTCTGGGAAAGAATTTGTCCACTTCTCTTTATTTGAGTGAGTTCTTCTCTCCATTTATCTCTATCTGGACAGATAGAATTCCATACACGTCTTCATTTTTATTCTCCATGTTTTGGTTTACTTCTTTAGCAGAAAATTATAAGCAAGTTATAGAAGCAAATTATAGGTTCAGTTTTTAAGCTACAATAAATTTGTTTAGCCTCATTCCAGTTTTCGCAAGAGATAGGACCCACTTCTGCCTTCCTTTTTCAGTTTTAATGTCTGAAGAAAATGAGCTGTTTCTTTTAATTTAATTAGCAATGTTTAGTACTGGAATTTTTGTCTTTCTTACTTCATTCCCTTACTTTCTGATCTGACTTCACTTTCAGGAAGGTTAGCTTCCTAAGCAAGGGAGAGGATTTTCCATTTTTTCACTACCTGTTTGACAATGCAACTTTCTGAAAGTCTTTGCATCTCTTGGATGTTTTCTTTTACATTTTCCAGAGACCATAAAAATTGTGAAATTCCTGTAAGTTTCAAGAATGAAATTTTTAATGTCCTCACATCAGGTAACTTGGCAACATAAACCCACAGTTTATTCAGTTTCTAAGTACCTACTAAGGAATACATAGGGATAGTTTATTTTACTTCAAAAATGCAACCCAAAACTTCCATACTGGTACTTCTACTTCTGTGATTCTCTTCTGCTGTCTGACCTCATGCTTAAAGTGTTTATTCAGAAAACTGATGTGAACCCTTGCCTTTTAAAAACTTTGTCAAGGTGAAAAAATACCAGATCATTTTTCACATCTTTTAGTTAAAAACATTCCAAAATTTTTCTACAAATCCTTTCATTGTTTTCAGTCTTGTTGGCATAACAGATTGCTTCCTTTGCTTTCCAAAGTATGCCCTTTGTCAACTGGATATTTGTTTATTCCTCACTTTAATTAAAACTGGTGAACCTTGATTACTGGCATCATTTCGTTTTATGTACCAGACTATGCCTTCACAACTTTGACAAACCAATACCAAAATAATTTAATTTCTCATTGGTAAGGTGAGTAGCTGGTGGGGAGCCAGTGTAGCTATCACATCCAGAACATAAGCTGCTATATTTGGCTTCTTCCACTTTTAATAATTTCTTCTCAGAATTCAATAACCATGCACACATCTCTGCATAAGAGACCTGCACCTGAAATGACCATATGTTCCAGCAATTTAATCTCTCCCTGAGCAGACATGACAGTGAATGAAAATATGGCCACTGTTTTGGGCCATGTGCAATGAATCGAGCCCTTGATCTGTCAGTGGGAGCAGTTCTGCTCTGGCCTGCTCTACCTTCGCAAGTCTCCAGTGTATTGCATTTGTTCACTTTGCCACCATACAC
Source organism: Struthidea cinerea (assembly GCA_013397865.1). Classification (NCBI taxonomy): domain Eukaryota; kingdom Metazoa; phylum Chordata; class Aves; order Passeriformes; family Corcoracidae; genus Struthidea; species Struthidea cinerea. Next base: position 2,834,473 of record VZTI01003755.1, on the reverse strand, counting down.
AGCTTCTTCCTCAGTGTTTTTGGTGCTTATACACTTCCAGAGGTGAATTTTTCCTACTTGTCCAGTTATTCAGCCTCTGGCTACAACTTTAAAGATATTTTATATTACTTTCGTGTTCCATGTGAACTGCATCATCATTTCCACTTGTATTTGAAATCATCCCATAAATTTCAAAAAGCAGTAATTCATATTGAATTAGCTTCTTTCCAAAACATGTCTGAGACTAAGATGCAGCCACGGGTTGTACATCCTGGCTTCTTTTCTGTTTCCTCTCTTCTGGAGAACAAATGACTGTGAAATCTTCTTTTAAATTTTAACCTGTTTTATTTCTGTGTTATTACCAATACAGTAAGCTGGTGGTTTACATTTTAAACTTATTTTAATGCCAAAAAATGAATGGAAAGTGCTCCTAAATTGCAGGTCCCTGAGAGACAGTTTTGCCAAGTTATGAGCAAATAACTACACAGTCTTAAGAAGATCTATGCAACTTTCTGCCTTTTACCCTTTCAAGGTGTCATGGTTTAGGAACGGTGTTCTTCAGTGTAGTACTCCAGCTCCATGTGCAGCATCCTCTTCCTCACCCTCCAACTGGAGGCAAAGATGCAAAGATCACGGGATGAGATAAGAACAATTTATTGGAAAGAGCAACAGAATAAGAAAACAAACAGTAACAACAATTTTAATTAAAAAATGTATAAGAAAAAGAAACTATTTACACAGGAAGTCCCTTGCAATAAACAATACTGGACTGCTCTGTCCACCATGTTTTTTCAACCCTTCCCCCTGGACAAGCGTTCCTTTTCCATCCACCCTTCCCCCTAGCATTGACATGAAGTGGTATAGAATTACATGCAGACCCTGGCCACAACCCTTCCCAGCTACTACAAAAAATTAACCCTGTTCAGTGCCAAAACCATGACACATGGTAATGGTATATTTTTATTTTATTTGGTTTTTAGATTAAGAAAAAAAATCTCCAGAAAGTGAGACAGTTTTACCCTTTTAAAAGAATAACTGTTAAACCTGTTCATTCAAAAAATATTTTTCTACTTAATGAAATTTATGAATGACACAATACATGGAGTGTGAATTCTGCCTATATGAAATCTATTTTGCACACACGAAATATGCATTTAATAACTGTACACCTGAAATATATTTGTGAAAGCTATCACAGGAAATTAGAGGCTATTTAACTTATTATAGTGTGATCAAAAATAAATACCTTGCACTACACTGTAAATACCAGTGTTTTGTACATGTAATTGCATTCTTCCATTATCTGGAATATATCTTGTGCAATTAATTCGTTATTTATCTTATGGAGCATTTTTTTTTCCAAGGTTTAATAAAACTTGTCTTTCCAATTGAGATGATTCTAGACATTCAATTTTTTATCATGCAATATGTAATGAGAGGAAACTTCAGCCCAGCCTATCTGCCTCCTTACTAATGCATGCCAAAAATTGCTAGTGACCATGTATAGCTCTGAATAATTTGGCTTTCCAAGACTGTTAATCATTTGTCATTGATATTCATTCCTTTGTCTCATTTTTTGCTTTCAACACATCACAAGTTGAAGTCAAATATTATCACACTCCAAAAAAGGCAGTCAGTTATGTTCTGTTTACCTAAATCTTTCTACTAAAACTGGTTGCTAAGCCTTCACAAGGTCATCTGCAGAACAGCAATGCCATGGTTGCTTAAAAGCAACCCAGGGTTTCACAATTTCTTTTTAAGCATGTGACTGGAAGGGCTCATTTTGATATCCTCAATAGGAAATAGAAGCCATAATGAAAACACAGCATACGGATACCTGTACAAAGCCACTTGGCTCATGCATATACAGTGGTTCGCCCAGACTACAGGTTCAAGACAGCTGGCATGGCTTCAGCAAGGGAAAATCCTGTCCGACCAACCTAGTGGCTTTTTATGATGGAGCAACTACCTCAGCTGATGTTGTAAGAGCTACAGGTATCATTTATCTGTACTTCTGGAAAGCCCATGATTAAGAAAAATTCTTTACTGTGGGGGTGGTGAGGCACTGGAACAGGTTGTCCAGAGAAGTTGTGGGTGCCCAGTCCGTGGAATTGTTCAAGGCCAGGTTTGATGGGGCTCTGAGCAACCTGGTCAGGTGGAAGATGTCCCTGCCCCTGGCAGGAGGATAGGAACTAGATATTCTTCAAGATCCCTTTCCAACCCAAACAATTCTATGCTTGTATGACTATTGGCATGCAAAAGTGGTTTCACTTTTATAGTTCTTTAGACTAACACCCTTAAGTGGTATGCAACTGCGTTTCTTTCTCAAAAAAATTAAAATCTTCCAAATGTCATCATTTTAATAAGATATTTAACAACTCGTATTTTCATATTTATTTTTGGAACAGAAGCCTACACATTTGCTGCAAACAGAGCTTAGGATTGAAGTCCTCATTGGTCTTAGGTAAATATTTTAAAAATGCTGTTTTTAGGCAAGAGTGTGTTAGAAGCTGATGAGTAAGCCAGTCATTTTTAAAGAGCTGTGATCATGAATGCATTAGTAACAGGCTGGGGATAATAAAATTATCATAAGGTGGAATTTATGGTTCCTTTTAAAGAAGGTGTGACTCTTCAAAATGTAATTGAGCGCTAGCTGAACTTGTGTTGTACATCAGGGGTTGCTTCAATCTGAAGACTTGAGTGTTTCCTAAAGGAAGAATTTGGAACATGTCAAGAGTGGGGAAAAAAAAAACACCAACCAGAAAACAAAAAGGAAGATTTCATAGTAGAATTCAGAAATTGTGCCCTATAAATTTTAGTTTGTGTACCTCAGTCAGCCTTTCTCATAGTTTGAGCTGCATGTCTGAATCAATATCACAATATCATCTCTTTGTGATGACAATAATATATCATGAGATATTTGGCTAGCTGTGGAAGATAAAAACCAATTTGGTTGAGGATCCTAATCTATGGAAGAGGCTGGTGTATGACCACCAATAATATTTTTCCAAATAACAATGTTTTCCCTTACGTAAATTTGCTTTTTCTCTGCAAACTGGAATTATCCTAGGGAAAATAGGTATTTTTAATAAAAATGCTATAATTTAAACTAAATCTTTCCAGGATCCAAAAATTATTTGAGCAGAACTTTTTCAGCTAGATCTAATCATTACTTCAAGGGAAGGGAAAATTACAGAAAAATATTAAAAAGAATGTTTGTCAAATTACACTTTATAATAAATTTTATGCAAGAAATGTAATAATTTCCCATAGACTTCAGATTTTAGGTACTTAAGTGAAAACGAGTTCTTTTCAGAAGCTGCATAAGATTAGTAGCCTGTATACCTGCCAGGGTAGGGTTTTATGCAAATATAAACAGCAAATTTGCCTATTTACAAATGCATATTAGGTCTTGTGTTGTACGTTATAACTAAAGTTAACCAGCATTATTCCCCTCATAAAAATCTCAGATTTATGAGGAAACAAACAACTCATTTCCCAAATAATTTTGGTTCTGAAGTGCAATCACAGTGCTTTATGGAAATGGTATTTCCCAGATAAATCATCCTTTAAAAAAAAAGAAAAAACCAAATTATATCTGACAAAACAGAACATTGCTAATATGATTACAAACCAACCAACCAAAACCCACCCAATGCTTCCATTTAACCTAAACATATACTGACCCCACCTGAGCTTATGGAAATAGTCATAGGACTTAAATGATATCTAACTAATAAGGACAAAAACCAGATTCATTCTTTAGTTCAAATTACAGAGTAGCATAGTATCAGGGCTGCAACTATGTGCACATGCAGCCCATGTCAGTTATTAATTCTCTATATGATCCAGCAACTCCCCATCCAGTCATTTACACAAAAGGTGCAACTATCTTGAGATACAAGGTCTTTCACTGAATCTTCACAATTAAATATTTGACTATTAGAGGAAGCTCCTGGTTGGGAATTTTAGACAGTTCTGTTAACTCCCTGTTGCACATTTTTATGTTTATATTTGTGGATGAACATCCTGAGCAAAGCATCCAAGAGGATACCTAACTGATTCCTACTGCAGAATTGACTAAATTGTGCACAGATACAAGTGGCCACTTTTGCAAGTGGTCAGTAGAAACTGTAGAAAGGGCCACTTAGAATATCAGTAAGATATTAAAGAGAGGTTTCATATCGAACAAGATATAAAACCAGCAGAACAGTAGCATTAAATGCTGCATGCGTAGAGATGGTCATCTGGGAACTGAGTAAAACAGTGGTTTTGAAGACTTTCACGCAGCTCGCCTAAAAATACCATTGCGATGACCCTTACAACAGTGACTCCAGCTGCTACCAACCAGTGAAACACCACCTAGTTTTGGAGATTTGATTCCCTTAATGAGCATTACCTATGCCAAAATCCTAATCCATTAATGTGTGTTTGAATTTTCTCTTCCCCCTTTCAGCAAACATTCTGTCCTGAGTATCTGCACAATAACCTTAAACCCCAGGATCAGAAACATATTGCAAGCTACATGCATATGGAAAAACGTAATTTAAAGACAAGTTCATCTTGCAGAGTTCTCACAATAAAACCGTTGTTTAACCAGTAGGATGCTGGTTGCAATTCTTGTGTCCTTCAGATGCATTGTCTCAAGATCTACAAGGATTTGAAAATATAAAGCAACAGGAAAAAAACCCCGTGGTGACATGTAAGTCTTGCTAGAAGTTGCCATTAGCTTTGATTATTTGTCTTTCAGTTTTCATCCATCCTGACACAATGTGTCCATATTTTATCCAAGTTAATCTGTATTCTTACCTTCTGTATTCTTACCTTCATCTCCACACTCTTTCCTTAAAACCATTTCTCAAAAGCCCTGCTTCTTATCTTCACCACATGTAACCTCTTATTTTGGTTTCCTGCCATCTCTATCTTCCTTGATCTTTTATCTCTGCCAGAAGTTTGGCACACACTTCCTACCCACATGCAAAGGCTTTGACACACAAAAAAAGTTCTGGGTCCTCCTCTCGCTCCTGTTTGGCTCCCTCCTTATTTTCTGGTTTAAATAATTTATTATCCTTAGTTGATTAATAATAAGATATAAAAACTTTTTTTCCTGAACTTAAGATGATATTCAGCCTTAACTACATGACTCAAGGTAATTACCCTCATTATGTGTGGCATTTTATATGTCAGACTACTTGTCTTATTTACATTTTGTGAGAAGAGGAAGAAAGACAAAAGAGATGGGGTCATCTATCCCCACAGTTTTTAAAATTTCACAATTGCAAGTTTTATTGCTTTTTTTCCCATTCACATTAATGGAAAGCAGGGACTTATTATGATAAAAACCTGAATATAATTTAGTTTTCAATGTAGTTAAATTCCAGGCTAGGACAAGCATGGTATTCCTACAGGAAAGGTGAAGCCGTGGTGGTCGTGCTGCTGCTGCTACACTTGCTACCTGTGAGCCTGCATCTGGAGAACTGTCCTCCATACAGGAACGGCACCAGGAAACTGGAGTGAGTCCGTCCCGTGGAGAGAGACCAGGGTGGGTAATTGTCTGGAGCAGCTGATGCTCAAGGCTGGAAGAACTTGGTTTCATTAGCACAGAGACTAGAAAGCTAAGGGGAAATTTTAATTTCTGTCTTCAGCCTTCTGAAGGTGGTAGTTACACAGACGGAGAAAGGTTCTTCCCAATGGTGCATGGTGAAAGGACTTTCAGAAGGACTTCACAACAATCAGAAGCTGCAATAAGGGCAATTTCAACTAAATATGAGAGAAGAAATATTTCTCAGTGAGAGTAACTGAGCATGGGAACAAGCTGCCCAGAGAGGCTGTCCAGAGATTTTTAAAACATGCTTTGACACGGCCGTGAGCAACATGACCTAACTATGAGACTAGTTCTGCTTTGAGCAAGTGATTGGATTACATCACTTCTAAAGGTTGTTCCCAACCAAAAATATTCTATGCTTCACTAGACAGAAACAATTCATTCTGAAAATTGCAAACTGCCCATCTAATTTTTCCTTTAGTCATGGAGTTAATTGACCAGTCAAGTACAGATGGTTTCAAGAAGTAGTATATGCATCTCCAAAGAAATGAAACTATCAATTTATATTTTGGAAACAAATTAATTTAATTAGCTTATTAATGCTAAATAAGTGGTGGAATGAAAGAATGGATGTGGAGGGGGAGATGTAAACAAGTTTAAGGAGAGAAGATGAATTATCCTGGAAAAAAAATAGTATTAGCTCTAAATGTAATATGTAGTAGGGGGAAAAAAATCTGGAAGAATATCTGGAAGGAAAGTGAGTTCTGCAAGTCACTCGCTGCAGAAAGTGAACTTTTCAGATTAAATTAATTACAGTATAAATAGATCAAGAACATGTTTTCCTTTTCTGTTCTTATTTTTCATTTTTTTTTTAACATAAATAAATAATGTAGCTGCTTTGTCAATTTTGGATTAATATCTTTTTTTTCCTCCTTGTCTGCTTGATAATGTTCAGAATAATTCTAAACAACCAGTTAATCAGATGCCTTTGCCTCAAAAATACCCCCAGCCAAAAATTAGTGTGTAAGGAGGCCTTGATAAGTGTCAAAATCTTCAAAATTATTATTTAGACTATCTAAGTATGTGCATTACCAGTTCCAGTTGCACGGGCTATCTTGAGAACTAGTGTCATGTACAACACTGTACAACACAGAAAGAATCTCTCAATAACTGGTGACTGACAAGGAGAGTTATCCAGCATATCTCAAGAGAAGACCTGAAATTTGAGACCTTTGAGACACCTGAGACATGAACAGCCTGGTGAAATTTATGAAGGGATTTTTATACACCAGATTCTGTATGCACAGCCTTTGCCAGATAAATTCCTCACCTGTGTACTACTATTGAGATATTTGGTCCTTTGGCAAATTAATTTCAAATGACTGGAAATACCCATAGACACAAGCTGTACTTTCTTTAAAGTTCAGATGGATAATGCCAGGCTATGAAGTTTAAAATAAGCATTAACTGCTAAAAGCTATGTCAAAAATGAAGAATGAAGAAATTACAGCACATGTTCAGATGTGCTGATCATTTTACAAGCCAGCTGATTTTGGCAGAAGAAAATTTAGTTCAAAACCAGGATACTTTCTATAGGTCACCCATCCACTCAGATTAAAATGTGTAGCGGTTCATGAAACAACATAGGACAGAGTTATCCAACTACTTAACTATGTTTTGTCTATTGAACTACTAAGACCTTCATATAATATGTGTACATAAATGCACACATATGCCTACATGAAAATGTGGTATACGTGTATATATATATATGTATTTGTATCTTTGCCTTCTGCATATGTTGCTTTCTCTATGGTTTTGTTTGTTTATTTTTTATTTTCTGCTTCCTGTGGAAAACCAGCATACTGCCAGTTCCTGGATGGCCTAGGCCTTGTGTGAGATTCTCAGGTGTCAACTGGAAGTCCATATTGATGAATTTGATATTTGATGCTATGTGTTACAGGTGCTTTCTGAAGCTATAAACAAAATGCAGTGGGTGAGAACACAGCTTCAGTACCTGCTTTCTTGTCAGCACTTGCTAGAATAACTCTATTTAAAGACAGCTGTATTGGTGACACAATACATTTTGCAATCATTAGTAAATAACAGTTTATAATGCTCACAGATGAAAACTTTAAAAACTGAAAAGTTAGTGTTATGTTTTCAACCTAAACAGCAAGACTGAAAATATCTGAATTATTCTAAAATGTCAAGTCTGTGACTAATAGAATAAGCTATGAAGACAACTGTTATTTATTAATATGTTGTAACACATTTAGAATAAATGTTCCAGAGATAAAATCCTGATAAATCTGTAAGCCCATTCCTAGTCAGAAGAGGCAATCTGTTAACAACTATTCAAAAAATGAAGAAATGTTCTGAATTCTTTCTTTGCATAGGATAAAAAATTAGAGATATAGATATAGATGATATAGATATCGATATAGATGATATAGGTATAGGTATGGATAGACAACTCACATGGAGGTAATGAAGTACTTCCGGTTTTAAGGGAATAGTTAAATAGCATCTTTGTATAAACATTATTAATACAGAAAACATCAAAAAAATTTCACCTTATCCTCAATTCAGAAGTGGGCTGAGGGGGTCGTAAGATATTCATTTTAATATTCGAATATGAGATAGCTTCTAGAAAAATATTAGTGCCGTTCTAGGGTTTAGAAAGAGGAAGTGGCATGATCAATAAGAATAAGCTTGTTACAATGACAAAAATTTTAAGCAAGTAATAGAAAAAGTCTGAGATGGTGTTCATATTTATATTTGTACTAGAGGTTAGAAAGTTAATGAATCTGATAATTGATGTGTTTTATGGGAAAATACAATTGCTCTGATTGCATTTTTAAGATTTTTCTGAGGAATTTTTCAAGATATTTTATGTTAAAAATGTCATATACTGTTTGACAAAATGCATTTGTTCTATTTTCTAAAATCTAAATAGATTAAAAAGATTGTTAAGTCCTCGATAAGCCCTAGTTTAACTTCATATACTTCAGCTAGGTATTCATAACAAAATTAAAGGCTGATTAAGCCAGAAAAAGTTCTGAGTTAGTCTTAGAGGTTCCTTCCTCTCTCATTCATCTACAGGAGAACCTGGGTGATATGGTCTACAACCACATTAGTGAGCAATGCAGTCCAATATGAGTGCATTTGTATAGTGAAAGCATCAGGGCTGAGGACTTCCTGCCCGCATTGTACACACTTTGGGGGAAAGGATGACTTTTTTAAGTGTTTGTTTCCTCCATGGTTAAACAATTCTGGATAGAAAGCACATCGAGAACAAATCAGAAATGGAAGTGGTCATACTCCAGACTTAGAAGGCTCCAACTAAAGGCTAGAAACTTTGTGATGTAAAAATTACACCTTGGTGTTCCAAAGAATGGGTTAGAAACATTTGTGTCTGAGTAGAATGTAATTGTCATCGTCATATACAGCAAACTATGTTGATTGATAAAAAAATGCTTCTTGATCCAGATCTCCATGAAGATTAAGGCCCCGTTTTTCTTAGATCCTGCACAAAATAATAATTTGAAAATCTAACAGAAATTTCAGTCGAGATTTATAACAAGATGCTATAGGTGGAAAAGTGTAGAAAATAAGTAAGCACAGTAAATCAAGGTAAGTTTATTTGGCATATGAAATCATTATCACACACACCACTTGCATGGCAATGCTAGATTGCAAATGTCTTTCTCAGACAATAAACTTTACATCTCTTACAGTATCAATAATAAAAAGCATGCCACTGTTATATAGATTTTCAAACAATTGTCATCTCTGAAAAGAAATGAATTAGTATGATTGCATACTGACTTACTTCTCTGGAGGAGGATGGAAGAGTCAAAAATAATCTTTTCTGAAGAACAGTATCATTTTTTGAAAGACAGCTTAATATTCAGGGGTCTTGACACTCAACTGACTAAAAAAATATTATAAAAGGTGAAGCTTGAAAATCCACTAATCCTTAATGAGTATTAATCTTTTAACTACTTTAAAAAAGAGTTTTTTATGCTCATGGGGAAATCCTGCATAAGAAATTATGTCCTGAGCCTGTGCTGTTCAACATTAACGTACCACTGGAATTAGTTTCAATTAAGAAAACTAATCTGAAATTGATTAGTGAACATTCTGACACTGCTGAAATTTGATTTTAATATACTAAACAGTTTATTTTTTTTAATATGCAAACGTTGAAGTTGTCTTTCTATTCTTATCTAATATGGATGTTTATTTTAGTCAGAGTTGGGGAATCCTTTCCCCAGTTTTATGCTGGCATGAAAAGAAGAAACATGTTTTTTCTCCATTTGTAAAATTACTGCATTTATTTTTTTTGAGTTTTTTTTCCACTGAGAAAGGAAAAGATCTATAGTCTTTCATGATATATCCCATTTCTATGCATATCAGAGAAATTATTGTAAAACACGTACTTGAGAATCCTCCTTGTTCCACCAAAATTACACCGAGTCTTCTTCACCTGCCTGGCCAGTAGTGAAGCAAAGACAATAAATAGCAGATGTCTAACTGCTTTAGGATCAATAAATTATGCAAACCGACCATGCCACAGTTTAAACTCTGTAAAGTTTTCCTTGTAGAACAAGTAGCATCAAAGATAATGTCAGAGGAGCCTGTGTGACTTTATTTTCAATTTCAGGATTCCTCATGGAAGCCTGAATAAAAGAAGTACAGCATTTAAAACTAGGATCTAAAAAAGATTTTAATATAAATTTGAATATAAATATAAGTAAGTATATGTAAGAAATGTGTGTACTTGTGTAGATGTGTGTGTTGGAGTATTTAACGTGTCATTGATGTCACAACTGCAGTTGGTATCATAAGTCATTACTGATATGTAAATCAGTACCTAAATGATGATGCCGTTCCTGGGTCACCCCTTAAAGTCTCACAGTCTTTAAGAAACTTTACCAAGTTGACATGTCTGTAATGGGTTTGTGTGACAAGGCTGTGAAAACAAGGGGGCTACAGGGGCAGCTACTGTGAGAAGCTGCCAGAAGCTTCCCCCTTGTGTGACAGGCCCACCTCTAGCCAGCTCCAAGGTGGACCCTCCTCCTGACAAGTCTGAGTCCACCACTGACAGTGCCAGCACCTCTGTGATAGCAAAATTAAGAAGAAAAAAAATATTGTGCAGAAGCAAATTGAAGTCGCAGGAGAGAGGACTGAAAACATGTGAGAGGAACAGACCTGCAGGCACCGAGATCAGTGCAGTAGCAGGGAGGTCTTCAGGCGACAGAGAGATTCCCCTGCAACCTGTGGTGGAGACCATGGCGTGGGCAGGCTGTCCCCCCTGCAGCCCATGGAGGTCCACAGTGGAGCAGATATCCACATGCAGCCCCTGGAGGACCCGATGCCAGAGCAGGTGGATATGCTTGATGGAAGCTATGACCCTGTGGGAGACCCATGCTGGACAAGGCTCCTGACAGGACCTGTGGCCTTGTGGGGAACCCACACTGGAGCAGTCTGTTCCTGAAGGACTGCACCCCGTGGAAGTGGCCCAGGTTGGAGCAGTTCATGAAGAAATGCAGCCCGTGGGAAAGATTGATATTGGAGAAGTTCATGGAGGTCTGTCTCCCTTGGGAGGGAACCCCCACGCTGGAGCAGGGGAAGAGTGTGGGGAGTTCTCCCCTGAGGACAAAGGAGCAGCAGAGAAAATGTGTGATGAACTGACCACAACCCCCATTTCTGTCCCCCTGTGCCACTGGGAGGGAGGAGGTAGAGAATCAGGCATAAAGTTAAGCCTGGGAAGTATGGAGGGGTGGAGGAAAGGTGCTTTAATATTTGAATTTACTTCTCTTTATTCTGTTCTGATTTGATTGGCAACAGATTAAATTATTTTTTCCCAGGTTGACTCAGTTTTGCTCATGAGGGTAATTGGTGAGGCATCTCTCCATGTCCTCACTTTGACCCATGAGCCTTTAGCCATATTTTTTCTCCATATTTGTTCTGCTGAGGAGGGGAGTAATGGAGCTTTGGTAGACAGCTGGCATCAAGTCAGGATCAACCCACCAGAATATCTTTTTGTCTTTATTGCTGTGTTCTTGATTTAGTAATTGTAAACCCCGTGGCAGACTGAAAGCAGATGGTTTTGAGCTAATGAGCAGCTTTTGGGTGTATTGGGAGTGCAGAAAGGAGAGGGTAAAGATTAACATATATTCTGGGAGTCTCACACATTTGGACTCAATGTCCTATTTCTGGCAGCTTATGCTTTTGAAGTATTCTAGAAAAAACAGACACATTCCTGTAGCTTAGTCAGACAGAAGGAAAATTAGAAAAGCGATGTATAAAGAAATAGGTCCAGACATACTGATAGTTGTCCAGATTCTTCCAAAATGTGGAGAAGTTGTTTTCTAGGAGATTCTAGCCTTGCTTTTCTGAAATAAACATTTTGCTTGTTTCAGAGGTTAAAATTACATATAAATCAGAGTAAATATTCTGAACTCATGTGTTCTGCTCCTGTACCTCAGTATCTAAGAAACAAATGAGGAAAATTAAAAAAAAGAAAATTTGTGTTATTATCTGTGCAATTAAATTCACTTGAGCCTTGCACTTTCCCAGCAGTTTAAACCTTTATGCATGCTCCTGACATAGGCCTACTAATGATAAGTAATAGAGCACCCCAGTAAGCCTTTTAATGTGATAACTGGCAAACGTGACCTCCAAGTATTTCAGTCAACATCTTGGGAACCACAATATTTGTATTGGTTTGTATTCTAATTTAACTGATTAATTTGATTCCCCTCAGCTGTTAAAACTAGATAATTTGATCTGAAAATGATGTGACACTTCCATTAAGATCTGAACGTTACTCACATACTGTACAGTACAACATAAAAAATAGACCTGTCTTGCACAGGTTTGCAATACACAATGACAGTGGAGAAATGAAACAGGAAATAAACTTGCTGGAATGCAATGAGCATGTCATGAACATAAAAGAGCAATAATATAAAAGTGTTAATAACTGTTTATTAAATATGAATGTTTATGATTTCCATCCGACAAGTCTATTTCATTTATCACGGTGTACTTAGGTGACAATGAAGGCATAAAGATGAAGACAATTTATTTGACTTCATTATCTAAACTACTGTGCTTTAATACCCCTGCTGTTCTAGCTTTCCTAATGTATCCTCTCAAGGATACCATTGTTATGTGCCTACTATTTTTCTGAGGATTTTTTCGTTTTGTTTCTTTTTTTTAATTATTGTGTTTCCGTAGTAATAAACCACTGGCAATACCCAAACACTTTCTTAATTTGCCCTCTACATATTCATCTCAACACTTACATTTGTATATCTTTGCAAGGAAAAAAGTAGGTCTCTTCTTTACAGATAGTCACTGCTGCCTATACTATTATATTTATTTATAAAGCAAAAGTCACAACATATATTTGGATTCAGAGAATGAAACATGAAGGTTCATATAACGTTATAAAATAGCCACGTAGAAAAGGTATAATATTTCTGTGGATATAAGGACAGTGATGCATCATGGAAAAAACTGTAAATAAGAGGAAGTAAGAAAACCTAAGATAAAATGCAGAAGTTTTATTCTGTTTATTCTAAGTCTTTCAGATTCTTTTAAACTCATTGCATCCTACCGTTCCCTGATAAATGCTGAATTATCATTTACAACAACTATTTTCATTACCTTAGAATGACTCTGCTCCGCACTTGTCAGGATGCACTTGGAGTAGTGTTTCCAGTTCTGGTTGCCACTATTCAAGAAGATTCTGAATAGACTGGAGACAGTCCAAAGAAGGGCCACTAGGAAAGGCTGAGGGAGTCAGTTCTTTTCTTCCTGGAGAAGGCTCAGGGGGTACCTCATCACAGCATTCCAGTGCTTAAAGGGTGGCTGTACAGAGGACTGAGGCTCTCTCTTCAGAGGGAGAAACTGGAGAAGACAAGGGAGAAACACTGCAAGTCGCCGTGGGAGAGGTTTCATTACAATGTAAGAAAGAATTTTTTTACAGTGAATAATATAATTTGCTGGAACAACTTCCCCAGGAACATGGTAGGGTGCTCATTGTTGGATGTTTTCAAGATGCAGTTGGACAAGGCACTAAATAACTTCATCTGGCTTCCTTTCCCGTGAAAGGTTGAGCCAGGTAACCTTTTGAGGTCCCTTCAAACCTCGGTTACTCTATGATTCTGGGAAATGACCAACCTACTTTAGTGGTTTTCGCCTTCTTTGTACTGACATTCATGAAATAAATACTTACTCTTTGTTTTAGTGGTTTTTACTCGTTTTTTTCACAGGCAATTGTTCCCTACAGGAATGGACAAAGTTAAATGCATTTTCAGCTTGACAAATTATCATAGGAAGACTTAGCCAGAATGTTTTTGCTTTTCATCTCATACAAATATTGGACTTCTTGATGAGAATATTTCCCAAAAATAATGTTTTGGTGATGCTTCCACAAAATACTCCTGTGTTGTGTCATATTTTATAGACATCATAGTACTGTTTCTTCATGTATGTTTTGCCTCCAGGCACTGTTGCAGGCATCGGTCTACAATATAGCCCCTTATTTATATTTTTCTTTCCTTTTTTTTTTTTTTAATAAAATATATTCTTTGGGTACAGGGAAAATTAACACTGGAAATCTTGACAGGTATCCATTAGATAGACTTAAGGTAGAAAACGTGAGTACTTCAAACAGACATCAAAATGCAACAGCTTATCTTTATGATACTTGGGTTCATCTGTAAAAAATAAACTGTAACTGCAGGTAGCACATGTTCATTCTGGCCAAAAATTGCAGTGTTCTAGAGAAGGGAAATCGCTTCTTATAAAACCCAATTTATGGCTGATAAGCAATTAAAACAGAATATCTTATCAACCTTACTAGCGGTCAGAGCCTGTCATGCTGATGCTCTTCTTAGAGAGAGACTGCGTAAATTGCAAATCACAAATACATTTAACAAATAAGTATTTTAAAGTAGGACTAGAAGCACTAAAGTGCTTGTAGGCAGAGGTGTGTGCACGATACTGGCAAGAGAATGCAGATCTCCAAACAAACCTCCAAAGAATGCACCGGATGGTTTTGTGTTTAGAATAAGGGTAACTGTTGAGACTACAGTTAATACACCTAATATCAGAAAGGTTTGAACAGAAAGGGGGGGAAAGGGATGCCTGAAGAAGGTTTAAGGGGAATGAGGTGCAGATGTCTGCATACGGACAGAGGAATGATGAGATTTTTCACACATGAAGAGCGAGGTTCAGACTTGCTTCTGGAAACAGTGCTATTAAGATACTATTAATCAGGGGGAGAAGAGCGAGTTCAAAAATACTGACGTAAGAGGTAACTTGAAGAATAAATACTGTAGAGCTGACAACGAAAGGGAGAGAAGAAATGTTCAATGAGTAAAGGGTTCAAAAAATAAAAAGTTCAAAACATACAAATGAGACAGACAATGGGGTAGATACTTCAGCTAGAGAAGGAATGAGGTGATTGGGCCAGTGTTCAGGGAGCAATGCTAGAAGGAAGAAGAGAAAGCTTTCCTCCTAAATGGTTTATCTGGCCAGTAGGAGAATTAGCAGCCTGGTGGCAAGAATCAAAAGGCAGAAACTGGACTTTTATTTAATATTTTCATGTAGAAGGGCGTGTACTGACACTTTCTGTTTTCTGTTCATTTATGTCAAGGAATACAGCCACCTAACCTAAACCCCACATTTTAGAAAAAAATATTTAATTTTCTTACTTTTATTTCACAAATGTTGGTTCATCAGAAAGCTCTTCTGCTTGATGAGTTAAGGAAACTCCCCAGTCTGACCATTCAGGAGACTCCCTGTCAATCATACTCCCACTGCCACAAACTGTCACTGCTGGGACCAAAGCCCCTTCGCAGAGGGTGGCTCCAGTGACCAATGGGTCCTCCTTGGCTCCCCACACACCCACTCCATAGTCAGACCAGGTTTCCTCACCAGTCCCACCCCAAGTTTCCCACAGCAGTCTCAGATGTCTAGTTCCCTAAAACCATTCATTCACAGCACAGTAACACAGGAATAGCCTGAGCTGGTGCCCCCAAGGTGCACCCCAGTCAAGGAAGCCCTGGGGTTTTATATCCTCAAAGTCCACTTACGGGAAAGGCTCTCTCTTCCTCATGACTCTTCAGCTCCTGTCCCCTCTCCTTGCCCCGCCACCTGGTTGGCGTCACCCATCTTGTCTCCTTTGTTATCTGAAAGGTCGACGATTCCCAGCTCCTGCTGTGTCTCTCGGTGTCCATTCCCCTGACTGATGTCACCCACCTTCACGCCCTTTGTGATCCCAAAGGTTGGCAGTTCACAGCCTCTCCTCTCTGGCTCCCTCCCAGAGCTCAATCTGCATCTCAATCTGCAGCTTGAGAGCCGAGCTACCCGGGCCAGGAGTGTTCCTCAACAGGCGCGTGGCTACATCTTATATGCGAACTAATTACGCGTAAGCATTCGGGACCTGCCTAGTGAATCTATCTCAATCAGTGTAACAGGCCCCACAGTTTTATCTCTGAACATAGACCTTTCAGTGTGATCATGAAATGCAGAAGTGAACATTTCCAAGGTAAGGTGAGTGGAATTATTTTAAATTAGAACATGTGTAAAGCTTTTCTCAAGTCACAAAATTAATTTTTCAGCAAAACTCAAAACTCTGAAATGTGTGATCATTTTTGCAGAAGTGATTATGGTTATACAGTTTTCATAGTGAGGAATTAATTTTTTCTGTAGGAGTTTTTTTTTCACATGTGTGCTTTCTCTGCATCTGCTAATATCATTTAGAAATGAAAACAGTGAAAAAAACAGCAGTAAACAGTTATCTTTACCCCTTAAAATAATCAAACTTCAGAAACACTAGAGAAGCTAACCTGCAGTTTGATTTACAAATATCTAAGTTCTGTTGAATATTCAGTTTTATCTAGGTACCTTTTCATTGCTGGCAAAAAAAGTGGAAGCAGTTTCCAAGGAAATTGAAATGACCCAAGACTACTAACTTCAAGCTCTCTTTTCAGCTAGTTAATAAGTTAATTATTTAGGTGTTCTTAAGATTTTTTTTTTTTAATCTTTTAATTTTTTCAATTTCTTAAAATTTAAATGCTAGACTAGTTGCCAGAGACTGGTGAAATCAACTCACTTTTGTGGGAATAGACAGGAATGATTTCCTTGACTTTTCAAAATCCTGTAGAGAACTTTGAGGGGAAATTCCAGAGCTATTATATATACAAATGTGCTAGGCAAGTTCCACCTTAAAACAGACAGTTGAGTATTCACTCAAAGTATGAGTTTCTTGCGTGATAGTGGTGAATGGGGAAAGAAAAATTACCTCTCTAACTGGTATTTAGAGGAGTGGAAAAATAATCAAAACCTCTGCCTTATAACCAAAGCTTTCTTGTTCCAGAACTCCACAGAACTTTGAAAATTTAAGTTCCATCTTCCCTACCAAGGGCACTCATAAACATCAGTGTCTAATTCCTGTTGTGACACTTTGTATCTAGGATACTTCCAGAGGGCCAGACGATGTGACTGACTTTCCAGAGAATCACATCTAAAATTAGATGTGATGCCCTACAGAGTCTGAAATTATTCTAAATGGCAGTGCTCAGGCAACCTGATCTTCTCCACTTTGTCTAATGAGTTTTCTTAACAGATTATTTTGAGACTTTGTCCGAGGTCTTGTTGAAAACCCAATTTAATGATATCACACAACATTAATTTTTCTGCTACTTTCTTGGTGTATAGAAATAATACAGACAAAACCTGGTAAAATTTTTCTTTTCTTCAAATGTTTTAGTGTTGGGAGGAGTTTTTTGTTTGATTAGGATTTTTTTGTTTGTTGTTGTAGGGGTTTTTTGGGGATTTTTTGTGGGGATTTTTGACATATTTGATCTTGAGGTTAAAGTATTCTGAACCATTAACAAAATCTGAAACGAATCAATTTTCTCTTGCATACTGGCTTGAAGAAAAGTCTGCAACTGAAAGTGCTCAAGAACTGCACTTGAATCTGGAGGTGAAATTCATTGCTCAAGCCCATCTTTGGTTTAGACTGTTTCTTCCTTTCTGTGAGAGAAAAACTCAGGGTGAAATACTAGTCATCTGGGATGCTGATTGCTTCAGGTATTCTGGTCCCTATGAATGTAATTTGTGGGAAAAAAGTTTCACAGACTTACCGTAAGGATGTCCTGACTTGGAAGCAGTGGGCAGAACTTCTTTTCAGAGTGTAAATATGAAAGAGAAAGGGAAGAATTTCTGCAAACAGAATTGAGACAATGAAACCATGAACGATAATCTGTCTGATCTTAAAAAGGGAAAAAAATGATGCCAGATAAACTTATTCATTCCTCTGCCTAGAACTACAAAACTAATGAACAAAGAGAATGGAATAAAGCTTTAATTTATGAAAATATTTTGCATAATATTTTTCTCAAAATCTTCCCTGAAAAGTCATTAAAGTTGGTTTGGATAGAGAAGCCCCTGCAGTTCCCTCCATAGTGTATTATTCTGCCACCAGGCAGAAGGATGGGACCTAAGATATGCAGGGGAATGGAAAGAAGTGCCTTTTGGGGTAGCAGGAGAATCCCCTGCTGGCCTCCTTCACCTTCCCAGGTGCCCTTACACAATTAGTATGAGGCTCTGGAACTTGACGTCGGGCAAATGTTGTCAATAAAAAAAAAAACTCAGTCATGTATCTGTAATCTTATACAATTCCTCATATATAATCCTTTCCTTAACTGTTTTACCTGCTCAGTCAAAGCTGCTTAAAACCAGTACTGCTGTGTGTCCAATAAAGTACTCTCTATGAAAAGATAAACACAAGTATGTATGCATGTATAAATACACATATAATTGGAAAACAAATATTCTGTTCCTGCCTTCTAGGCTTTGACCATCATGTACTGATATCTAAAATGAAAATTAGAATTTTTCTGTTCCACTTCTTGTTTTCATATACCAATAAATTTAGTTGCATACAAAAGTATACAGTTGACAACATGATAGTTTGCCATCAATAGCACTGAATCGTGATTTCACCTCCTTATGAGTGAAACTCAGCTAAGTTTATTTTTGTTTCCCCCTTCCAGACCTGAAAGATTTGTTATCAGAGAGGAAATTCTTTAATTAATCCATTCAAACACTTGAGGCAAAAATCTTAAACAAGTGAATATAAATATATTTTTGAGTTTTCTAAACTAACTAATTTAAAACTTCTAAAAAACTAATGTATTCACAGACAGAGAACAACTATAACATTTAGAGAAGACAAAAATAGTTTTCTTCTCTTTTTTATGTCCTAAAATTTATCTGATTATTCTAAACCCTCTGATGCTGATAATTCCTGGCCTTCAAAATTACAAGTTTCTCTCCTATGTTAATAAAAACAAACCAACAAACCATGCAGGCATGTGTAGCATTCACCATACCTACATCCTGTTATTTTGAGCCCAGTCAGCTGTGCTTATGCCTATAGACACTTTGAAATTGATGTGCCTTGTCTAGAATCTGGACTTCAAAGTGAAACTGGTGTCATAAAAAACCTCACTGCCTCAGATCAGGTAAAGTTTTAAACTCTGCTCTGAAAGGAAAAAAAAAAAAGCTTTATTTTTGAACTTACTTTCCTCTTTGAAGTCTGGCTTCAATCCAATTTTAAAGAATCTGTCAGCAAAGTCAGCAAGGTTTGTGCTGGATTCTTGATTTCTGCAGGTAGTCTGTCCTCAGCTGAGCCCATAGAGATTTACTTGGATGTGGCCCATAAACAGATGTGACCACTGCTATCCCTCCTCCTCAGGAGTAAACTCAGGGAGTCTGCTGCATAGGATGGGAGAAATAGGAAAGAGTAGGACTAAACCTGATAATTTTGTTGCAGAGACTTCTGGCATTCTTTTGGCCTCACTTCACTCTCCTTCATCCATATTAAAAGGCAGGAAAAAAAAAAAAAAAGAAGATATCTTTGAAACCTGAACAAGGGTCTTGTCTTCAAGATAGGTTTGTAACAAGCACTTCGTGCTAGTTCCTTGCTCTCTGCATTACCTCCCACTGCTGAGTGATTCCCAACTCCTGGAGCTCTAGTCTGAGCACATGAGAAAATTCACTGAAAGAGCTAAAGCCTGTGATGTGAGATTGCAAAGCTCTTACTCCTGCACCCACGAAAAAAATACTATGCTACAGGATAGCCGTACCAGAAATCTTTCAGATGATTTTGGTCACAAAAAGAAATCAAAATGAGTTTGTTTGTTTTTTTTTTTTCTGTTGTTAACATAGCAAGCTTGAAGCATAAGCTTTAAGAAATAGCAGAACCTTTTATTTTACACCGGCCTAGCTCCCATGCTCTGCACAGCTATTATTCCTCTTATGAACTGAAGTTTAACTGCCTTAGTTTTCAATTGTTTTTGGTGAACCAGACTTTCTTCATGGATTGCCTGTGACATGATGCTGCTTGAGGGAGATGGAAGGCTGCAACATGTGAGGGAGGGTGCAGCGCAACCAGGCCCACAGGACAATGGAAGCGTGATGGAGGGATTGGGCTCTCCTAGGGTATCAGATATGTCAACATTGAACTGAACAGTGTAGTAATTCAAAATGCTTTGGAGCTGGATGAAATCATAGATTACACCAATTTTTATAAGTCATTTTCCTGTTATACTTTTCTGAAGAAAAAGAAACTCATTTCAAAAGTTTCTAAGACAAGGCTTTTTTTCAGAAGCTCCTATTTCCATGAAATTTAAAAATAAAAAGAAGAAACAGCAGCATTAAGGAATAGGAATATTCAGATCTCTTTGATAACATTGAAAAGAAAAGTATTGAAGGGCTCCATGTAGTATCTTTAAAAAACCTCTAACTTAAACATATGTTTTCTGGTTTATCTATGTGATAGAGAGTTGACTTACCAGATAGAAGACCTTGTTGAAGTTATAAAGGTTGTAATATATGTCTATTATATTTGTTAAGGTATCGGGTTATAAGGTGTAATTAAAACATTGGAACTTTGGAATAAGGTTCAAGCGGAACATGGTTCCAATGCTCTTTGCTGTAGAGGTGATGGATTTTAATTTTTTAATGTTTACAATTCATGGCTAGATTAAGGGTAAATAGCATTAATCAAATAAAATTATAGGTCAGTAGCAAAAAAGCTGTCTGAAGCTCCTTGCAATTTTCAAGGAGCCCCAACAAAATTAAACACAGGTTTTTAATATTCTTTACCTTATAGTAGCTGAATATTCAGATAGACTGACATAAAAAAAAATATTATTTATGAGACAAGGAATTTTTAAAAAGATGACCAGTAATCAGAACTCATTAGTGCAAAGAGCCACAGATTTTTCCTGGTACCTAAGTAACCAATGAATACTCCTTTTTGTATGGACTTTTTTAGTATTATGAGGATAATCTTGGATAATCAATTTGGAGCAACAAGATGTGGCATCTCACTTAAAAGTTTGGAATTAGTACTTCTCATTTCTATGAAAAAGGATCCTTGTTTAATTGTTGCAGAACACAACATGTATAAATGTTGCTTTTGCTCCTTCTACTACAGGATCCACATATGTTTGTATTTTTTTAGAAAACTGAATTCTTACTTTAATTTAAAATATAGGGAAAATATATTATCCTCCAAAATTAAATTAGAGAAGATCTCACATAATTTGCTAATATTTTCTATAAATAAAAAAAATTAAATTGTTGGCTTTGAATATATCTATTTTTTCTTGGCTGGACATAAGTATTACATAAAAATCCAAAATATTTCTGGGTTTGCCCATAAGTTTTGTGGTTAAGAACTTTTCACAATTCTAATGCCCAAGCAGCAGTTGAATTCACTGGCTTTCAGAGAGTAAGTAATTTTAAGATTCCTTTGGGTTGTTCTGAGATTTCCCAACATGCGTAAATTGAAGTACATTCAGAATGCCTGTTCTGCCCTTACCTCCCACCTAAAGCCATCCTCAGCCCAGATCTGAGAACCTGCTTGCTCACATTCCATGAAAATGCCATTTAGACGAGTGACCAAGGAAAGCCTGAACCAGATAGAAAACCTGAGCCTCTATCCTCAGATGAATCTTGGAGGGCTGAGTCTGAAGTGTAAACTCCAAGATTTCTCTTCAGTTCCCTCTGGAATTAATGATAAGAAGAGTGCCCTTCTGGGCTGTGCTGGTGGTTTCTTAAATTTAATCCAAATACAGTGGGTACCAAAGTTGCAAGCACACACTTCCACCTTTCTAAGTTTGTGGGGTTTTTTTTTTTAATCCATCAGAATTTTTATGCAGAAATCAAAGGACATATAAATGTTGGCAAAGTTTCATAAACAGTGTAAAACTTATAATTATTCTTGCATCCCTTCAAGTGGTTATGGAGCTTAAACATTCAAGAAGGCTAAAAAGTAACATTGATAGTAACCTGTACAAACCTTGCAAAAAAAAACCCAAACAAAAAAAACCATGCTGTGTTTCATTCTATGTGTTGTCTATTACTTAATTTTTTACTACATACCTTAAAATGTGATAGATGCTTCCTACATATATAAAAAGATGAAAAATAGACTTTAGGATCTAAAATGTACAACATACACAGTACCAAAGGAGAAATCAGAAAAAAAAAAAAAATGTGTAGAAATCAACCTTCACCAGATATATATTTAGGGAAATGAAATACGTATAATCCTGCCTTAGGTTTATATTTTTTTTTCTGCAAATTGATTCACATGAAAGCACAGTTATGTCTCTGACCAAGTCTGGTTCCCCCAATAAGGTAATGGTACAGTAATTTCTGCCACAGTGCCCCTCCTTCCTGCTCATACACAGCGTACCTTTCTGAAGGCTGTTGGTTCAGTCTGTACTGGGCTCCTGACTTAGCTGAGGATGCATCTACAGTTCAAGTGTACAGTGCTGGGAGGCAAACCAGCTATCCTAAAGTGCTGCTTACTCATCTAATTCTCTTACACTCTTCCTCCTCAGCTCTCTCAAAGAGCAATGCTTCTGAACTCTCCCAGAGGGTGAGTCAGTCTGTCTTAATTAGGTTCCTACATTCGTCGTGGTGGTTATGAACTGAAGCCTTCATCTATATCATGTAGAAGAGAGAATATGACATACAGCTAAATGAGATTTTAGGGTTTTTTAGGGGAATGAACTACAGTTACATTATACAGTAACCTGAAGTTTAAACAGTACATTTCAGTGTTACAACTCCTACAGTTTCTTCTGATTTGTTGTTTTCCGTGATCCCCAAAGTGTTAATTCAACAAAGTGCTTTTCGTATGCAATTGTGTAACATAACTGTGCTCAGAGTACAAAATGGTTATGTGGCTATAACTGAGCCCAGTGCCTGCCAAAAAAGTAAAAATGGAGGATGCAATTTTTGAATTCTCTATTCAACATAAAATGCAGCAGTTTCCATCTCACAATGGTCCATAAAGGTAATGATAGCACAGGTTAGATTTTTAAAAACTATTAATCAGTTCCCACTTATTTCAGTGGAAGTTGGATACGTAAATACCTCTAAAACTTTTGTCTGTTATAGTTGTTCATCTTTTACTTACAAGATAGGTTGCATAAGTAGATACAAAAGACAAAAACAAAAACAAAAACAAAAGCAAAAACAGAAACAAAAACAAAAACAAAAACAAAAGCAGAAACAGAAACAAAAAACAAAAACAAAAACAAAAACAAAAACAAAAACAAAAACAAAAACAAAAACAAAAACAAAAACAAAAACAAAAACAAAAACAAAAACAAAAACAAAAACAAAAACAAAAACAAAAACAAAAACAAAAACAAAAACAAAAACAAAAACAAAAACAAAAACAAAAACAAAAACAAAAACAAAAACAAAAACAAAAACAAAAACAAAAACAAAAACAAAAACAAAAACAAAAACAAAAACAAAAACAAAAACAAAAACAAAAACAAAAACAAAAACAAAAACAAAAACAAAAACAAAAACAAAAACAAAAACAAAAACAAAAACAAAAACAAAAACAAAAACAAAAACAAAAACAAAAACAAAAACAAAAACAAAAACAAAAACAAAAACAAAAACAAAAACAAAAACAAAAACAAAAACAAAAACAAAAACAAAAACAAAAACAAAAACAAAAACAAAAACAAAAACAAAAACAAAAACAAAAACAAAAACAAAAACAAAAACAAAAACAAAAACAAAAACAAAAACAAAAACAAAAACAAAAACAAAAACAAAAACAAAAACAAAAACAAAAACAAAAACAAAAACAAAAACAAGAAAGAGTAACAAACAAGAGGATTGAAGTTTTGACTTCAGTGAGTTTCTAAATATTTGCTTGTCTCTAAACTTGTGAGAAGTTGCATGCTATTCTTAGGACTCTGGGTGAAGCATAAAATAACATTTATTTAACACCTTACTATATGAGAATTTCTTTGCTACTACATATACAAATAGTTTAGTTCTGAATATATTTGCTTATGCTATGGTTTATCACTGTAATAGTGTTTTCATAAGTATATATTCTTAGTATATTATCAGAACATTTATCCTTTTGCATTAATGAAAATCAGTGACTGATGGCTTCAGTGATAAATGTGAGATGGTTTTTTTTTGTGCAAAAAGAGATTTTTTTAAGGATTAAGGTTTTGTGATAACTTATAAGTTTACATAATTTAAAGATATTTTCTTTTCCATGTTAGAATTTAAAATCCAAGACAATGAAAGGAAAATGGCAAGAAATAGTTCTTAAGCCTGTCATGTCCCAGTGGATTTGAATTTTTAATGTCTCTGTTCTCAGTGCCTTACCTCAGGAGGAGGAGAATGGAATAGCCAGAAAATCAGAGTAATAATGCATAAATTTTATGTATGGCACTACAGTAAGAATAAATGCACTTTAATAATGTCTGTACTTCTACCTTCACACATTTTTTGCCATCCTTGGTGGAAGCTTTCATCTTATTCTGAACTGACAACACTATCATTTCAGCTCTCGGCAAAAAAGCAAAGCCAAAGAGGGATGATACAGCTGAAGAAAATGATCATTAACATCCACATGATTCCATCTTCTCTTCTTTTTACTTAAGTTAACAGTGAGGTTCTTAGTATATCACTAAACTACTGATATATGAGAATTTGCCAGAAAACGCCACAAAAAAAGGCATCTCTAATAATTTTTATAACTAACAGTAAAGGGTACCTCAATGTCTATTTCAAAGCTGATTTGATGAATACAGAAAAGGTCAAACTAAAAATAACTAGACTGAATCAGTTATAAGTGTAGTAACATATGCCTCATTTAATAATGAACTCTAAATTTGCTCTGCAGTTTAAGTAGTATCATGAATGCTAATTCTGACAGTAAAGGGTTATGAACTACCTGTCTGCTCAAGTCTGGCACAAGGTCAGGCAGTTATAGAACTAATGAAAACCCTGATGTACCAAAAGGTGGATGATTGACACGAGTGTGCTAGCTGAAGAAAGTGCTGAGGAACTCTGCTGCATCCAAAATGACAGTGTCCTGAAACACAATTTACAGCACTCCATTTGTTCAGCCCAAGTGTAGCAGTAAGCCCAGGTGCTTACTGCCTACATAACAGTGGCAGAATTCAGAGTATATTATATTAAACTTTTACATGCCAATCACCAGAGGAATTTTTCTGGTATGGTTTGTGATGATCAACCTAAGGCTGTTATTCTCTGAATATGTGATTACGCTTAGACAGACTTTTCCATATATAATTCAGAACAACCTGAAAGGTTGAAAAGGAATTATTGTTAAATCTTTGTAAGTGAAAGAAAGCATAAAGCTGTAAAACAGTCAGCTGATAATTTTAAAATTGATTAAATTGTTTGAAAAGCCTGGATTCTCCTATATGCTAGGAAAACCTTTGTTCCTTTTACCTTCTGTCTGTGCACTTCTCTTCCAGATCTTTGCATACCTTAAGATTAATTTTCATCCATTTATTTCCTTTTTAGCCAAATCTACAATGCTATGATTTTTTTTAGTTAATTCCTTAGATATCTGTAAGTAATGAGCTGTTTTTAGGGCATGGAAATACCGGACAACAAAGCATGTTCACCTAGTCACATATAATGGGTATCAGGATGGAAAGTGTCAGAAAATAATTAAACAGCAAAAGATTATTCAGAAATCTGGAGAATATCTAATGGGTAAAACAAACACCTTTTTTCCCTGAAGTGTTTTTCTGTGACAATTCATTCAGCCATGTAGGAATTCAGCCACACAGAAAATTATTAAAGGATGAATCTGAGCTACAAAATTGAGATGATAAACTGGAATATAAAGATTTCCCTATGTAGAGCTATTCTGAACTGACTAACTTTCAGATGTGCAGCAGCTCAGAAAAAAATTGATTCAGTTCACTTAGGATTCTGATTTTAAGAGATGTTAACAGCTATAGTAGATAGTTGGAAAGAATTTTTTCCTCTATTTTCATGTATTGTCTCCATATTTTGTCTCTTATCCCTCCTTACATCATCTTTCTTCCAGGTATCTCAACATAAAGAATTTCTACAAAACTTACTCTAACTAAACACATACTTTCTTCAAAGCTGTAAAGTTAATGTTGGACAAAGCAGACCTTTTTGGAGTCCTCCTCAAATCATCTTCAGTTGCGACATATAGAATAATGTGTCCAGTTTTGAATCTCCCAGTTCATCAAGTGATCAACATCAAAAAGGGGTTACTCACCAAATAGGTGGCTAGAGCATAGGATGCACATGGAGGGACTGAGGGAATCGAGTTTGCCTAGACTCAAAACGAAAGGCTGTGGAGGGATGGGATGGCAGTCCTTCCTCCTCTGCCTAATGGGGGTTAAAAAGAAGATGGAGGCAGGTTCTTCTCAGAGGGTCACAGAGAAATGACAGAAGGCAATGGCCACCATTTACAGCAATGGAAATTCTAGATACAGGCATTATCATTGCACAGAGAACCATTAAATCAGTAACAAGTAGCTTGGCCAAAGGCTGGACAAAAGCTGGAGTAACCTGATATCATTTCACAGCTGAAACTTGAGCAGGAGGTCAGACTAAATAAACTCCAGAGGTCCCTGGTAGCCCAATTAATTCTAGGAAGCTTAATGCTAATGTGATGGACTTATTGGTCTATAATGCTGGATAAACCATCTGTGTGACCTTTTTAATGGGCTAAAGATATGACTGAAGTTTAAGAAATAAAAACAAAAGAAGTGATAAAAAAGATGAAGAAAGCAAGTGAAGCATTCTTTGTATTTGTATGTTGCCTCTCTGAGGACTGTGAGCTACAATATAATGCATACATTCTCCTGTGGTTTTCAAACATGAGTCTGTGGCTGCTTTACATCACCATAGTAAATCTGTAATATCAACAGGTTATGACCATTAAATAGAAAAATAAAAGTGGATTTTCACATGAAGATGAGACAACAGGTTCATGGTGGCCATATGAAGTCACAAGAACTGAAACAGAAAAACGGCATTCATTACGGTTTCAGCACGTGCAAGAATGAGATTTGCACAAAGCTGCTGAATAGAGCAATTTTCACAGTGATTCAAGGCAAAGTCATTCAGCACAGATGTTTCTGTAATTGTGATAGTCTCAGAAAATTCAGTGTTCAGTGGTCCTTGAACACACATTTCCCAGCTATACGGTGTATCTTGAGTAATTAATATAATAAAATTGAAGGAGCCTAGTCTGGGTAAAGTATATCTCCCTGAAAGTTATGGGTAGCAGGGAAGAGGATGACAAAGTTTTACCTGGTGTATTTTTACTCTTACATGATTGGCTCTCTACTAGCTTTGTTCTATGGTTTGGGATTTTGGGGTTTTTTTGTTTGCTTGACTGACTTTTAGTGCAGGAGTTATTTAGCACATGGTGTTTCATTCTAAGGTAGGTGAATCATTCTAGGCTAAGTGAATCAAAAGAGCTGTGATCAGCCATGTTGGTGCTCTGTTTCATTCCATCGTTCAGCAACAGAAGAACACTTCAGATCTCCTCCAAAAAGTAGGCATTGCTTACCAGTCATGTAGATATTTGCAGCAACCTGAATGGCAGAGCTCGCTTTCCATTAAAGTCTGAGAGCTTGTCTAATTTTCCTTTGAAATCACAAACACTGGATTATGAGAGAATGAAGAATACATGGAATATTCTCTGAAGGAGAGGAGGAAGAGAAGAGAGGCTGTGGGAGATCACATAAAACCTGCAATCCAGAGAAATAATACAGGGGAACCCTGGTCTGGCAGGGGAGGATGGAGGTATGTGATTTTTAAAGTCCCTTCCAACCAAAACCATTCTATGATTCTATGATCCAGTCTACGGGGATGAATTATATCAAGTAGCAACATATGACGTAGAGAAAAGACAATATGAGGTAAACCTGGATATCAAATGGGATTATGAGAGTAAGCATTCAATTTAGAACAAATAGACTAAAACAGAAGCCAGTGGACTATTCTATTAACTGCAACCATGTGAAACAAAAAAATACAAAGCATTGTATGACCAAGTACTAGAAGAAGAAAAATTATGCACAGAATCCCTATATTAATTCAATCCATGATCACATCTCACCATTATGTACTGGCATTCTTGTTCTGTCTGTGCCTCCAGGTACAGTAGCAAGATCCCATATCAGAAGTAGCACTGGTCTCACTCTCGGCAGACCTAGGAATTGCAATGTGCCATCATATTCAGCTTCTTGTCTTAAAAAATCAAATTGTCTTATTTTTTCCATTTCCTTAGCTGCCAAACAGTATTTTCCTGAGGATGTGTCACAGTCTTCAGTCATATACATAGCTGATACTAAAAAGTACTACACAAAAGAGAGCTCCTAAAGCTTCCTATTCTTTTCCTTTTTAGCTGTTAACAATAAAACTGAGAACAGTGATGCTGGAAGTGGAAAATCACAGATCATTTATCTTTTGCCTTTCACAATCTGAACTTTCCATGGGACTAAGAAGAGCAGAATCCTCATTCATGATCCAGAAAAAGCTTTCCCTAAATATATCTATTGATAAAGGTATATGAAAGGAGGCTGTTCCTTCTTCATCACATACACTGAGTCTTGTCATGAGGTCAGAGTGACACAGACTCTTGTGCTATCTCAGGGACCATTTACTCCGTAATCACTCACATGAAGTGGAACTACCCCAGCAACAGAAATTGCGACTGACCTACTGCAGACGTCCCAGAGAGTGATCTTCAAATCTCTGCTGCGGGATGTAGAGATGTTACACATGAAGATGCTCTAGCCCCCTACTACTTGATAAAAGGTACAGACCTCTCTCTTCCGCAGCCTGTCTATTGTGAGATGAGGCATATGTAAGTATCATAATCTAAAACAGGGTTCAAAGTTCTGAACCCTGCTCAGGTACTCCCAGTAGTGCAGACTGTTCCTGTGTATCTAATTAATCTTTAAACATATATGTGGCCCAGGGAAAAGGCTTTTAGGGTATCAGTGAAGAGTTTCCCCTCATTCTTACTCATGTTGCTCCGAAGTAGTACTGTAAGGTTTTTCTGCAAGATAGAGGCTTTGTGGTGTTTGATTCCCCTGAGCCAAAAACAAAATTCAGGGCAACAGTGGCTCATATTCTGTGTGAATGTTCACATTCAGCTATAAAGTAGCCAGAAACTACTGGATAAAGAAAAGTAACTTTTAAAAGTTACTTTAAAAGTAGTGACCACTATCCTTTCTTGAAAGAGAAAGCTGGATCAGTTCCTTTGCAAAAAGTTCATGGTTGAAAACTTATTCAGAGGTAAAACGTATCAACTTCTCCAGTACTACCATCAGCCACTGCAGCAAGTAGAATAGCCATTGAGTAGTCTTTTCTGCAGCACTTGGCCTTCCTGATGTGTAAGGGATTTTTGCACAGAAATCTCTGTTGAGAGACCCTACTTGTCATACTCAGGGCGCTTTCAGGACTAGACACTCAGTGTGTCAGATGTTTTGCTCTGCATAACAGAGCATCTGCTGTTACCCTAAAGTCCTTCCAAATGCTAACTTTGATGGTTTGCAGGGTAAAATAGTGTGAGATAAAGGACCTGTTTTACAATCCACAGTAATTTCACAGCAGAATAATCCCACTGATTTTGATGGTGTTACACAAGTACATGGCTGTTGCAGCTGAAAGGATAGTCAGACCAGTAATATCAGGGGTTGAATGGTGGAGCTGAGCTCAGTTTGAGCTACCAGATGGGTGGAGTGACCTGATTACCTGCATATAATAGCAAGAGAGGTTGGAGAGGTCAATCTCACTTTCAGCATGATACGTGTTATGTCAAAATGGTTTGTGACAGCTCCCACTGGCTCAAGAATGACTCCTGCTGACTGAGAAATACTTATGACAGCTCCTACTGACCCAGCCAGTGGGAAACACCTCTTTAACTCAACTGGGATAGATGGTACTGACAAAATACAAGAGGTCCAGGTCAGATCTCAAATCTTTGTCGGCACATTGCAGTCAGAAAATGAAGTCGCATAGTCTGGTCCTCTTCCAAGTAGTAAATCCAAACTGGAGTATCATAGCTTGCCTAATATGCTTAATAATGCATTGGATAAAGATCATAAGTGATTAATCTTCTTTCTGCTTTCTCTCTTGCTCAGCTTTTATTGATTATAATTCTCATTATTCATCATATTTATATATTTATATATTAATGTATCTTTTATATTTTACATAGTTATTTCTATAAATACATACAACTACACACATTTTTATAGATGTATATAATTATAAGTCCAGAAAAAATATTGGTATAGGAAAATAACCATGAGTATTAAAATAAATCTGCGTATAACCAAATTAACTTATTTAATCAAGATGCTACATGAATGTATTTTAAAAGAATGATGTGGTTCTATTCTGCCTTAAAGGATGTTCAGTCTCTACTCCATCATTCTTTGCAAAAACTCTGTACACAGAGTAGTAGCTGTAACATGGAGAAAAAAGTTCAAGCTGTTCAAGCTGGTTGCCACTGAGACAGAGGACTGAAAGTGAATGATGTGCTGAAACACAAAGCTGCAGGATGAGATCAATATTTCTGCCTTTTAATCTTGCCTCCTCACCTTCTCTGCTTTCAAGCTTTAAAAATTTGCTGCTCACAATGCTGACCAGTAATAATCACCATATTTATAATGGAATTCATCTCCTTTACATCTGTTGGCATATGGCTTTCAAGATGTTCCATCCTTTTTTGTCAAGAATGTATAACTTCAGGGTCAATCAAGTGCAATCATTTGTGTTTTACATCAGCAGAGTTCATTTATATATGGAAACAATACCTAATGAGTTACAGTGAATCATATAATAGGTATCTCTCCTGACTTATGCAAATTTCTCACATAAATTTGATCCAAATAAGACACAAAAAAGGCTTAAACTATAAAGTGAAGTCTTCTCTTGGTGACATGTACTTGATCTTTGTGTGTCTGTATCAGTAATTTCTTATATAGTCTGTGTTAATAATTCACATTTATCCCTTAAAGTTTTCTCTTTGAAAAGCTTATAGTTGAACAGACATTAGTATTGAAAAATTTAAATCACTTTTCTGATAGAATGCCTTGCAAGAATGACTTATTGAAGTAAAATATTATCTATTTGCTCGGCCCTAGTTGTTATATATAATTGATTATACAAATACAAATTCATCCTTCTGGGATTGCTGGACCATAAAAGAGCCAACACAGACACCTGCCTACAGCAAGAACGGAACAAACTTTTTAAAGCCAAAAATATTTTTAACATCCTTGTATTTCTGCTTTATCTTGTGTGCATAACTATCTGAGCAGTAAACTGGCTGGTCTCATATTTTCACCCAAATCAGGACCTGGAATCAAAACAAATCTATGAAAAAGATACCAGCTGGATCAGTCTTACCTGCATTGATCTTCTGAATCATATGAAATGTCCTACCAGTCTCTGCTTCTTTCCATTCGGTGAAAATGAAGCACAAAGCATCTAGTGCAGAGAGAGCCCTCTCCAATATCAGTTTTTTGCCTCCACAAAGACCTGACCAATTTTCTGCTTCTGGGCTGAACCTGTCTGGCAGCTGAGCCCCAACTCAGTCAATGACTCCCCCCACCAGGAAGCAGGGGAGGACTGGAAGGGAAAATGTGAGACAAAACCAAACCAAACCAAACCAAACCAAACCAAACCAAACCAAACCACTTGTTTGTTGAGAAAATGACACTTCTATAAGTAAAGAAAAAAATAAAAAGAAGTAGCTGGCTCAAAGGCAGTCACTCACTACCACCTACCAACAGAACAACGAGCAACAATTACCTTGGAAAAAATCTCCATCAGTTTTATTGGAGGCCAGTGTTTCACGGCATGGGATATCCCTTGGGTCAGTTGTCATTGGCTGTCCTGGCTGTGCTGTATCTCCTCCAAAGCTCTTGCTAAGCACAAGGCTACTCTTTGGGGCAGCAGAGTAAGAAACAGAGAACAACTTAAAGCTGTAGAGATAAAATACTGGTGAGTTTCAACACTGTTCTGGTCACAAATCCAAACCACAGCACTATAAAATCTACTAATTAGTAAATCAATTTACTAATTAGTAAATCAACATATAAATATACGTTTATATGTATAAATTTTGTACATATCAGTACAAAAATTATATCCACATCATCATTCCTCAAATGTCATTTGGTCCTAGGTTTCATATATCATGTCTATATAAAAGAGTAAAAATAGAGTTCCAGAGTATTTTAGCTGAAGCAGTACAGAAGCTGATAAAATTGGCATGTTTTATTTGCCAGTGGCACATGTGACACCATAAAACTATCAGGTGAAGGTGTGCAGGTGCTCAGGCAACAGCATGCAAGGGCTGCAGAGGTGGTATCTCTAAGGAGAGACTTGGGCTGGTATCCCATCTCCCCAGCTAGTTCCAGCCATCTCCAGCAGACCCACCACAGGACACTGCAGAGCCCCTCAGCAGTGATGGTGGCACCTCCAGGAAAGCACTTCTAAGAAAGGGCAAAACACTGCATGAGAGTGAGGAGTGAGGGGAAAAGGGTGAGAGAGAGTCCTGTGGACACCAAGCTGAGAGAAGAAAGAGGGGTAGGACCTGGTCCAGCAGCCAGAGCAGAGATTCCCCTCAGAGATTCCCCTCAGCCTATGAAGAGGACTAAGGTGAAGGACATATTTCCATGCAGCCCATGGAGGACCCTGTGCTGAAGCAGGTAAACATGCTTTGAAAGAAGCTGAAGCCCATGCAGAAGAACACACTGGAACAGGGGAAAAGTGTGAGGAGAAAGAAATGGCAGCAAAGAGCTGTTACGAGTTGACCCCCAACCCCACATTCCTCATCCCTCTGTGCCACCTGAGAAGCAGGATTATGTGAGAGGAGCAAAGTTGAGCCTTTGAGAAAGTGAAGAGGGGGTGGTGGTTTAGTTTTTGTTTTTCACCTAGATCTATTTTAATTTTCGTTAAATTCCTTTTCCTCTTGTTGAGTCTGTTTTGCCTGTGATCATAACTGGTGAATGATCTCCCCATCCTTAATCCATGAAATTTTTCATTGCATTTTCTCCCCCTATCTTGTGGGAGAAGGAGAGTGAGAGAGCTGCTGGGTGATGCAAGTCAAACATTCATATCCATACTCTTTATTCAAACTTTAATTCATATCCCACAGGAAGGCCCTTGTGCTAGGCATAAATCTATTTCCTTTTTGAAATTTCAGAATGACTCAGGACCACAGTATTCCACATCTCAGGTGAGTTTATCTGTGCCACATATGGAATGAAAAATGTATGTTATCACTGAGATGCTTTTTGCCCAATGAAAGTAGAAATTGTGGTTATGCAGTATGGCTGCACCAGCAGCAGCCCTACATTTCAACACATCAGAACGTAGGAAGAAAAACAACATTGCAAGCTTTTAAGCAAGCTTCTTTCTGGCCAAATAAATACTAAAAAATAGGCTGGATCACAAGGGATGCCCAACCCAGTAAAGTCTAATATTTGGAAAACAAACCTAAAAGATGCTATGTTTGTGTTTGAGATCTCGCTTCATGTAAGAAAGTGAACACGTCTTTATAGCAATATGTCCAAAATCCTATCTTATGGGTTATCCTTTTGGCTCAGCCTGAAGCACATAAGCCTACTCTCATATTCAGGCTTCAACACAGAAAATGTGGACAAAAGATAAGCTTAGACTCAACTGAAGGTTAGGGCCAGTACTTATAATACAGGGTAGAAATTGCTATTGATTTTCCTTTTGCCATTTAATCAAAATCCTCTCAAATTTGGTTAGGTCACATATTTTTGAAAAATAAAATGGAGCCCACTCATATGATCAGAATATGCCTTTTCAGACTTTAACTAGATACACTGTAGAATACCTTGTGCAAACATATTTTTGTTCCTTGTGTCAACACTGCCTGGTATTACTTCGTGATTACACTTCCAAGACACAGAGGCAATTATAAGACTTTCTCTGAAGATTTTAATCTGTTAAAAGAATATAAAAAGATAAAAATGTCTCTAATGTTTAAGACCAAAGTCTATCTAACCCAGCATCCTGTCTCTGAAGTAGTCAGTAAGGGACATTAAAGAAATGAATTTAAACACAAGCAAATAAAACAAAGTAAGACAAAACAGAAATCCACAGTGCTAAAGTGGAATAAACCCTCTCTTTGTTATGTCCTTTCAGCTTCTGGCAATATATCCTTTAAGGATTTCCTGAGCTGGAGAATCACTTCATCATGTTTAATAGCTCTTGACGCTTTTCTTTCATTAATTTGTATAATCACTTTTTTAAACCCATTTATGCATGTGGCCTCCACAATATTCTGTGGCAATCAGTTCCACAATGAAATGATGTGACCTGTGAAAAAATGTTTTTTTCTCTCACTTGTAGACTTGTCACCTAATAATCATCTGCGTGTAATCTGATTGCTGTCATGGGGTATATTCCCCATTTCCTTGACGCTCTTGACTTTATATTTTTTTATTGCAGTCCTTTATTTTATTTTGCTTCCTTCTTTTTTTTCTTTTATTCTCCCTCCTAAGACTCTGAGTGCATTTAAGTTGTCCTTGGACATAAGCTATTCTCTACCTCTGATCATTGTTGTCAGCCTTCTCTGTACCTTTCTTAGTTCCCATATATCCTCTTGAAATGAGGGATTAGAAGTGTATATTGTATTCTAGATGCAAGTACCATCATAAAGTGAATTTCTATGGATTTCTATGGTTATACAGTATTTCATATTTTCTTCTAAAATCTCTCCTTAATAATTGCTAATGCTTGCCTTTGCAACCAAAGCAGGGTATTGATCTGATGTTTTGTGAGAAATATCCAATGACTACAAAATCCTTTTCTTGGACTGAAGTAATGAATTTAGAGTCCATCGCAGTGTTTGAGCATTTACTGCTGTTTTAACCATGCTGTTTGCTTTATACTTGTTGACATGAAATTCCATACTACATTATATCAGGCAGTCAGTGAGTCTCATAAGTCTTTTCTGAAGCTCTTTGCAGTCAGCTTTAGTTTAGTGTCTCCTGAATAATTAAACAAGTAATTAATAACTGTAGCAAAACATATACACAAGAGGACTGAACAAAGATAGGACAGGCATTTCTCAACATTTCACTGCTCAACTTTGCAGGTTTAATGTTCTTTTAGTATTTTAAAGATATGGTTCAAAATTTTAGTTATATTGTCTAAAGTGGAGGTCAGTAAATAATTATGTGTACACACACATGAACGCATGGTGACAAGTATAATCACTAAATTAAAAAAGACTAATGTCTACCAGGGTATTCAAAATACTAATTAGACATATAGAAATACCTTAAAGAAGAAGAAAAGAGCACAACTTATCCATAAAAATGCAAATAAGGACACAAACACCCACTCAGTTTAAAAAGGTCTTGTACTGCAATTTCTCCTAGACATTTTAGCACACAGGAAAGTGTCTGAGTAGCAGTGAGTATTCTTCCATTAAACACGAGTAACTGTTGTATTGTAGTCAACACATCTTCATTTCAAGGTACATATTCAAAACCCCTGACCTTTACTGTAAAAAAAAAAAAAAAATCAAAGAAAGGAAAAGTAAGTTCTTTTATTCAGGCTTGGAGATTTGCAGTGTTGTAGGATTGACACAGAAAAAATATTATGTTGTACAATTCTATGGCCGACAGGCCCAGGGCTATTCAGATGAGAGAACTAATAACCATGCTGGCAAAAGAAATTTCTTATTAAAACCTTGTTAAGGAACTACAATAATTCATTAAGGGTTATATCATTATAAAAATCCATCATTGTTATAGACTGTTTCCTGGGGCTTCAGTTTAGTAAAGTTTGACATGCCCTTTATGCTCCAAAATTAGGTAAAGCTAAAAATGATTTATGCACTGAAAATGTTAAAGATTTTATAAAGCACGAAAATAACTACGCACAGCTTCCTAACCTTGGCATGGTACCTCAGGGGTTCATAGAATAAGAAAAAAAATGTCTTTTAAAATGGGCTGTTTAAAGCCTTGTGTATTCAATGGGTCAAAACCTGCTTACATTAAAAACAGTGGGACTACAAATGTCTTCAGTGGGAATAAGCTTTTGCACATGGAAAATAATAATTTGAGAATAACTAAAGGTAACATCAAACTGGTCTAATGAGATGAAACAAAATTAATAAAAAAATGAAGAAAAGAATAAAAAAAAAAGAAGAAAGATACCCCATCAAATATGAGCAACTGTGATTTAAAATTATCATGGGCTAAGGCTCAATAGGTATTTTTCAGGATTAGCTTCTGTCCTCGTTCCATGCATATTTTCACTTCTAGCTAAAATTATGGAAATCATCTCCTGCATGCAAAAAAACTGTTATGTTATTTAAAATGAAATGAGGAAAACTGCATCAAATGAAAAGACTATGTAAGGTTCCCTCAGAGAAGTAATGGGTAAACAATGTGTAAATCTTTGCCTGAATAACACTTTGTGGATAACACCACATTACCCATTGAGGTCACCAGCAGCACCATAGTGACGCTGGCTGCAGAAATCAAATTCCATCCAGAAGGACAGCTCTGAACAGAGCTGCGGAAGAATGTCTGTCAGTGACATTGGTTCATGATGAAATGGGTTGTTTGGACCTCATCTGATGGTGAGCAGTGTTACAAATGGACACTGGCCAGTCCCTCACTGGTCATCAGCCAGATGTTTATATCCAAAGTTATGCACTTTTTCATATGCATCATTAAGATCCATTTGTTTAATTCAATGCTCAGTTTTATTATATGCTCAAGTCACAGTACTTTCAGAATATCCAGACTAGTAATTTTTGCAGTTAATGCTGAAATTAATAGAAATATATCACACTAATTGACATGCTACTTGGCTGTGATGCTGGCAGGTCGAATGATAAATGGGTTGTGGAAACTGAAATAACCTCTCACTTTTGAGATGGTCCTTGTCAACCGGAATTGAATCACACGGGAAAGAGAGCGCCGTTGTTGCTTTAGCTGCTCGGTCTTTTTGGAAGATGGTTGATTTTTCTCTCCACAGTAAGGACACTAGCAGACAATCTTTGTAAATACTAGATTTACACATGGCCACTTGTGCATGCTCTTGGTGAAAATGCAAAAGTGATGCCATGCATCTACATTATAATGCTCAAAATCTTACTTTGAGCAAACAAGCACACACATAAAGACAATAATTTCTTGTTCAAATAACTGAAGTCATAACCATGGAATCATTATTAATCAGGGTCTAATTTTTATGGGAAAGGAAATAATAGAAATACAGTTGAAATTTCTATATGTGCACTTTGTATTTTCTAGCCCTTTTCCTGGTGGTGTTGTCGCTTCTCTCCTGCTCTTGGAAATCCTAAAGCTGGTGGTTTCCTTCTGGTGTGTGTGTGGGGGGGAGGGTTATAACATGGAGTCATCAGCAGCTGGACTCCTTTTCCAGAAGGAACGTTGATTGTGTCTTTCTTCTCATTCTAGGGTCCACTTTTTTGTGTTTGTGAATACGGTACAACACATTTCATCTTCCTTCATTGCTCCACAGTTGGATTTACTATCTTTGTTATCCCTAAACCCAGTTTTACATGGCTCCAGGTCTGCCTTTCTGTAACTGACTGAGCGAATTGTTTATTCCTGTGGAATCTCTAGTACCAGCCTGTACTCAATGCCTTATCATCCCGCTTCTGTGGTCCTCTATGCTACATTCTGGATTCCCACTTTTCAGGGACTCTGCTGTAGTACCAGGCCCAGATTTTTCTACATTACAGCATTACAGTATGTTACAGCTAAACTGAGTGAACAAATGTTGCATGTGGATCAAGACCAGTTCACACAAAGCAGGCCTGACGAGCATCAGTCCTGAGGTTTTTGCAAACTCACTGCAAAGCTTATGGTCTATTTCTCACAGAGGTAGTGCTCTGTTACGGGGCTACAGGGTAACAGCACATCCTGTCTATACTCCATGTAAGGAGCTTTTAAATATAAAAACAATTCCCAGAGGTTAGTGTGCTTCCTCTGTGAGGGCGAAATACATCTATGAAGGTTCCCATAAACACAGAGATCCCAACCCTTCATGGCATAATTTCAACCCCATGATATGTGTTTAATTGGTACATGGAAAATAGTGGATTTTTTCATTTTTAACCAGAAAGAAAAACAGCTGACATTTCAGATTTAGGGAGAAGTAGGAAATGAACTCTCCATGTAAGAAAGATCTCCCTTCTTCCTCTGATATTTATCCTAGAAAAGATATTTGACATCAGGGGCAGGATGTATGGAAGGATGACACAGGGAACAAAAGGGAGTAGGTTACCAGTCAGCTCTGAATGTAAATGAAATGTAGATACTGGGGTCTTTCTGGTTTCTTTGAAGGTCCAAAGTTGATACCAGATGTAATATTCCTAATAACCCCTTCCTGACACCAGATAGCTATTAGATTCTTCTTTTCCCTGGCAATATTTTTAAATGAAATAGGTAGTGCCACCTGCTGTGAAAGTTTAAGCCTTTCTCTCTCAAAGCTCTCTGAAAATGAATAGGCTCATTTATTTTAATGTGACTCCTTTTAGTATGCACTTCAGGTGTGTAATCTAAGCTACCGAACTCATCAGTAGAATGGTAGATAAAACAATGTGTAGAATTATCACACACAGGGAATACAGGAAAATTTGTCAGTCCAATTCAAAAAATACAGACTCCCTGTTTTTTCACAATTATATGGGAATAATTCTGATTTCTGCTTAACTGCTGTTTTGCTCTCTTTGCTGTTTGCCAGCTGGTGTGGTCTCGGTTCAATGTATTCAGTGTTAAACGTTAAGGCCCTATGTGGTTGCATCCTAGTTATTTAGTTCAGTTACATTTCCAGATGAATAAATGCGATAAGAAGGTTGTGGCACTTCAACCTCCACAGCATGTTTTGTCTCACCTGTGCAAAATGAAGAAAGAGTTAGGACATGCTGCAGTCTCTGAATTGCACTGGCTCCATGCAGTGGTGTGTAAACCTGAGCAAATGCACTTTTTATACATTTTTACACCCAAAAGACAGCAATAAGAAGAAAAGCTAACTATGTTTATGACTTCTTCCACTATTATTCCAAAAAAAGTCCAAGCCCTAATTCTGAGCAATGGATGAACTGACACAGGATATTTTTCAAAGAACTTAGATATGGCAGGAATGGAAAAGAGATGTTTATGGTACTCTGCTATGTCTGAACTGAATATTATATTGATATAATGCAGATATGGCAGATATGGTAACCTCTCAAATAGTGCTATCTCATATCAATGTCTTCCTTAAAAGAGATGATTTTCTATTCTGTTGTAGGTATTTCACTGTAAATAAGGTACACTATAATGCAGGTTACTCAGCATAATCTGTATAGGATTATGTCTTTCTCTAACTGACCCTTGTGTTACACATCCTCCAAATAGGCTTGATGCTGCTCCCCTAAACTGTGTTATACTGCAAGAATATCTAGGTCAATACTTATTTTAAATAGATTGACCATGCTGGTTTTTGTTTTACATATTACTGTCTCAGCCAAATACTTCTAGAGCCTGAACTAGACTAGCTGCTCAGGCATATGTCTGTCACCATTTCATGTAGTCTGCATCACACGTATGCCATGATTCAGAGCTAAAAGGCCACAGGGCAGCAAATCTCAGATGCATTAGCCATCCTAGTAAATCTGTGACTCACTAAGTTGGTTCACCTTCCTGTGGTATTGCTGGCATCTTGAGCTCAGACTAAGTGATTTGTTGTTGTTCATGACAGAAAACTGACAAAATGAATATACAGTTAACCACCAAACTCTAACTGACCTGACTGACTCTTTGTCCTTATTAGCACCTCTTCCTTCCATCAATGGCTAAGTCTCTGCTTTCGCTAGAGCCTAAGGAGCTCTCTTCCTTAAAGACCAAATTGTTTCTACAAACCATCTGTCACTAGCTGAATGCCTAATAGACACGTGTTTTTCCCCAGTTAACAGCAACTAGTGCTTACTCCAGCTATAAATCCCTGATGTGGTTTGAGAGAATTTTGTCTTTATTTCTTTTTTCTGGTTCTATCAATTCAGCATAGGAGCATATTTTATTGAAGTCAGAGGAAATTTCAGTGTACTGTGAGATTAATAGAGTAGTTTTCACCATTCCGATTTAAAACAAATGAACAACTTTTCACCTTCCTTTCTTCTTTTTGCTAATGATCTGAGCTGTGAGTGACTCTTGTAGAGTATCTGCAATCACAGAGTTGTCTAGTTCTACGATTCCCTTCATTTTCTCTTTCGTATTCTCTTTGTTCTTGTTTCCCTTGATTATTATCACAAGGGGTGTATTTGGCATGGGCAGGAAAGAAAGAGAAACCCAACATCCTCCAGCAACAACACCTTCCTGTACTTAAGTTCTTGATTGTTTCAAAACAAAAAACACCAAAACAAGTCCAGAGGAAGAGAAAATGTTTGATTTGTTTGTTAGAGCCAGAAGCTATGCTTTTTTGCAAAACAAATACACATCTATGTTGCTAAGCCAAAAGAAAACTCAGTAGAATAGGAGGAAAATCCAGATTTACTGATAGGACCATAACTGCTCTACAAATATGAATTATCACAAAACCATTTAGAGTTGATTTGATATACTGACCTAATAATTAATTTGAATTCCAAGAATGGCATAAAAATCAGTCATGTCTGGAAGGAGATTCTGGCTTCCTTTTGTTTTCTGTGTCAGCTTTGTGAACATGTTGTATGTACATTATACCAAAGGACGAATGAATTTTCTTCCATGTCACAGGGCAGAAAATAAGAAAGATAGAAAGAAAAAAAAAAAAAAATCCATGAAAGATCCCGGACAGTGTTCATGCTGTACCATGCTTTCTCAACAGTGCCTTTTGTAAAATTGCCTTAAACAGGCAAACTTCTCGAAAAGTTGAAGTTGGACAAAAGCAAATACATTATGATCATAGATAGCTGCAGTCACACAGCAGGCACGTAGCAGTGGAGTTCACAGCTGTTTCTTTCTCTGGAGTAAGACATGCAGCACTAAAAACAGCAATCAGCTTTTAGCAAAGATGATTAGAATCAGAAGTTTTATCAAAGGGACAGACTAGCTGCAGAGAATTTCCCATCCCACCATCCTTTTCCAAAGAAAATACATAGAAGTATCTAGTGAATCAGAGACTACATTCTCATAGAGCTTCTTACGACAAGTACTGTCAAAGATACATGGAAATATATCCTCTTTGATTTAGCTTCATGCTGGTTTGCTGGGGTTTTTTGAAAGGTCTTTTCTTGTGGGGTTTTTGGGTGTTTGATTGGTGGGTTGCCTTTTTTTTTTTTTAAATAAAGAACCCCTTTACTGATAAGCTTCAGCTAAAAAACTGTGGAACTAAACACATAGATTCCTCCAGATGTAGCCTGTGTCTGGAACAGAAGTTGAATAACTGAAACTAGAAATAAAATACTGATGCTGACATTTAAATTATTTGTCTTCCGACATAAACAAAGAAAAAAACCAGTTAGATAAATCGGTCCTTGAAATTAAGTTTATCATATAGTCTTTCATAAAAATTTGTCCTTTCCCTTTTCCTAACAACAACAACAACAATTAGCGCTTTGACCACAGTTGGCAGAATTTGTCAAAATTAAAATCCACTGTTTACTACACTTCCTGCCTGGAGAGGCTGCAAGTTAAAAGAAAAAAAAGTGAAACAAAACCAAAATCAAAACCAAACCAAACGAAAAAACCCCAACCCACCCCAAACCAAACAAAAAAAAAAACCCCAATGGACAAAAACCCCCAAACAAACAAACAAAAAACCCAAACCCAGAATAAAAGGAAGAAATGAAAGGAAGGAGGTTGTTTCTCACCTTTCTGTACTGAGAAACCAAGCTCTAGAAAGACAATATTGACTTACTCTGGAATTTTTTAAAAGAACAACACACAGTTAATCAAAGTGGCTGTCCCAGGCCTGAACTGTAAAAATTCTTTGGGTGGGAGCTGCTGGCATTTCCAGCCCACAATGTGAAGGGAGCTTTGTGTATCCAATTTCTATCATCTACCTTTACAGCGTTTTGATGACTTCTCTTGCCAGCACGTCCAAGTGCAGGTGGGATGAGGTCCCACAAAAATCACCATTTTATTTGTTTCTTAATCATTTGTGATTTTATCACAATCAAGAAGCATTTATTCGTTTTTCTGTTTAAAGAAGTGCCCATCCAATGTCTTAGGCAAATGTGCAAAAAACTTGAAACAATCCCATCAGTGTTTCCTGAGGACTAACCAAGCAGCTGGCTTGAACAGAAAGAGCTTCCACTGGGATCCTGATTGCTCCCAAAGCAGATATTTGCCTCCCACAAAGGTGCATTTCAGCAGACCTGCTGGAAGTCTTATGTGACATATAGACTCCCCAGGCAAGTCAGTCTCTAAAATCTGCTTTTAGTTCCTCTGGCAGCTTTACTACTCCAGAGATTTCTGAGTTTCTGTTCTTTGCTCTCATGCAGAGATGTATGGTGGTCAGGATAAACACATGCAAAAGCAGACCAATGGCACATTTCAACGTGGAAGTGAAGATGAGAAGAAAGGGCCTTAAAAGGTAGATATTTTTAGGAGATAGGAGGGCACAGGCGTCCTTTTGCATTAAGTAAAAAAAATAACTTCTTTAAAACATGCTTTTGCCTTCAATCTGCCAATCAGCATGCATGG
Source organism: Struthidea cinerea (assembly GCA_013397865.1). Lineage (NCBI taxonomy): Eukaryota > Metazoa > Chordata > Aves > Passeriformes > Corcoracidae > Struthidea > Struthidea cinerea. Next base: position 2,791,837 of record VZTI01003755.1, on the reverse strand, counting down.
GAATTAAACATCTGGAGCTGTGGTGGGTCTGAAATTTGAAATTTATTTCAAAAGAAACTGACTTTTAAAAGTTCATCCCCTTGCGTCTGATTTGAGTGCCTTCTAAAAAATAAGCAATAAGACAGCTAAGGACAAGTTGGCTTCTCTTTGCTGGAGAGGATTATCCATGTGTTTTGAGGCTCACACAGGGACAGAAGTCATTTGTGTCTTCACATTGTAAAAGCCAAGTAAGTCCTAATCGTAATATTGATTTAGCAGCAGATTTCCTTATCATAATATTCAACACTTATATTGATATAAGCTTAGTAAGAATAGTTTGGTGGAACGGAATTTAGATCCAGATTTAATTTCACTGAATGTAGGTATCTAAAGAAAAGATAAATGTATACATTTCCTATGTACTTAACAGAGATTTCATCAATACAGCCCACAAAGCCTGGAGAGCAAATCAAAGGTCCAGCCTTTAAAAGTCTACCTAAGCTAAGAGTGAGCTGAATTGCGCTCCAGGATCTTCAGTTTGTCCTCATCTACAGCCTCCTCCAAAACTGCTAGAGGACCACAGTTCTTGTCCCACTCTTCAGCAATGCCCTTGCATATGAACACAAAATCCCTTACCTGGAAAGTCCTTTCTTTACACCCTTGGTGTAATGAGACGGGGTCAAGGCTACTGGTAAAATACAAATTTAGAGGCAGCTGGACTTCAGAGCAATGGTCTTTTAGTTTAAAGGGCTACCCTCCAACACTTACCTCCCTATTTAGATCTCAAATAAAATTAGCGATATTTTCAGAGGGCCTGAGTATGTCAGTTCCAGGTGAAGTCAGCATTCTCACAGGATAGGGGAAGTTTTAGAACTTGTTTGGACAGCAAGCCTAACTTTAAAAGATGTTGCCATATTCATTTAAAATTTAAAAGAATTGTGTTTGGGAGTCATACTGACAGCCAATGGTGTGAAATCAGACAATAGGAAATTTTCAACACTACAAAACTGCATCAAATTTATAATCAGAGCAATATTTTAAAAAATGGTAAAGATTCCTGTACAAGAATCAATAACCTATTTCAGGAATAAAAAGATATAATGAGAGTTTTACACAAATTGAATGAATGGTAATGGATGAGAAATTTCATGAGAAAACTTTAAACCTTGAAGATTTAATTCCAGCAGCACCTAATATTCAGCATGCTCCTGTCAGGGCACTCAATGCCCTGCATAACCTCAGCCAGTGAACTTCAGGACAGCCTTGGGATTGTTTTTGTCCTATGGCAAAGAAAAGACTGGAGAACCATTTCGGTGTATCTGGGGCAGAGAAAACAGTAGTATACAAACGTGGACAGAGAGGAAGGAAGTGCATGGAAAAGAAAATATATGACTTGGAGGTTTTCCAAAATTATATTTGTGGCTCTACATGTAGATAAAGAATCACACCACGAGCCTCTCATTATTATCTTAAAAAAGTCCGGAAATATATATCACTCCACCTATCAAGACTGCTATTAATAGTGCACAAAAATGGTCTGGAGATCCTGTGCTCATACTTACATGCACATACAACAGACGTGAACACACACATGCAAATATTACTTACAGTTAGAGGTGTATTTAATTTGGTTCTTTTGTTCTGGCATAAGCCAGAATTACCTGGTAAAGTCAGTGGAGATCTAAGTGTCAATGGGATTAGAATGAAGGGGGTCTTATTCCATGGTTTTGGGAGGTTTGGGCCTTCCTTCCTTCCTTCCTTCCTTCCTTCCTTCCTTCCTTCCTTCCTTCCTTCCTTCCTTCCTTCCTTCCTTTTCCTGTTGTGAAGCTGAACCTAAATGCTGCAAAAATTTGTGATTTAAAAAATAAAATTAAAAACTAGTTCTAACATATAATTGTTCTTTTCCTTCAACCATGTAGTAAATGTTGTCAAATGTACTGTGATCTTAACTTGTGTCTACCTTGTGATGGTACAACTTATTATTTACTTAATTCCATTAAAGCAAGTAGAGTTAATCAGAATCCCTTTGGTGTAAAGAAGAGGAGAATCAGAGTTTGAAAGTAACATCTTGCTGTCTGTTACATAGCTGTCAAAATGGATGAAAAAACCCTGCTATGTTCCTCCAGACCTTTTATGTACCTTTAAAAGCAGAACTGTCAGTGATTGATGGAGTTCAAATGAAAGATACAGCAATTATAATGCTGCTACATATGTGAATATCTCTCTGTGCATGAATGTCACTTAGGCACAAATGTTGTAAGTTGACCCAAGCAGGTCTTCGGCCAAAAAAAAAAAAAAACCCAAACAACCCAAACAAAAAAAAACACCAGAACCCCCCCCAAAACCCCAAAAAAACAAA